>JAPQLA010000020.1:29829861-29860832 GCA_029822935.1 Naso vlamingii
ATGTCATGCATCAACATATTTTTGTCAGGTGACAGACAGTAGAGAGACTGGAGGAGATGGAGGAGGAGAGGCTGGAGCAGATGAAGGAGGAGAGGCCGGAGAAGGTAGAGGAGGAGAGGCTGGAGCAGATGAAGGAGGAGAGGCTGGAGGAGATGGAGGAGGAGAGGCCGGAGAAGGTAGAGGAGGAGAGGCTGGAGGAGATGGAGGAGGAGAGGCCGGAGAAGGTAGAGGAGGAGAGGCTGGAGGAGAGGCTGGAAATTCACAAGTGAGGTTAAATAATGATGGATATGTTAAATTACGGATACGTTAAATGTTAAATTTTAGTGTGATGAATATCAATGCTTCACCCATGTGGCTTTAAAATCGGAGCTTTATATCAAGTCTGGTGTTCTAAGAGGCCTCATCATGTATTACTGGTGTATGTGTTTAGTTGCTTTAAGCTATAACATTGCAGAATGCATTAAATTCTTGTATTCTCTTTAGATATTCAGATATGCATTATAAACATGTCAATTACTGAATTTTTTTTTCTGACTATGATTGTTTGCTTGTTTGATCAGCTCTACATGACATGAAATTATGATTGCAAATGCAAAAAACCCATCAACTTTCAGGAGTGCTGCCTTGGAGCACTTGTGTCCCCACCAATGTCAAAATCAGACCTACTCCCTTGATTGTCCCTCTCTCTCTCTCTCTGATCCACATCTCCTGGTTGGTGTTTGGTTTGACCTTCTGTTGCAGTCACCAGAGCACACACGTCTCATTCATCCTTAAACTGCATTCATCACTGATTTAGTTACACTCCACACAACTTACATTTTTTATATTTATTTCCTTTGCAATAAACTGGCACTTAACCTGACTTGTCTCCTCTCTTTGTCACAATCATTGAGCCGGTTCGTGACAAGAGCATCTTTAAACATCAGTTTGTCACCAATCAGTCTTTGTCAAAATAAATTACAGACTTCTCTGTTTTCTAGATTAAGTACTCAAATTCTCAGAATTTTCTCTTGATAACTGGATTTTTGACATTAGTTTGAAATCTGCCTCTACATGCATTGATTTTCTATGTCAGAGTCAGATAATTACTCTCCCTTGGTGTCTGAGCTGAGGGGTCAAGACCCTGCTGATGCAGAGTGAGCATGTTAAGGCTTTTTTAAGGCATTCTGTTGTGTGAATTACATACACGACTTTGTCATTTGTCTTCCTGTTCTGCACCTTCCGCCTTTTCCTCCTTCTTCTTCTTCCTCCTCAAATTGCCTGGCCCTGACTCACCACTGTGCGGCAGCTGTAATTCTCTTTGTTCTGCAGAAAGTTTATTATCACAGATCAGATCTTGTAATCAAAAAGGGTTAAAAATTTTGTCCCTCATTGATAAGTTATATATTTATTCCTCACCTGCTCTTGTGGTGTTAATCACACCTGAAAGATGCTTTTTCAGTTAACAGCAGAATGACTTCACACACTGCCAGGTCAGATTTTTTAACCCTGTTCTCTAATTAGCTGAAAATGTATCTAAGTTTGTCATATTTCAAACACTGGCTAGTTATAATTTAATTTATAATAGATGTAGTATTTTGGACGTTTTTCAGTGTAAAGATAAATGTGCGTGTTCTCTTGTGGACAGACCTTTAAACAGAATTTTTAATTTTCCTCTGAGGACTTTTCTTGATCAGACCACAGAGAGCCGACAAAAATATTGAGAGACGTGGGAGAACATTAAGGTCAGCAGGGTGGAAACTTCTCTACACCTGTATTATTTCCTGTCTGGAAGACCCTGTGTGTGTGTGTGTGTGTGTGTGTGTGTGTGTGTGTGTGTGTGTGTGTGTGTGTGTGTGTGTGTCTGCAGTGAACTCTTCCTCTGGAGCTGCAGTTGAGCACTCAGTGCTTCGTTATCTCCTTCAGTTTTAAAAAGGTGAATATTAATTATTTGTGCTGATTGGTGAGTAAAAAATGATTTGTGAGTCTCTTTGGTCTCCACCCTCTCTTGCATTGTTTTTTTTTGTCTTCTCTCAACTCAAACCTGGTGGTCTTTCTTTCTTACTCTCACCCTCCTTAAGACATCCATGCAGCGCCCCCTTGTGTCGCATCAGTGGGACCAAACTTCTCTTGGCCTGACAATCACACCTTTTTCTGCAGACACTGATAATAACAGTTATTATTCTACATATCAGGGTTGTGTATGAATAAAATGAGGGTAAAGCTTAAACAAAATTTAAAATCCTAAAACCTACAGCTTCATTACTTAACGTCCTCATTGTCTGATTATCAAACACAGAGTCTCTCTCTCTCTCTGTCTCGCTCTCTCTCTGTCTCGCTCTCTCTCTTAGTGTTGAATCAGCTGTGACTGGATTATATCTGTTCTGACTGTTGATCATCTCCTCTGTTTGATTGGTTATTAAAATGGAAAGTGTGCACAATAATTGACCTCGTTGGAGTCTAAACTGTAACCTGTTTTTTTCTCCTGCAGAAACTCATCAGACCAACCTGACAGGTGAGGGGTCAGTGTGTGTTTGCACCTGCAGGTTTCTCCACAGTCTTACTGTTGTCCGTCAAATGAGGCTTCACTGTCCTGTTTAATTATTAATCACAGGTCATTCTTTCATTGACCAGTGATGAGCTTTGCACAGCAGTTTGTTGGAAAAGATAAATTATTAATCAGCACACAGATCACAGGACGGACAGCTGCTTTCCTCAAGTTTGCTGATCTGAATCTCTGCATCCAGTTGTGACGAAGCAACAGACAAACACACTGAAACTGGATTCACTTTTACAACATGGTCAATAATTTATATAATTTTATATATATATAATTTTACATATTCAGTGAAATGGATTTTCCTGCACATAAAGATAAAAACAGAGAAAACATGAATCAAAAGATATTTATAAGTAAATTTAGAAAGGATGACATCTGGAGTTTCTCATCGTTAGCTCCACCCACCTGGGACAACAGGTATGACAAAGCAAAGAAAACATATACAGAAAAACAGAAAAGACACATCAATATCTTCATTATCGACATCTTCTTCATCAGAGGACGTTCAGGCAGCCAATAGGATCAGCACATGAGGTCACATGGAGGTAACTGTCTCGTCAGTGCGGTCAATAACCAGGTTGTCGTAGGCGTTCTTGTCTTCTTTGCTCCTGAAGGACACACACACACACTTTATTTAAACTCTACAACTGTAGTTACAGTAATCATAACAATGCTGAACCTCCGATAATTCAGCAGACAGTACAAACTGAACACTGTTTGCAAAGTAAGAAGAGAGCTGATGACTGGTGACAAATCAAAGTTTTAGCAGGTTCAGTTTCTCTTGTTAGAAACTTTGTTCTGTCAAAAAAAATGTCTGGAAACGTGTTAACACTTGCAGTTTTGTTTCCTCTCATTCAGACGCACTTGGAGCTTTTTCCTGCAATGGAACAAATTCGATTTTGTGCTGATTAATCATTAGCAGTGACCTCACTCTTAATCTAACAGTAAATTTGTGTTAATAAATACCAAAAGGTGGCAAAAGTACACACATTCTTTACAACAGTAGAAGTACAGATACTTGTGTAAAAAAAAGACTGGTAAAAGTAGAAATACTGACTTAACTTCATAAAGGGATACACCAATTTTTTTTCCTTCTTGTTATTTGCCTCCCTCCAGAGTTCCAGACAGGAAGATAGATCCCATTCTTTGGACTGTGTGTGCAGTAACAAGGAAGAGACGGGCAGGGCTCATCCCACGCTAATTAGCTTAGCTCAAACACTGGTAGTCAAAGGGAAGTGTTAGCCTGCCTCCACCTAAAGTCATCAGATAAACTTTCCAACAGCTCTAAACAGTCCTGTGTGCTTGTTGTGACTTGTTTATTTACCACGTTATGTTATTTTTAGACTCAGATTAGCTCTATATGTAGTACTTTATGTATTTCTTCTTTTTCTGCTGTTGCTGTTTACAGGTGCGCATGCGCCCTGCGGTTTATTTTTGGTACATATTTGATTCTAAAATGACATTTGTGCTAATCTGAGTAAAGTGTTAAAATCTCTTTAACTCAATTAAGTAATAAAGTACACACTGTAAAATGTATTCAAAGTATCAAAGTCAAAAGTTTCCCTCTGAAGGACATTTCTAGCGGTTATTTCTGTGCAAAGCTAACTGAAGCTCACATCATATTAGGACAATGTAAAGGCTATTAAAGGTAGAATCAGTAGGATTTGTCAGAGCTGTTCCTGAATGCACCAGAAAATGAGCTGATAGTTGAGTCTCATTCCCAGAATGTCAAATCGAGACATTTTGGGTTGGTAAAGCGTCCTGAGCTCAGCCAAAAAGACAAAGCATTCAAACTAAAGTAGCAAGCCTGTTTGGGGAAAAAAAACAAAAAACAAAAACGTGAAAGCACAGAGCGTGTGCGGCTGTTGTTGGTCGTACCTGACCATGTCCAGGCTGGTGTCATAGGGGTTTCCTCCCTCTGACTCCACACTGCTGCTCCTTCTCCTGCTTCTAAAAAACCTGTGAGCAAAAAGCACAGATATCAGAGTAATATGGTGAAGTAAAAATTGAAAGCAGTGCTTAATTACTTAATTAAAATAAATAAATGTTAAATACTTAATAATATTGATTTTTTTCATGTATTGAGAACAGACCTGCCGGACTCTTCACACCAGGCCTTTTTCACCAGGACACCTACGAAGGTGAGGAAGAGGAAGCCGCAGACGGCGATGATGCCGGTGAGCCACTGAGGCAGCGGACGGTCGCTGGTCTGAAGCGGAGCTGCAGACATGCAGAGAGGTCAAAGGTCAAAGGTCAAAGGTCAGAGGTCATCCAAACTGAAGCTGTTTCACTGCAGACGCGTTTATCATCCATGAGTGTGTTTAATCTACAGATGAGCTAAACTCAGATAATCTAATCCACATGGTTTGAGCTGATGAACTGTCAGATTAATCAAACTTAATCTGGTCGTAATCAATGTAAATAAACTACTTTAGCCACTAAACAAACTGTTGAATCGCCTCAGCCAAACCCCTTCATGTGCATGTAACAGTTCATTTGTAATCCATTAATTAAACTTTGGACTTTGATTGAAACATGGAGGTAACTTTAAGGGACAAGTTCTGGGAAAACTTTGGGAATTTTAAGGGCCTCCCACCCTTGAAAAGTCTGTATATATAAGTAAGAGTTATTAATGTGGAGCAGCTCTGGATGAACCTGGTAAAATCATTTACACTGAGAAAGAACCAATTAAATATTATATTTCACAGTCCTTCGGTCAACCAAAATTCCTTAAACTTAAAAACACCTGATCATCAAAGGACTTAATGTGTTGATCAAGAGGAAATCATTAAGTCCTTTCAACCTCAAAATCTACTCATTTGTTAACTAAGGGATTTTCTAACAGAACCTGACAACCGCTTCCTCTTGCACTCGTTACTTTCATCATTATCTTTAATGTTACGAGACGATTCAGGGATCACTTTCAGCCTTTGATTAATATTAAAATGTTTTCAACACTAAAGGAAGAAATAAGGGTTTGTTTGTTTTTTTAAAGGTATACGGGTTTTACAGCAGTCATGTTTACAGCCTAATGAAGTTTAAGTGTTTACATTTTCTCTTGCTAGTGGTGAAATTCACAAAGAATAAAGTACAAATATTCATTTAAAGTATAAGTACCTCAGATTCTAACTTTACGTGTGATACTTTAGTAACTGCATGGATTACTGAGAGAGACTTTAGACACATTTTATAAACTCTTTCCATTTTATGACCCTAATCATGATACAAACAGGAAATAAAAGATGTTTCCTGGTACACTTGATGTCTTCATCATCCATTTGTTTTTTTTAGTGAATTCAATACTAGAGAATGTGTGTAAAATGTTAAAAAATGCATTTTGAAGTTTCCAGACTTTAAACTGTTCAAATATTAAAAATAAAAACGATTCAATGTCCACTCATTTGAAATCAGAAGCACTTTATTAAGTGTTTCTGAATAATTTGAGATCAATCTGCAGATTAGTCAAGAAAATAGGAGTTGTTTTAGGTCAAATTCTGTTTTCACTGCATAAGTTTGATCTCGAGTGTAACCGCCTGACTGTGATCAGCTCTTACCTTCCTGCGCCGTCACACTTGCGACTGTCAGCAACAAACAGGAAATCACAGCACAAAGTTTTTCCATCGCTGCGTCTCAACTGAAGGAGAAACAAATCCGTGAAAACACGAGTTTGATGTGAAGCTTCAGAGGTCGAGTTTAAACTTCTGACCAGCAGAGTCTTGATCAACGCCTCAGGTGTGTGTTTGTCAGGTGAGGCAGCAGGTTAATGTTTGACTCACACTCACAACACGAACGGATTGACGGGAACAGATTTCTTCTGCTCTCTGAGTTTATGACCGAGCCACGTTTGTGTCCTCACAGGCGGAATCAAACCAACATACTGAAGGTTATGCAACCATGCAATTATTCTTTATTCCTGTCTTTACTGTTTATTGATCTCTGAGTGTATTGTAGGGAGAATTAAAAATAAATTCAAACAGCTTAATTACTCCTTGTTTACACACAGAAAGAGTTGAGACTGTTAGTGCCCTGAGTAGTGTCTGCAGGCTTCCTCACAGGCTGCATTGGCTTAAAGGATCATACCAATGTCTGTCTTAGTTCGGGTCCTTTCCCAAATTCCTTTAAATATTCTATAGTGCAGCCTGTAACTGAGATGCCTAATCTTGACCCCTCTGTTCTCTCTAACTTCAGGCTCATTTCTGTCCTAAGTAATGGAGAATGTAGTTTTTTATTCAGCTGGGCAGCACAGTGGCTTAGCGGTTAGCACTGCTACCTCATAGCAAGAAGGTCCTGGGTTCAAATCCAGGTCTGCCCGTCTAACATCAAGAGGGTCCTGGGTTTGATGCCCAGCTGGGGTTGGACCTTGGAGTTTGCATGTTCTCCTCACGTCTGCCTGGGTTTCCTCCCACCATCAAAACATGCATGTTAGGCACATGAGGTTATGTTAACCCTCCACTCTGACCTTGTAATTTCATTGTATAATGACAGTAAAGCTGCTTTACCTTTACCCTTTGCCAAGGTGCTGCCCTAAAGTTGTTTCACTCGTATCTCACTGACAGGAGTTCCTCGGTCCATTTGGGTGAAGTCACTCTTTCTGGGCTCTTTATTTGTTTTGTACATGCTGCCCCTGGGTTTCATTTCCCACAGCATAATGTTTCTTTTCATTGCTTTGCAGATGATGTACAAATCTACCTTTCTTTAAAATTACAGTGAAAGGATTCTCTTCAACATCTGCTGGCTTGTCTCAATGACCTCAATGACATAAAGACTTGGATGGACCTAAATTATCTCATCTTAATTGCAAGAAAAACCGAGGTCATTGTGTTTGGGCATCTGCCATTCTTGGTCGACTCTGTTGGTGCCTCTAAAAACCATTGCTTTGTTAAAAGCCTGAGTGTCACTTTTGTCAGTACTTTTAAATTTGATAGACAAAAAAGCTCCGTTGTCAAAGGTGCTTTAAGGCTGCTTGCTAAAGTGAAGCCTTATCTCTCTCCAAAAGACCTTGACAGGGTTGTTCATGCCTTCATTACAACCAGTCTTGATTACTGTAATTCTTTGTATGTGGGCTTAAAACCAGCATTCTTTGCGACGCCTGCCGCTGCAGAACACTGCTGCTCGCCTTCTGACTGGCACAAAAAAGCAAGACCACTGCACTGGTTTCCAGTCTGCTTCAGAATTGATTTTTAAGTTTTGCTGTTTGTTTTTAAGATAGTGAATGGTCTTGCACGTCTGTACCAAGCTGAACTCCTCCATGTTCACATGCCAGCTATAGCACTGAGGTCAACAAAACAGTTGCTTCTGGACATTCGCAAACTGAGGCTCTAAACTAAAGGTGACCGAGCGTTTGAGGCAGCGGTCTCGATGTTGTAGAACAGCTTACCTACATGTTAGACCTGCCCAGTCTGTTGAGATGTGTAAATCACTGTTGAAGACTCACCTTGTTTCACTGGCCTTCAGTTCATGTTGAGCTATACATCCTGACTGTGATTGTTTTATGTGCATGGCGCACTTAATATTGTATTTTCTATTTTTTTATTTGTATTGTTGTATTTTTAAATGTTGCTTGTACAGCACTTCAGTCAACTACAGCTGTTTTAAAGGTGCTTTATAAATAAACTTGACCATGACCTTGACCAGGATTACAACATGTCAATGTCCTTTGTCATAATCTGCCATATAGGTTATATAAGCCCCGCCCATTTTCCCCAAATTAGCTTTATCTCTGAGATCTGGTGTTTGTTGACATTTTGTCCATTTTCAATAAACGTTACAGAGAGTATCTGAAAATGTGTGACAGCGTTAGTTCAGAAGAACGTCTGTGTCAAAATCCTTCTTCACACTAATATTCCAGCTAGGAAGGCAGCACTTGGAAGAACTATTTTTCCAGGCGTAATAACTTTGCTCTCCACAGCTCCTCTCTCTCTCTCAGTGATGTTTGACCAAATAAACGCAGACGTTCTCTTTAGAAGGGTGAATTACCTATAGCTAGCAACTTTCACCTGTCCTGTAGTGTTTCTATCCCCTGTTTCAACATGAATGGCAGTGAATGGGCTTTAAAAATGCAGCCTGACATCTACACATTTTTACAACAACATTTGGAGAAGATAGAGGAGATCTCTGCTATCGGAGGCAAGCCATAAGTAGACTATTCTGGTCCTTTAATTAACCTCCACCCAGAGGGTGGACTCGCTAATAAATCTGTAAATCACTCACTACTGCTTGTAAAGTTTAATGTTGTACGTGTAAGTTGATAACTTTGCGTGTTATATTTTGATTGCACCACATCTTATCTGGAGTTTGATGGTTAGGCATTTCCTTTGAAGACTCAAACTGACAATTTAAAATAAAATTAAAAAACAAAACAAAACAAAACAGCAGATCCTCAGAGAAACGGTGCCCTCTGCTGTCTGACATGATATAACACTTACTGATCACCAGAGGTGTCAAAAGTACACACACTCTTTACTTAAGTAGAAGTACACATACTTCTACTTCTTTCTTTCTTCTAAAAAAGGATTCTGGTAAAATTAGAAGCACTGACTCAACTTCTTTACTCAAGTCAAAGTAATAAAGCACAGTTTGTAAAATGTACCCAAGGTATCAAAGTTAAAAGTTTTCCTCTAAGGGGCATTTCTGGTCAAAGTCAACTGAAGCTTAAATCATATTAAGATAATTTAAAGGCTATTAAAGGTAGAATCAGTAGGTTTTGTCTGAGCTGTTCCTGAACGCATCAGAAAATGAGCTGATTGTTGAGTCTCATCCCAGAATGTCACATAGAGACATGTTGGGTTGGTAAATCATCCTGAGCTCAGCCAAAGAGACAAAAGCATTCAAACTAAAGTAACGAGTCTGTTTGGAAAATGTGACCAGGAGAAAGTTCACATATTTGTGTTCAAATGCAAAGAGAAAAAGTCAAAAGCCGTCAGAAAAATAAATACTTAAAGTACAGATACCTAAAAAATCTACTTCCGTACAGTGACAAAGTATTTGTGCTCATCTCACTGTGCACTGATGCAAAACAGATGCTGATCAGTAAGAATCACTGAACAAAGATGCGGGCAGAGACTCTGGAGGCTCTCAGGTCGCAGGCAGAGTTCAGTGTTCTCATCTGCAGACGTTCCTTAAAGAAGAAAAGAACAAGAAAGATTATTTTTCAAAGCCTAAAAAATAATCATTTGCTATTTCTGAGCCTGGAAGCAAACTCAGGACTTAATTTTATACTCACCTGCTATGTGGGAGGAGCAATTTAACGAAAAACATATCTCAAACCACGTCTGCATCATCCTCCATTTAAAACTAATTTTTCTCCCAAAACATGGATGAGTCGTGTCAAAGTGTCGTTGTGAGCATCTTCAGCTGTTTACAGTTTTTATTTTCTAACCTGTGTAAGCAGTTACATTCAAAAAGCATGCTTTGGTAAAAATATGAGCATGTTTTAACACATTTTTCATGTTAGAGATAGCATAAAGGACATTTCCTGTTTATTTACAGTGTGTGATTTCTGTTGTTTACTTGTATTTTAAATCCAATCACATTTTTAAAAAAATTCATTTCTTGACAACAAAATAGATTTTTCTTCATTTTGTTTTTGAAACTAGAAGCTGGAGACCCCTGGTGGTTGTGGGGTCCCGTATGGGGCCCCCTGTCCTACAGTAAGATGCAGGTGGACGAGGGTTTGGCTTTGAGCATGCTCATGAGGTTCAGGTTGAACTGGGCCGGGTTGAAGTCCTGCAGGTCGGACACGGAACTCCGCTGCCCGTCGTAGTTCTTCTCCCTAGACGTGACGCGGTACTGAGCCCGGACGTTCCTCAGAGGGTTGTAGTCCGGGCTG
The DNA here is from genome assembly GCA_029822935.1 of Naso vlamingii. Taxonomy (NCBI): domain Eukaryota; kingdom Metazoa; phylum Chordata; class Actinopteri; order Acanthuriformes; family Acanthuridae; genus Naso; species Naso vlamingii. Next base: position 29,840,229 of record JAPQLA010000020.1, read on the forward strand.
ATGTGGTCTGGACAGCGGAACAGCTCTCTGATGACAAAGCCTTGCTGAGACAACGCCACAAAGCCGTTCCTGAAGGTCACCATCCTGACGACGGGGGAGTAGACATACTGAACATAGAGCAGGTTTCCTGACAGGAAGAAACAAGATGAGTGAAACACAAACAGCTGAGTGACGCCAGATTGTTCAACAGGGCTCCATCTGTCAGTCTGACTGCTCTTCATCATTTCCACTGGAGGCAGGAGCAGCTGATACTTAAAGTCTGTCTGACATACGTTGATTTAAGAGCTTTTATTTCTGCAAGTCGACACAAAAACTGCACAGCTGCAGACATCTGGTTCATGCTGTGAAGTGAAATCTGAACAGCTTCAGCTTCAAAAGTCAGAAAAACCTTCAGTGACATCTGAAATAAAATCAGGCCGACAGAGACGCTGCCAACCTAATGTTGAGTGAACAGCTTTGTATGATTAGATTAGTCTGAAAAAGGATCTCAAGTTGGTCATTTAATATCTCAGTTCCAGCCTGACACAGGATGTGAGCAGTGTTGAGTGTCTGTGGTTTGGACTGTGAAGGTTTTAAATCAGCAGAAATTAGATCTTCAGTCTCAAGACATTCCTTATTTTGTTGAAACCACAAAGTTTTAAATCATTTACAGTAAAAAAAAGAAAAAAGATAGGCATCACATCTTCACTTTCTTCCGTTGCTCAAAAATGAAGCAAAAATAAGTTAATACAAGCCACGCCATTCGGAGGCTGTGCAGTAATGATCAGTGGGCAAAGCTGAAGGATCAAGGTCCCGCCCACACAGCCTCACTAACACAGACCATCTCTGACCTATGTCCTGCTAAAATGGAGGGGGCGGGGTTTATGAGCCACATGGCAGTCAGTATTAAAAAAGTTCCTCATGGTTACCTAAATGATGCACCACAGTCCTGCAGCCACAGATCCACTGATGAGACTCAAGGAGTTGAAAATATAAAACCAAATGTTAAGAATATCAGTAACTTAAAGCTGGAAACAAGTTTTATCAAAAAGCTGCAGATTTTGATCCCTAACCCTTTTCTGAATCATTTTTCAGCTTTGTTCAGCAGCTGTCAGAGACTTTTCTCATTTATTCAGAAGCAGTGTGTCAGTTTGTACCTGAGGCGACATCCCACACTTTGACGGTTCTGTCCTGAGATCCTGTGAAGACGAACTGGTCGCTGTCAGAGAAAGCAGCCGAGAGGACGCCCTCGAAGAAAAAACCCTGAGACAGTAAGTAAACTCTCATTACACTCATTAAAACTCAATTGTTGGTTCAACAAGACACAGACAATGATACAGAGGAAAGACAAAGTTATTTTTATAACTTTTTACAAGACACACAGTCCTCTTGTTCTGTGCTGCATGTATGTTTACAGCTGCTCTGACCTTGTACTCCATGGTGTGGTCCAGGACCGGCGGGTTCAGGGCCCACAGCCTCTGCATGGCGTCCTCAGAGCCCACCAGGGCGTGTGTCCCCCAGTTACTGGCAGTCACACAGGTCACTCTGCTGCGATGAGGCTCCAGACCGGAGCTGCTGCTGCTGCTGAAGTCGTGGAGCTTCACCTCCCCGCAGCTTGTCCCGTACAGCAGCCTGCGATCGGACAGCAGGGCCATTGAGGACAGCGGGGCGTGGAGGAGGGACAGAGGGAAGCCCTCCAGGGGACCCTCCACTGTGGGGAAGCTGTCTCTGGTGGTGATCTCAAACAGACACACCGAGTCCTCGTAGGCCACGGCCATGTGCTTCTCCTGGCGGCTGACAGCCAGGCAGAGCACCCTGGAGAGGCTCTCTGGAGGGGGGATGCAGAGCGTCTCCTCAGGCAGTGCTAACGGGTAGATGAGGACGGTGCCGGTGGTCAGGCCGCAGAGCAGCAGGCGTTTGTGCTGAGCTAACTCCAGACAGCAAACCTCAGCAGAGACGGCCAGTCGCTCCGACAGAGAACCTGCAGACAGACGCAGGAGGACGAATCAGAGGCGCAACAGCTGCTGTCAGGAACTGTGAGACATTCACTTCACTACAGGGCGAGCTGTGAACAAGTTCAAACTGAAAGCACATTGACTCTCTTTGCCTGTGCAGTAGCTCTGACCTGTGTGGTTGTTCCAGCTGATGACCTCTTTCTGGCTCTGCTGTCGAACGTAGAAAACGCGGTCTGCATCTTTGGTGATGGCGACATGGGCGCAGCCTGCGGGGATGTGGGCGGTGGGTTTGAGGCGGCTGTCGTACTTCAAACTCCAGAGATGGATGCAGGCTGCAGCCGTCGAGGCTGAAACCACGATGTCATTATACAGAAGAACGGAGGAGACGGGAGCATCGCAGCCACACAGAGCGTCTAGCAGAGCTCCGGTGGTCACTGACCAGATCTGACAAACAGAGTTCACACAACAGGAACATATGCTGAACTGCAGCTGTGACATGTGTGACGGTCAGCTCTCGATTCAGCTCTCATAAGTTGTACTCTGTCGTTTGTATGACGACTGTTCCACCTACAATAATTTAGACAATAAAACTCCAAATATATGCTCTTCTTAAAAAAAAGTGGTATTCTTCAGTTTGTGTAAGTTGTTTGTCTGCAGCTACTTCAAAATGAAAGAATTCTTGAAAGACAAAAAAAGGCACAAACTGTAAAGCAGCTGCAGAGCGTTTAAACTGTTTACACTGAATGAATCTAGATTCCTGTTATTGTCAATTCTTCTCTCGCAGTTTAACTGCTAAAAAGCTGAAAAGATGAATTCTTTGTTGTGTTAACCTAAAGCATCAAAAGAATCAAATGAGGTTAAATGTTATTTGGATTATCTTTTCTACATCAGTGCCTGCAGTTCACCGTCTACATCTGCTGTGTGTTGGTGTTCAGGCTGTTACTCGTATGAGTTGGTCAGCAGCTCCGGAGGCAAGCAGCCTGCAGTCCGACGACACACTGACCGACAAAACGCTGTCGTCATGTTGGAGGTCGAGGAATCTGTCCACAGAGTCTCTGTCGATGTTGAAGAGGCTCAGAGTCCGATCACTGCCTGCAGAGGACAGAAACACACAACAGCTGGAGGAGTTTACACTGAACCTGAGTCAGCATCACAGCAGGTTTCATCTTTTCAGGCCAAAACAAGGAAATAAAGACAAGCAAAAACCTATAATGTTAACATACAAGCAAAAGCTTAGTGCATTAATTCTTTAAAAGGCTTTTTAATTGTCATTAACAACAGTTAATTAACTTTTTGAGCCATGTTTTTGAGATTTTGAAGCCATGATATGAAACGTGGCTGCTACAGTTTGAAAATCTCTGCATCTGTTTGTTAGAAAAAGTTGAAAAGTTTTTTTATTGTTTGTAGAAAGTTCACCTCTAAAAAAGTTAATTAATAATAAATACTGAAATCAAAACAGTAAAGCTGTGACTGTAAACACAACTTAAAGAAACGCTAGAGTATCAACACAGTCTGAGATGAAATTAAAATCAGAAAATGGAAAAAAAAAAGTTGCTGTTATTTAAAGTGTTTTGCAGTTACAGAGTTAAATCAGGAACCATCATACCTGCGATCAGGATTCTTTCATTTTCAGTAACTGAAAGCAGAGACGGAATGAGAGGAAACTCAGCAGCCGTCAGTCTGCCCGTCCTGGAAATCTGCGGAGCGAAAGATTCAAACCATCATGAGTTTTAATCAAGCGAAACTGAAGAAAAAATGACTATGTTGGATTTTTTTTAACATTGAATAAAAGTAGAAAATAAACTGTGGATGTTGACTGGATCTCAGACTGATGATTCCATTAAAATTTCATCCAAGAATTTTCATTAAAGCAGATACTTAGGTAACTTATGTAAAATAAAGATATTTAACTTTGAGATGAGAAGATAGATACCATTCTTGTAACTATGCATGCAGTAACAACAAAGAGACGGGCAGAGCTCACCCACCGCTAATTAGCTTAGCTCAAACACTTATAGTCAGTGGGAAGTGTTAGCCTGCCTCCACCTAAAGTCATCAGATAAACTTTCCAACAACTCTAAACGGTCCTGTGTGTTTATTGTGACTTGTTTATTCACCACATTATGTTATTTGTACACTCAGATTAGCACTTTATGTCATTTTAGATTCAAATACATACTGGAAATAAACTGCAGAAGAAGAAGAAGGAGAAGAAATACATAAAGTGCTAATCTGAGTCTGAAAATAACATAACTTGGTAAGTAAACAAGTCACAACAAGCACACAGGACGGTTTAGAGTTGTTGGAAAGTTTATCTGATGACTTTAGGCAGAAGCAGGCTAGCACTTCCCATTGACTACCAGTGTTTGAGCTAAGCTAATTAGCGGTGGGCGAGTTCTGCCCGTCTCTTCCTTGTTACTGCACACATTTTAAAGAATGGGATCTATCTTCTTGTCTGGAACTCAAAAGAAGGCAAATAACTGAAAGGAAGAAAAAACGTATTCCTTTAAGTATTCCTTCTGACACAAGAAGAGAAGAAATTTCAGACTTTTATTATATCAGATTTTATTTTGCATTTGCATGTTAGTTTTTTGGAACTCTGTTCAAACATTTAAACATTTGAGAAACAGGAACCAAGAAATGTTTTTACATGAAACTGACCTCTATTGTCATCCTAATCAATTGGGCAAATACATTAATCGATTCAGCTTTACTGTAGTTTCAGATTTTTTTCTGTTTTCTAAGCAAAAAGTTAACATTTGACAATTTTACAAGTTACTAAAAGTGTGAAAAAATGTAAAAAGTCAGTACAGTATTTTTCTCTGATACGTAATGGGGTTGATGTAGCTGTTAAGTTTCAAATGATTACAGTATTTAAGTAAATATATTTAGTTACTGGATGTGAGATGTGAGACAAACACACCTGGTAGAGGAATCCCTCTTCAGAAACAATCAACACTTTTCCGTGTTTCGGTAACGTCACAGAATTTGCCAGAGTCAAACTTGTCGGTAAGTTTTCCAGCTGAGTCTCGACGGTTTGAGTCCCGCTGACAGGATGAGAGATTCTGGCCCGACCAGACTCACACAGAGAAACAACAGATTCTCCCAGAACTCCCACAACCAGCGACCCTTCATCACTGCTACTGCTGACGAGGAGGTCAGTGCCGTCCAGACTCCACGCCTTCACCTGGAACAACAAGTTCTCATCTAAACAAACGCAAACCTGTTTTCATCTAAACAAAAACAAAGCTGTTAAATGGAAGCAGAGATGAAGTCTAAAGTGTGTGCTGATTAACCAGATTAGATGTTCATCGAGTCATTGGCTCGAACTTCCCTGATGTGCAGAAGATGTGAAGAGCAACATTTACACGGCCAGCAGCAAACACATCATGGAAGGTGTGATTTTTTTTTCTTTTTTTAAAAATATGATTAACCCTAGTCATATTTGTCAATATGATTATATATTATCAAACATCAAACTTCTGGAGATGATGCCAATAAGTGCATTTAAACCATGTAGCAGAAAAGCTCCATATCTTCTTAAGCTGGTTCCCAGCTGCTCAGTGGAGTATTTGACAGATCTTGGAGTTCCTTTCACTGCCTCTAGACCAGTGCCACAGTTCTGAAGTGCATGTCAGCAGCCACAAAGAGGCAGCGTAGAGAAGAGAAGGAATTGTTGTGGGAAAAACAGGGAAGGTTAAACATTAGGTGGACAGCAGCATCATGGATCAGCCACAGAATTCTGACAGAAGGAGCTCCAGCAAGGAGAGAGTTGAGGTAGAGTAGTGGGGATGTGACGAGATGATTATAAGGAAGGTGCTAATCTGATTCTGCAAAAGAAAAATAAACAGGAGCTACTGTTGTGATGTTTGCTTAGAGCGGCAGCTGGTCATCAATCTTCGTTCCTTCCCTCACAAAGGATAGGTCATGATGGAAAGAACTAGATCACAGATACAAGCAGCTGCATTAGGTTTCCTCAGGAGGGTGACTGACTAAGAGTTCAGTCATCCATGAGGAACTCGGAGAGGAGCCGCTGCTCCTGTATGTTGAAAGGAGCCAGGTGAGGTGGTTTGGGCATCTGGATGCCTCCTGGTTGTGTCTATGGAGGTGTTCCAGGCATGTCCAGCTGGGAAGATGCCTGGGCAGACCCAGGTCCAGGTGGAGAGATTTTACCTCTGCACTGGCCTGGTAACACCGCAGGATCCCCAGTCAAAACTGACCGATGTGGCCAGGGAAAGTGGAGGGAGGGATGGATGGTCATCCTGGAACATTCCCACGTTCCTCACTGACTGGGTTGTCTCAAGTTTTGGAAGATGCTGTCACATCCACCCCAAGATGGATTCAAACAAACAGCCTGAATGACAAGAACAGCTTTGTCTGAGTGTGCGACACCGCCACGTGTCCGTGTGCAAGGTGAGAAGAGAAGAGGGCTCAAAATGGAGCCGTGTGGAGCTCTGGTTGTCTCTTTTTAAATGACTCTACAGTCATTAAAAAAAGGAGAAAAAAAGGAGTATGAATGAAAGGTTTGAGTATAACCTTCAGACAACCGTCTGAAACATCCAGGACTGACTGAAGGAATATTAATGTAACATGACAAAGCTGATGCATCCTGCAAACTAACACACGTGTCAGCCAGTCAGCCGGTCCCTGAGCTTTGATCTGTAAGTCAGTAACAAACTGAAAAAACTGCGACACAGAAAAGTATCATACATCTGCTATGTGCAGTGAAAGACATAGTAGTAGTAGTAGTAAAAAAAAAAAAGTGCAAAAGACAGAATAAGCAGTTGGAGTCGTAGCAGCAGTGATGATAGTAGTAGTTACTGTACATTAATAGCACTAGGGTAGTAATACCAGTATTAATAGTAGCAGAAACATGCAGTAATACCTGTGTGCAGGTGTAAACAAACATCAGCTGGCTCTGATCACACAGGTGGAGGTGCACTGAAGAGGGGGTGGAGTCAACAGGCACCGCCTCCTGGATGCAAAGAAGCTGTTGGCCGTTCATCAGGCTCCACCTCCTCAGAGAGCAGTCAGCAGCCAATGAGAGGCAGTGGGCGGAGCTTTTGATCAATTTGACTGAAAGAATGGCACCTACACAACACAAATCACATTACAATCATGATTTTTACATTCATTAAAATTATTTCTTTAATAATCTTTCTGACCTGTGTGTCCCTGCAGAGAGTGTATGAGCTGCTTGTCAGCGAGGCTCCAGACTGTCACCACGCCATCATGTGAACCTGCAGCCAGAAGCTCCGCCTCCATGCAGACGTCCACACAGAGAACACCTGCAGACCTCAACAACAGGTAAAACCACTTTGTCGTAGTTTTGCTTATTAATGGATTTATTCAACAACATTATTTTACTTTTAAAAGTTATTTGGTAAGAAAAGCTGATATGAATGAATGTTAATTTGTCAACATAATTAAGTTTTAACTTCGTAGGTGTTGTTTACACATTTTACTGTGTCAGTGTACTTCATCTGTACATCCTTGTGAAGTCATGGAGAAATTAAGGGTTTCAAAGTCTACAGTTGTCATAAACCTTACACTCTTTGAAAGTGTAACATTAATATAAAATAATTCTAAATAACTCAGCTGTATTTTTTGTATTTTTTGGGGGGGGGTTAGCTGTAAGCTAATCTTCCTGACCTCCCTGCAGTCCGGTCAGTGTGTGTTGTAGTGCCCCTCCTGGCTGCTGCAGGAAACTGCACTTTGGAATGAGGATCGGCTCAGCACATGTCAGTAACCATTCCTCACACTGGCCACACAGTCGACCAATCACAGAGGGAAAAGGCGTGGCCAAGGAGCATAGTCTGGCTAACAACTCTGTGTAAAACAGAGACATATCTGGAACCAGAAGAAAACAGTTCATTGCTTTGTTTATTACACCTTTTTTATTTTATTATTATTTTATTTCAATTTTGAGTATTTTTGTTCTAAAGTTATCTCTACGTCGGAAGAGTCACACTGTTACAAACACAAAACAGAGAAATGTGATGACACAGAATAACCGACCCATGTAACCATCCAGGAAATCCACAGTGGGTTTCATCAGGACCAAAGTGTCTCGGACCAGCCGGGTTTCAGTGCAGTCCATGTACTGGGAGCACTGGTCCAGGTCCTGGATCACACTGGTCACCCCACACACTCTGCTCTTACAGTAGAGCCACTCAGCATTGCCTGCAGCAGCAACACTGAACATAAATCCACTGCAATAACAGAGAAGGTCTGACTGACAGCAAACAAGTTTAATCTGAAGAATTTAACATGTAAAGTGACCAAAGGTTTTCTGTCTCTTTCCTAGCCTGTTATTATTACCATTATATTTATCTACATGCTGATATTTTTAGATCTATATGACAGATCCATTCATCATTCATTTATTCTCTAATAAAGTGACTAATTATTTAAAATATCTCATCATATTCTTAATATTTTAAGGTTTTATGTTATTTAACCTTATATGTGCATACAGTAGCCTAACTGATGCCATTATATCTTTGTATATTTAATTTCATTATAAAGGCATCGTGTGGTACCATTTGGTGTTTTTTCTTACGGCTCTGTTTCATAATTTTTCTAAAATTTTTTATGTGCATCAACTTATAAATCAAAACACTTGCTGATGTATGGGACCATGGAACATGATACTGAGCCTCTTCCCACATCGTACCGATAACTTCCTGCCTCAGCTCGTCCCATAGACCTGCGTGCAGCAGGTAATGTGGCAGCTCCTGCAGCTTCCTGACATTAGCCAATCCTGGAGCAAACCACAGCGGCTGGGGTGGGACCTGCGGCACCAATGAACCAATCAAAACATATTATTAACACAAGAGCAGGTCATAAGTTTCTGTTAGTGGTGAATGAAGTGCTTAGACTTCTTACTTCAGTAAAAGTAGTAACAGCCCTGTGTTAAAAGTAAATATCTTGCATTCAAAATGTTACCTATGCACAAGTACAAATGTATTAGCATCAATATATAGCCTACTTAAAGGACCATCCCAGTGTATTTCTGACTTGTCACCATAAGCAGAGGTTGACCCTCTCTTCTCCAAATGTAGTTATACAAATGTGACCATGTGTTTACTTCAGTAGATGTCAGGCTGCATTTTTAAAGCCCATTCACTGCCATTCATGTTGAAACAGGGGATAGAAACACTACAGGACAGGTGAAAGTTGCTAGCTATAGGTAATTCACCCTTCTAAAGAGAACGTCTGCATTTATTCAGTCAAACATCACTGAGAGAGAGAGAGAGGGGAGCTGAGAGCTGTGGAGAGCAAAGTTATTACGCCTGGAAAAATAGTTCCTTCCAAGTGCTGCCTTCCTAGCTGGAATATTAGTGTGAAGAAGGATTTAGACACAGACGTTCTTTTGAACTAACGCTGTCACACATTTTCAGCTACTTTCTGTAAAATTTGTTAAATATGGACAAAATGTCAACAAACAGCATATCTCATAGATAAGCTATTTTGGGAAAAATGGGCGGGGTTTATGAAACCCATGTTACTGATGAGGACAATGACATGTAGGTACACTGACACGGACCTTTAAAGTACTCATCATGAAGAACTGAGAACTTTCCTTTCGTTCCTTTGTGAAATATCAGGTTAGTACACAAAATCACTGCTGTCAGTGAAAAAAAACAGCTGTTCACACCATAAAAAGCCTAACTTTGGAAGGTTTTTGGCTTTTTCTCTGGCTGTCAGTTTTTGAAGTTTCAGTTAGAAACTTTTTCCTGTGAAAAGAAAGGCATCCAGGATGGAATCTGACTCTGAAAAAGATTCTGGAAACTTTATGCTGTAGTCCGAGATTTTTGCACCTTTCTGTCAGAGAGAAGCAGCGACAGGCCCGGCAGGGACAGCGGCTTTAGCTTCCCTGACCACCGACCCAGGAAGTACTCCGCCAGGATCCTAAGGCTCCGCCCCTGGCGTTCTGATGTCAGATAACGGACTGAAACCGCCTCCCACAGATGCCTACACACAGACACACACACGTTGCTCAGACATTTGACCTATGACCTGACCGACTCCAGTCATTTTTTTTTTCTTTACCGGTTTTTGACAGCGATGGTGGCGACTCCACCTGTCCAGCGCTCCTCCAGCAGATCCTCAAGGTCCTGTCTGAGTCGAGCCCAGAAGAGGGGGGGCAGTCGAATCAATGAGGGTGTTGGAGGGAGGAAGTACCTGTACACCTCACTGATGACATCATCGTCCAGAGACATGACATCATGCAGTTCAGCCTCCAGTAGACCGTCCCTGAGAAGAGTTTTTGTATTATGACATTCAAATGTGTAAATTTTTTTGCCCACTGTGTTTCTGTGCTCATTTGTACTCGAGCAGTCTGATAAGAACAGTTGATTAATGTTTTGTGTTTTGTTTTTATGGCAGAGATTCCACAGTTAATGTAGTTAAACACTCACATTCAAGAACATTTTTAATTCATTCCTAACATTTTTCATTATAGAACTTAAAGAGCTTAAAGTTAAGCTGTATTTATCTTTTAAAGATTTAGAGAGGGTCATTCATGCCTTTATATCGTCTAGGCTTGATTATTGTAATTCTTTGTATGTTGGTTTAGATCAGTGTTCCCTTCGTCGCCTGCAGCTAATACAGAACACTGCTACTCTCCTTTAATAATAGTAATAATAATAATAATAATAATAAATCTCATTTCTAGTGCACTTTTCATCAGGAGATCTCAAAGTGCTACACAAGGAAAAAAGGAAAAAAAAAATCATATCAACAATCAACAATCAACAATCATAGGCCTTTTTGAATAAAAAGGTTTTCAGGCCCGTTTTAAAAGAGTCCAGGTTTTGTGTGGCCCTTAGCTGGAGAGGGAGGCTGTTCCAGAGGCGTGGAGCAGCTGAGCAAAAGGCTCTGTCACCCATGGTGGAAAGCCTGGTGTTGGGGATTTGGAGGAGCAGGGTGTTTGTGAATCTAAGGGCACGGGTGGTGGATTTCAAGGTGATGAGTTCTTGCAGGTAAATAGGTGCATGTCCATGGATGCATTTGTGTGTGAGCAGCAGGATTTTGTAGGTGATTCGGGAAGAGACAGGGAGCCAGTGTAATGCTTGAAGGATGGGGGTGATGTGATCGTGTTTACGGGCTCTCATCAGGACCCTGGCAGCACTGTTCTGGATGTATTGCAGCTTCTGGATGTTCTTGCCAGGCATCCCGATGAAGAGCCCATTACAGTAGTCCAGCCTCGAGGAAACGAAGGCATGGACTAGTTTTTCTGCTGCTGAGAGGGGTAATGTGGGACTTGCAATATTGCGGAGATGATGAAATGAGGTCTTGCACAGGTGTTTTATACGGTCGGTGAACGTTAAGTGAGGGTCAAATTGGACTCCCAGGTTCGTTGCTGAGGATGAAAGGGGAATGAGCTGGCCATCGAAGGTAAGATGGGTTATGGATGAGGAGTGAACCTGATGGGGGGGGTGCCGATGAGGAGTACTTCTGTTTTATTGCAGTTTAGCTGGAGGAAGTTGCTGTTCATCCATGCCTTGGTTTCCTCGAGGCAGGTGGTGAGGGATGACAGGGCTGTGAGTGGGTCTGGGGCGGTTTTAATTTAGAGTTGTGTGTCATCAGCTTAACAATGGAAGGACAGACCATGTTTGCTGATGACACGACCGAGGGGAAGCATATAGATAGTGAAGAGGATAGGGGCAAGGATTGATCCCTGGGGGACGCCACAGGTGATGGGGAGCGGTTTGGATTTGCTTCCTCCCAGCGAGACATGTTCAGACCTATCTGAAAGATAGGACTCAAACCATTTCAGGGCGTGGTCTGTCAGTCCAACGGTGTTGTGGAGACGCTTGAGGAGGATGATGTGGTTCACAGTGTCGAAAGCTGCTGTCAGGTCCAAGAGGATGAGTAGTGAAGGAGACCCTGTGTCTGATGTAATCATGAGGTCATTTTCTACCCTAAGCAGGGCTGTCTCGGTGGCGCCTTTCAACTGGCACTAAGAAATGGGACCACATTATGCCTGTTCTGGCCTCCTCACACGGGCTTCCCATCCATTTTAGAATACATTTTAAGGTTCTGTTGTTTGTCTTTAAGATTTTAAGTGGCCTGGCCCCCCAGTATCTGGTGGAACTGCTACAAGTTTATAATCCAGTCAGAGCCCTTAGATCTTCAAGTGAGCTACTGTTTGACGTCCCCAGATCCCGGCTCAAAACTAAAGGCGACTGAGCCTTCTCAGTGGCTGCTCCTAAGCTTTGGAATAACTTGTTGTTGCATGTCAGACATGCCGAATCACTGGAGATGTTTAAGTCGTCTTTAAAAACTCACCTTTTCTCCTTGGCTTTTGGACCTGTTGTGAGCCAGACTTGATTTCCTGTAAAGTCTGTACTGTCTCATGTTCTGTGCATTTTATCTTATTTTATTTTATTGTCTTTTTCTGCATTTGGTATTTATATCTATTTTATATTGTATGGTACTTTTATTGACGTTCTTGTAAAGCACTGTGGTAAACCTCGGTTGTTTTAAATGTGCTATAGAAATAAATGTGACCTTGACCTTGACCTTAAAGGTGGAGTCAGCAGCATTTGTTTATTGTGGCTTGTAAACACAAATTACTCCCCTCCTCCTGGCTTTACGACGCCAGAAGTATCGTGGCGTGTTCTTATACTGCTTGAATCCAGTGCTGTAGTGGTGCTCGGAGAAGTGGGTATACTCTTAATTTATGCCAGCAAATTTTATTTTGAATGCGGTCCGTCCAGCAAAGGATAAGCGCCCTTTTAAAAAGTGACGTTTTGTAAACAGCGGCATGTAAGACTACTCTTGCATATTTAGTTCATTCAAAAATGGGACAGTAGCAGACCTGTCTTTTGTCACTTAACCTTTACTGCTTGACTTCAGGGAGTAAAGACGATCACTATGATTAACATTAGCTACAACAGAGGTGCAGATTTTGCATCCACACCGACCCACAGTCAGACTACAGGGTGAGACAATTACATAATTCGGCAATTTGAGTGAACTATTCCTTATTCTGTAGTCAATCCACACATTAAAAAAAAATCTGACAAGTAGTCCATGGGCCAGTAGTTTCTTTTGTAAACAATCTCTTGGAACAGCTGATTTGCCACAGATAGGAGCAGAGGGGATTTAGAGGTGGGGATACTCAAAGCAGACTAAAAAATAAGTGGGTATACTCTGTTTATCTGTGTATACCCTGCACCACATTACTGCATGTACCTACACAGCAAGCTGTGTATGGAATAATACATTTGCTTTAATCAAGAAACTTATAACTTAGCAAGCTAGCACAAGCTGACTGCTGGTGTTTGACACCTACCTGTCTAACAGAGAGCAGCCAACTCGTTGTCGCTCTTCATCCCCAGCCTCTCCTTCAGTGCTCAAAAGCGGCTGAAAGTCAAACCAAGATTCACTCTTGTTCTGGAACGAGCCTTATCCGCTTGACATTTCAGCTCACTAGGGATACATTTTCTTCACTGCTACGCCTGCATCTGCCATTTTCTCTGGTCTGAGCGGCGTCCAGTCGCTTTGTCTTATCCACTCTCAGCCTCACTTGTGCACTGTCATTGGCTGGAGGAAACACACCTACTCCCACCAAGAAACGTCCAAAAAAACCCAAAACATCAAAATCCAGGCAGAGGGTGGAGCTCAGTCACCACCACCCATGTACAGAGATCCAGAAGTGACGATTGAGCAGGATTCATTTGTATAAGTCTATATTTTTTTTTAGGAAAATGTTACTGACTCCACCTTCAAAGCTGACCTGCAAAAGTCCATAATTTCCTCTGTTTTATGGTTTAAATTTGGTTTCTGGTTGGTTTTTAAATGGACTAAATCTGTACAAACAATGTAAAAATGGTGCCTTTTATTGTGCACCAAGTCTTTGTATTCCAGTACGAATGCTACTGGTTTTTTGCCATCATAGATTGAGAATTTATGACAAAGAGTTTTATTTAAAACATTTATCATGAAGCAATAACTCAATGTAAATTTTCATGCTAAAGTCTCCTTGATGAATAACTCCCAAACACAACATGCACTGGAAAAAGATTCATGTAAGTTTTTAAGCCTGATAACAACAAAGCATGAGCATGAAAGGCATTAAGAGTCTAAATTGATTTTTGGAAAATCTGTGTTAGCACAGGTGTTAGCATATTTGCCTCACCTTGCCAGAGAGATGTATCCCAAGGCCCCGCCCACCAGCTCCTTCCCATGTTTCTCTTCCAGCATCAGGAAGATCTGTGACATCATTGCCTGTGTGTTGGCGCCCAGCTGTATGTCTGTGAGTGGGGTGAAGGATGTCCAGCGTCTGGCTGCAGACAGAATCAATTTGAGATGCAGCGGACATCCACTCGCCTCAAAACTCTGCATCACGGCATCGCTCTGCTCACGTGTCAAAGTTCGCTGAGAGGCTTGCAAGTATGACTCCATGATCTGTTTCCCTTCATCTCGTGACAAACGCTCCACTTCAAAGAAATTCGCCAAAGTCTCCAACTTCAGCCGCATGTTAGCAAACACCTCACTGTGGGTGTCCATGGAAACCACCAGGTGGACGTTGGGTGGGACAATGGCCGGCAGCCAGCGCAGTTTGTAAGCATGATGTTGGTCTGAAAGCTGATCCACAGCATCCAGGATGATGAGCAGAGTGTTCCCCTGCTGGGAAACCTCAACGAGGATGTTCCTGAAGAACTTGAGCAGCTCCAGGTGACTGTTAGCTGTCGGCGGCGAAGGTGGAGCCAAACCACAAGCCAAACAGATCTGGAGGCAGACGCTGTGGATGATGTGGTTGATGTCAGGTTTTTGGGGATGATGAGCTGACAGCAGCCTGATCACCACCACTGCCCCTGCCTCCAGGACGCTCTGCATTTCCTGTGCCAGTTTGCACAGCAGAGCCGTCTTTCCCATCCCAGCAGTCCCGTGAACCACCAGGGGGCCGTGATGGACATTGGTGGACTCCCACATAGCAAAGCAGAGCTTACCCAGAAGCCCCTCCCTCCCGTAGAGACCTCTGCACAGCTCAGTGCTCACAGCCGCATGCCATCGAACCTCTTCAACCACCCAGTCTGACATTTCCTTCTTTTCTTCCTCGATGCTTCCCCAAATCTTCCTAGGCTTTCCCTCCATCGACGAATCAACTGTTGCTTCAATCCTGGCCTTCACCTGTGAGACAAACTGCTCGCAGACGCTGTCCAGGTACTGAGTGTGCTCTTTGCGTTTGGGGTCGATGCTTCCTTTGTGTAGCTCCACACAGTGTAGGTTGAGGATTTTCTGAAATGTGGTATAGAGGCGGGACTTGAGACCGGTGAGGAGTCCCTGGGCTTCTGCGTCCAGCAGGCCGTCTGCGGTCAGATCCATGTACTTTGCGAGACGTTTGGGACCATCCCTCACCCTCTGGCGGGGAATCTCTCTGACGAAGAGCAGAGCTGACGTTTCACTGTTGTCCTTCCACAAACCCTCCTCAAACTCTCGCTCAGTGACTGTGGAAGAGAGGAGAGAGGCAGTTAGATTTTGCAAATATCTTGAAACAACAAAGGACTGTGTGAGTCGTCGCTGACCTGATGTGTAAAAGAGCTGTTTCTGATCAGCTGTGATGTCACCAGCTGCCTCGGCATCCGTGGCGGCGGAGCGTAGGAGCTGCAACAGTTGAATCTCTGTGAAACGCCAGGAGAGCACATTGTTGTCACGCTGTGGCCCACTCTCAGGCCGGAGGTCGCTGTAGTGGGGGAACTGAGCTGTGATTGGCTGGAGGACGTAGGTGGGTGGCACAGCATTGTTGTCTTTTAGGAACCACTGATTCAGCTGCTGGATGCCTTCAGGGTTTGTGGAGAGTTTGGACAAAAGAGCCTCAAACTGCTTCTCCGGAATGAGGCGAGGAAGAGCTCGATGGCCGTACCTGTTCCCCAGCAGAGCCTTTGGGGCCCAGTTGTAGAAAAATAACGATAATAAGAAGAATGAGTTCAACTTCAGTCTTTTATTACATTCTGTATTACATGTTGGTTTCAACATACTAAGGAAAAAATCTGTGTGTTAGTGTAACCTTTTTTTCAGGAGTGAGATATCTGTTGTTCAAAGGTTCAAAGTGTTTACTGTCATGTGCACAGTAAACAAACAGATTTCCCTGTACAATGAAAAATTTTCTTTGCTTTCAACTATGAATGCCATAGAAGTTCAAAGATATTTAATAAATAATACAAATAAATAAATAATAAGAAAAAGAGAAGTAAGACAAACTAAAAGATACATATATACATGACATGAAGAACAAGAAAAACCATCAGCGCAATACAGAATGTGCACTGTCAGATCTAGTGTTTCCAATTAATAAAATATATTCAGTTAGGATAGTGATGAATAGTAATAGTGCAAAGACAGTAGTGCAGATGCAGGGTGATATTTCTTCTGGCACTTTATATAGTACTTTATTTAGTTCTTCTTCTGCTGCTGTTTACATATTTGATTCTAAAATGACTTAAAGGGGTAATATGAGTCAAATAATAACAAAGTGGTAAATAAACAAGTCACAACAAGCACACAGGACCGTTTAGAGTTGTTGGAAAGTTTATCTGATGACTTTAGGTGGAGGCAGGCTAACACTTCCCATTGACTACCAGTGTTTGAGCTAAGCTAATTAGCAGTGGGCGAGTTCTGCCCGTCTCTTCCTTGTTACTGCACACACAGTCCAAAGAATGGGATCTATCTTCTTGTCTGGAACTCACGAGGGAGGCAAATAACACACACACACAAAAAAAAAAGAATAAAAATTAAAAATTAAAAATTTGGGGTATCCCTTCAACTAAAGCAAACGGGTGGCTGTGGCTCAGATGGTAAAGCAGGTGGTCCACTCCTTAGAGGTCAGTGGTCAATTCTACAGCTCCTCTGTCAAAGTGACCTTTTTTTTGTACATACTGAGTTGTATTTGAAAAGTGATTTAAGTGATCAAAAGAACGCAGTCCATTTACTGTCAGAGTTCTTCTTCAACCATTGCCAATAGTGCAGTCTGATTTGTTTTTGCTTTTCTTATTTGTCAGAGTAATTTCCCTTAAACTTCAAAACTGACTTTAAAAAGCCAAATGAAGAAAGTCTTATTTCAAACATTTTGAGGAATCTGGCACTTAGAGTTGAAATTATCAGCAGATTGATGCAAAAATGAAAAAATAAATCAAGCAAATAAGTTAAAGCCTCCTAGTCCACCCTGATCCTTATTCCAAAAAAATATTATAGCAAGATTAAAAAAAGAGACCTGAATTATAAAGAGAGACTCACGATAAAAGCTGGACCGGCTGAAGTCCTCTTACACCTCCTGATCTCCTGCAGGAAGATCTCACAGGCCTTGTGGTCTCCAGACGAAATGCTTCGAATCCCCCAACGCAGATCCACCACCTGAACAGGAGGTGACCGCGCTGATCCATGAGCAGGTCTTTGTTTTAAATGCACTTATATATTCACTTCATTACATTACTTGGATTACTGGATTACTTGGTCTTAAAAAAGTAAAAATCTACATTAAAAGAAGAAAACTGACCTCAAACACCAGCCCCAGGCCGCGACAGAAAGCAAGGACTTCTGGGTAAGCTTTCTCCAGCAGGGCTTTCCTCTCGCTACTCATATCTGAGCAGAGACACAGTCGGTGAAACAAAGAGTTCAAAGCAGAGTTATGTTTATGTTTATGTTTATGTCTATAAGGTCTGAGATTCAGCAGCTCGGTGCAACAGACATGACGTTACAGGGAAACTCTGAGCTGAGAAGGAATAAAAAAGTACACTTTATCCTCTGGTGCAGCCTTGACTTTGCTGAGCTCATTTCTACTGTATTTTTTCTGGAAATATGAGCATTAAAATGTCAGCAAATTAATTTAAACATGTTTTTGTAGAGTAGCCATTTTGTCTGACAAATAGATGCATTTGTTTGTAAAATGAGCTTTGTTTCAGCTTTGCTGCAGTACTGCCAAATTTGATTTTTGTCTTGAATTATTTTACTTGTTTTTACCTCAGTGATGTTTTTTCTATTTTAAGATCTTTTGGGGCTTTTTGAGCCTTTATTAATAGGGCAGCTGAAAGATTGGAGAGGAAGTCAGGGGAGGGGGCTAAGGTCACTAGCAGCAAAAAGCCACAGGATGGAATCGAACCACTGAGTTGCTGCAGCGAGGTCAGAGCCTCTGTACAGGTAAAGGTACTTTATTGGTCACATGTACAGCGTACAGTGAAATTTGTTCTCTGCATTTAACCCATCCCTGAGGAGCAGTGGGCAGCCACAGCACAGTGCCCAGGGACCAGGAGATAGACCGATCAATATGTTGATTCTTGCCCCAGACAGGAGTCAAACCCACATTCTTGCTGTGAGATAACAGTGCTAACCACTGATACACCATGCTGCCCATTAGTGACGATTTCATATGTAACTTTTTAAAAATTTCCCTGCATTGGAGAGAACGCTTTTTTTTTTTTTGAAGGAGAGCTATTTGCTTTGCCACCTTTTCTGACCTATAAATGTTGTTACAATGTCAGACACTCATATTAAATGATGTCAAAGTGTCACATAATGAGGTTCATGCATTTGGAAGTGAGCTCTGCAGGCTGTTTCAGTCGGCTCTGCTCTGTGTTTTACAGTGTTTTTTTAACAGTGTTTTTCCAGTGACGTAATGCGTGCTGGGCTTCCTTACATGGGCATGCCAGCTCATGCACACAGCGCTGTGCCTGGCCCCTCTCCTGCTCTGCTCAGAAACTGCTGCACTCTGCTCTCCGCTTCAGGGATTACTGTCAGTACTTTGTTGGAGATGGCTCCAGTGTTGTTGTTGTTGTTTTTTTGTTTTTTGTTTGGGGGGGGTTGGGGTGTGTGTGTGTGTGTGTGTATGTGTGTGAAGGACAGTTAAAGGAGCTAAATACAAATTTCAGCCTTATTAGATTTCAGGAAAAACATATTTCGCGCTGTAAAGAGGTAGTGTCAAGTTGGCGTTTAGAATGGAGAGTGACATCACACGCATTTTCTGTGTGTTGTTATTGTGTTGCCCTCTCCTGGCATGCATGTTTTCACCTAGTGGTGGCTGTGTAGTTCAATCTATTGAGAATTTGGCTTTGAGTTTTGACACCTTCGGGCTGCCATAGCAGGTCGGTCTAGAGTGCTGAAGCAGCAGTGCAGCAGACAAGCAGACTGAGCTAACAGTGACAAATCAGCAGTTCTACAGAGTTCAGGAAACATATGTCTGTAAGTATAAGTGTATATGTAGTTTTATGTCAGGCACATTATCTTAAAACATCGTTTGTTAGGTTAAAATTACTGTGATGGCGATGCTAGTTTTTGTTAGCCCGTCTATTGTGTTTTCCATTATGTGTTAGCATCAAGCTAACGGGCTAAACGCCAGTTATTTTCTGTGTGATGTAGTAGTTATGCTAGCTGTATTGGCAGGTATGCTAGCTATCTTGAGACTTGTTTAAGCATTATGCCTTGTTGTATAGTATAGTTGTTGTATAGTTGTTTGAACATTTTGTAACTGTCAGTGTCTGATTTTAATATGTTTTTTATACAGTACCTTCATTTGGGAGGCAAGAGATAAACAACCTAAAGCTGCCATCTTTGTCTCTCATTTGGAGAACTGTTGACCTATCTGCCAAACTAAACACTAACATTTAGGAAGGGCAGAATAGTTACTGAGCTTCTCAGTTTCTTTGTTTTGGTAGCTGGTACGGCCGCGTGTTTATGTTAGTTCATGTGAAGCCCCTCCCTTCGGAATTGTTGGCCCCACCCCCTTTATAAAACGCCACAGCAAGTGAAGAGCAGCCAAGCTTATTTTTATATTTAACCCAGGCCAAGCTAACATTACAGACAGACGAGTGGGAAGGCTAACATCATAGGCTGTTCAAAAATCAGATAAATACTCTTATATTGTGTTGTGGTTGAGATTCTGACCCACCGTCGTCATGGAAAAAGACAACGAGATGTTTTTTTCACTTTAAATAACATCACATTGTCACATTATAACCCAGTAGCTGTGGGGGACAGCAGAGCTAACGTTACCCGCTAGCAGGGCTCTGGCCTATTGTTGCCCAAGAAGGAGGCTACAGGCTTGCCTGGAGCTAGTGCCAACAATTAGCTCAGCTAACATCATAAACTGTTCAATAATTACATAAATGTTGTTATTTTCTGTTGTAAGTTCTGACTCTCCGTGCTTTGCAGAAAGAGACAAATAGACGATTTTTCACCTTAAACAACATCACATTGTAACCAAGTTCATAAAGGGGAAAGCCGTGCTAATGCTAACTGCTAGTGGGGCTCTGGCCTCTCTTGCTGCCCAGGAAGGAGGCTACAGGTCTGGCTGTAGCTAGCGCCAACGATTAGCTTGGCTTACATCATAAACTGTTCAATAATTACATAAATGTTGTGATTTTGTGCTGTGATTGAGATTCCGACTCTCCATGCTTTGTAGAAAGAGGCAAATAGACGTTTTTCACCTTAAATAACATCACATTGTAACCGAGTAAATAAGGGGGACAGCCACGGTGACACTAACTGCTAGCGGGGCCTTGGCCACTCTTGCTGCCCAAGAAGGAGGCTACAGGCCTGGCCAGAACTAGCCCCAACGATTAGCTCGGCTAATGTCATAAACTGTTTGATGGCACAAGCTTGAAAAGGGGATCATCACTGGCTGTACAATCTCGGTCATCCTCTTTGCACTCGCCATGAACATGCT
>JAPQLA010000020.1:29879132-29889189 GCA_029822935.1 Naso vlamingii
CCCTGGACAGAGCTGGCAAATGCTACACTCTGATTGGCTTGTTTGCGTTCGAGGGCGGAGCTTAGTAAAGGGTGAATGGCAAAAGCTTATTGTAAATCACTGCTTTCATTTTTTTTGAGTTGGTCCATGGTAATGAGATTTGATCTGATGCTAAATAGATTGAATTTCTTTATAAGGCAGCCCCCCCCAATCTCAGCCCACTGGTGTTGCAGCTTCACAGTGCAGCATTTTTCTGCAAACTTAAGTAAAAATCTGAGTTTGTCAGTGTGAAAAATAATTTGGTCAAATTGAGGAGTGACTGTTTTGACACTTAGTTCTACCTGTTATAAATGTTAAATTTTTGACCCAACTGCCCACCTGTAAAATTCAATCATGTATTATTTTGCTGCCCAGAAAACAAAAAACCAGTGAAAAGATATCTGATGTAAAACAGAGACAAGCAGCAATGTGTGTGCAGATGTTATTGTGCTATTTTTCCTTGAAAAATGACAGAATTTATTTCTTATTGGACTCATTGTAGCTTTCTCAGTCTGTTTGTTTCCTCTGTTAAAGTGAGCTTGTCGTTCTGTAGTCGCTGTTCAGTGTTTGGAGACAGCGTTTGAAGTTTCCACTGATGACCAGAGCCTCGCTGTCCCCTTGACGTTACCGGAGATCTTTGCATCAGCCACAGTCACGGTAGAGAAGCAGCCGCTGATTAATTTGTATTTTTACAAAATTCTGACTTGTGTGTTAACTGCATACATGATTAATCAGAGCACCAGGTGCCTCTGAAGTTCCCATGTGACCAACAACATCTCAACTTTAGCTCCGTGTGCTCACTTTGTTTGTCTGTGTGTGTGTGCGCGCGCGCGCGTGCGCATGGCAGTATCCATCAGAGTCACATGTCAACAACAACTCCACCCAAAACTCCCTCACAGAGGAACAGAGGGCCGAGGCTGAGACACTGAAAAGTGAAGGTAGGACAACAACTTGGATGAGGAGTAAACTCGTCTTCACTGAGAGGGTGTGGTGTCTTTGGTTTCTTTTCTCGATTTTACTTTTCAATTGTGAGTTGATGTGTTTGTTTTTGTTTTTTTTTCTTGACCGCAGGAAATGATCAAATGAAAGTAGAGAACTTCTCCGCTGCTGTAGAGTTTTACTCAAAAGCCATCGCCATCAATCCACAGAATGCAGTCTATTACTGCAACAGGTCAGTGTGCTGACTCATCTGAAACTCTTCAAGCTGTTGAAGTCTGTAGAGTTCCTCACCAGGCATTGATTCACCCCCTAAAAACTCATCTCTGTTCATTAACATTACAGATTTAGAAGTTTTTCAGCTAAATGTCATGGCGTAGATGTAAATCTACAGCATGGCCTTCATGTGGCATGTGTAGATCTGTGCACACCCTGCCTTTGTCTCCACCCACCCCTCCACCTCTGGCCTGCAGAACTGGTCCCTGTATGCCACACAGTTGAGTCATGTTAAAGGAGTTGATGTGTCTCTGTGCAGAGCGGCAGCGTACAGTAAACTGGGGAACTATGCCGGAGCGGTGCAGGACTGTGAGCAGGCCATCAGCATCGACCCAAACTACAGCAAAGCTTATGGAAGGATGGGGTAAGAAAGCTCCTCACTGCCTCTGTGGAAAGTCAGCTGCTGCAGCAGATGTGCATGAGAGCTTCTTTCTGAATCAGCACGTCACCATTTTACAACGTCTTTGCTCCTGAGAGCGGCAGTAGCCTGGTTTTTCATCTCAATGTGAAGCAAATCTTTTGAAAGTTAAAAAAAACAAAACACAAAAAAACTAAGTATGTTCCCATCAAGTGGTTGGAGCGGATAAACTACTCTAGTTTTGTCAGAAGATGGCGGTATAGGCAACGTATCATAATAACATGGCTGTAGTAAAATGTAGAAGAAGTAGAGGTTACAAACCAGAAACAAAACAAGTAGTCGCCACGTTATGGGGAAACTGGAAGGATGTCAGTGGAAACAGCCGACACGTGAGTTCAGTGTTCACTGTGTCACAACTTATTCGACAAATGTGTTTCCATCTCCCAGTTTGCCCATTAACTCTTTTTCACACAAGTCAAAAACCACTTCAAGCAAGCATAAAAACTTTTTTGCGAATGAAAGGATTTGTTTTTTAACAAATGCACATAAAAACAGGGTGATGGACACCCAGCTGGTGACTTCCTCAGTTGACACTTTGACGCTGCTGTAAATGTTCCTCTGTCCTGAAGTAGCTGTCGAAGTGTGCGAGGACAAAGATAAATACTGAGAGATAAAGTCACATTCTCTGCTACAGTCAGCTGAAATGTGGGAGAAGTTTATCAGCAGACTTTGCGCTGAGGCGTGGTGTGTTCTCAGAGCAACAAGAAAAAAATCTTTAATGTATGCCATACATAAGCTGAGCTTCACTTATTGTCTGGATTGGAGTTCTGATGTTTTTGTTGTCGTCTCTCTGTGTTGTTGTTGTGTTTCAGTCTGGCTTTGGCCAGCCTCAACAAACACACAGAAGCAGCCAGTTACTATAAGAAAGCTCTGGAGCTCGACCCCGACAACGACACCTACAAAACCAACCTGAAGATCGCAGAGGAGAAGATGGAAACATCGAGTCCAGTAAGAATGCAGGACAATGGAAGCAAATGTTTGTCTGAGCTGTGATGCAGTGATGCGTCTGTCCTTACATCTGTGTCTGTCTCAGACAGGGGGGGTAGGCGGAGTTGATCTGGCCGGTTTGCTCAGTAACCCCGGCTTCATGAACATGGTGAGATCATCGTCTCTACCTTCTCTCCATTCAGCATCCAGCAGATTGAGTTCCAGTTAAATGTCCCATTCAGTTCATACCTCGGTTGCCTCTCGTTATGTTCATATAAATGAAGCCATCACTGATGTGGCCGAAAAAAACAAAAAACAAAAAAAAACTGCAGTCCATCAAATGGCCGCTTGGGGCTGGCTCCAAAACCAGCCAATCCACATAGAGCCTGATTAAAAAACCCCTCCAATCTTAACAGCAGAAATAAACATGTTTACATGAGTTTGCACTGCGTAGCCAGTTGAGCTGTTCATCACCACTTCACAGGACTGAATCTTTATGTAACTCTTAAATTTAAATCATATTAAGTCTTGAAGGTATGCTGAATATGGACTTCTAGCCATCTGCGAGGATTCACACTCACTGGTAGCAAAGTGTTTCTTCCTCGGCTCCACCCTCTTGACCAAATATGGTCACTTCTGGCTCCAAAAAACAAGATAAGGACGTCCATAATGACTCGAGGCATATAGTGGTCCACAAACCAGTGGGTGACATCACAGTGACTGTGTTTAGTCTCTTGGTGTTGTAGTTCTCATTTCTGTTCTCTTCATCGTGTGCATCCTGTTTGACATCTGCTCAGTGAATAAAGTCTGATTGAATGCATGTGCGTCTGTCTGCAGGCGTCCTCTCTGATGAGCAATCCTCAGGTTCAGCAGCTGTAAGTACATTTGAGTTTCTTAATGTGTGTCTCTGTTTCTTCCTCTCTGCTTTGTTGAGGTTAACGCTGTGTCTCCTCTGTCTTCGCCAGGATGTCGGGGATGATGTCAGGAGCTTATGGTGGGACGGGAGGAGGAGGATTCGGAGGGGGAGGAAGTGCAGCAGCTGCCGGAGCTGCAGGAACTGGAGATTTATCAGGACTGATCCAGGCGTATGTACCTCAGCAGGCAGATGATTCTGACAGTTTTACACAATTATTTTTCTTCCCACAAACTCCAGACACAAATCTCTCCTTTAGTAACAATAAATGAGTTCTTTCTATAACTGTATCCAGACGAATATTGTTTTTCCCGCTTCTGGAGGATGACTTCAGAACAGATGTTTTGACCGGTCATGGTCGGTTGGGTTGGAGGGTGAAGTGTGTGTTTGAAGGCTGGTGTTGTTGTTTGTTATTGCAGAGGTCAGCAGTTTGCTCAGCAGATGCAGCAACAGAATCCTGAACTCATCGAACAGCTGAGGAGTCAGATCCGCAACCGAACGCCCAGCGCTGGCAACGAAGAGCAGCCATGACACTCCGAAACAGTAAATACACACACTGCTTACTGTCAGTCTGTTGGCTTGGTTTTATCTGTCAGGTTTGTTCTGCTGAGAACAACAATACCTACCAGATAACAGCAACATGAAGTTTGTTTAATCTGAAATGATGCTCAAAAGAAAGTGTGTTCTAGTTTAATGGAAAAGTTTCAGGAAACGTGTCAAACACCTCAATGAAAGAAGCAGCCAGTGCTCCCATCCTGAATAAAAATATTAAAGCCTTTACACATCAGTTGTATTTTTTTTGTGTTAATATTTCGCTTGTCAAAAATCTTTTTCAAACTGCTGATTGGTCATGACTGCTTTCACACAGAACACAACTATGACGCTGCGAAAAAATGACCCTTTTCTGTGTCGCATCAAGGTCGATTTTTACGAGCTTTCGTACTGTGAACAAAGGCATCAACCAGTCACGATGGTAAAGCATGGGGACGTCACATCCTTCTACAACATCAACAAAAACTGAATCTTGATCTGAATCACAACACAATATAACAACATCATGTGATGATTTAACAGCTTATGGCAAGAAGCCGCCACCCGTCTGTCTACCGACGCTTCGTGCTGCTCTTGTCGGGGTGACGGCGTCTGTCCTCGGCAGCGAGCAGCAGGAAGCTCTGCTGTAGTGAAGTGAGCTGTCAAAACTCGTTCGCAAATTTGTATTCCTGTGTTTCTGTCACAAATTTGCATCGCTGCTGGTGTGAATAGCTTTGATCCAAAATATTTGCATCCGAACAATTCACATTTTCGTGTTTTTTTTTCATGACGCACTCAGTGTGTGAAAGCCTTTAAAAGCAAAGTGTTGAAATACTTAAAAGTGCTGCATTTAAAACCTGGTACCAAAATAAAAGTACTCATTCTGCAGATCGGGCCCTTTCAGAATAAAATATATCTTATATTATGATCATTGGTTTATTTATTGCTGTTTTTTTACTTGTTCAGTTTTATTTTGGCACTAATGCGTCTTGTACCTGCTCTCTGTGTTTCAGGTTGGAAGGTGTGTGTGTGTGTGTGTGTGTGTGTGTGTGTGTGTGTGTGTGTGTGTTTGGAGGAGGGGAGCTGATCATTTCTAACTCGAAGGACTAAAGAAAGTTGTTTGTTTTTTTTCTTTGTTCCATCACTGAATAATTCCTGCACGACAGAGCGAGAGGCCTCCCGCTTCATTCAGGAGCCGCATCACCAAAAACAACAAACGCCCACTTCCTGTGCTTCAATGTGGTTTGTAGGAGGAACATTTTGACTCAACACTGTAATATCAAACATATATTATTCTAAAAAGTCATGCTCTAATAAGAACATGGACAACTGAGTTTGAGACAGGACCTTCAAATTTCTTCTTTAAACTACACAGTGAAACTTCAAATGCAACGATTTTTGTCCAGTGCCCTGTTTAGTGTGTGTGTGTGTGTGGGTGGGTGCGTGTGTGTGTGTGTGTGTGCGTGTGCGTGTGCGTGCGTGTGTGTGTCTCAAGGTTCATGGTGTGTGTTGAACTCCTTGGTGTCGTGGAGCTGTGAGGAGGCAGCGTGGAGGCAGAAAGCTGTTCACACACAGTCTGAGAATTAAAAAGAGCATCTCGATGTTTTGCACCCTCCTGTCTGATGTCCGTTGATTCATGTCTGAAAGAGTTTACACATAAACATCCCACAGTTTGTTTTCTGATGATCTGCAGGAAAACACACACACTGTAATCCACACTGAAGTGTTTAACCTTCATTTTATAATAAAAGCACCAGCATCACCACACTGAAAGGCCCTGCATCGAAAATGTTACTTTAGTAAAATATGTAAGAATAACCAGGAAAATGTAGCTCAGTATTCAAAGTAAAAGTACTCAATGCAGAAAAATGCCTCCTGTGACTGTTGTACTGTTAAATATGTGAAAAATCTAAGTAACTCAATTTGCCAGTTAACATTTACTGGAATAAAAAGTCCAATATTTTCCTATGAGATGAAGTAAATTAGAAGTAGAAAGTTAATCAAGTAAAGTACAAGTCTCTACCAAGGACAGTACTTGGTGAGTAAACGTACTTAGTTACTTTTGACACAGTTTTCATGTCTAAGTTATCAGTCTATAAAATTGTAGTTGTTTTCAGACTCGGTCATTGGCGGTAACTGTGTGTAGAGGTCAGATGATTGTTTGTTGGCTTACGTCATCAGCGGATTCACCACTCAGAGCCCAGGAGACGCGTAACGTAATGAAGTATTTTCATACACCTGCTGGAGAGGAGACCGGACGGATAGCCGCACAGGTAAACATGGTCACGGACTCGGGCTCAATGTTTTAATGTGTTTGTTCTGAGCTCAGCTCACTGCTTTAACTTACAGACACAAATGCGAACAGCTGCGTCCATTAATAAGCAGGGATTTCAGGTGTTAGCTAGCTGCTAACTAAACGATGGCTAGCTAATGCTAATGTTAGCATCTGCGTCAAGTTCGCTACTAGAAGACGAGCGGAAACGGTCTGATTTTGTCTCTAACCTGAACAAATAAAATATGTGAGTGTGTTTGATGAAGCTAAAAATGTTATGTCCAACAATTACATCACACGAATTGAGCCTTCAGTTAACCAGTCACTAAAAATGGTGTGTTGTGACGCGTAGTAATGTTGTATTTTGAAGTTCCTCACCGGAAGCAGCGTTACTGTTGGCTGGTTTTTAGTCGGTGGTCACCTGCTGGGGCGGTATTAACGGTTAAAAACGGACAAAAACAGTAAAACAAATAACCGGTTTTCCTGTCTGTTTTTGTTTTCAGTTGCGTAACGTTACAGACACACAGTAGCATCGTTCAGGCGTAACGTTAACGATATGGATGGAGGCACAGCGGCACAAACAGCCGTCATGGTTTGCCTTTTATTTTCTGTAAGTCGACTAAAATGATTAACTGACTCAACTTTTCTGCCCAATTTACATTTTTCGTATTATTGTATAATTTTACGTGTACAAATGAAAGTTAAATGAACAGAAGTGAAGTAAAAAGTACAAGATTTCCATTACGTTACATTAGCTTGTAAAAGAAGAAAATGAAAATAGTTAATAACGTACAAGTACCTCAAACTTGTATTTAATAGGTGTAAATGTGTTAAACTGTCGTCCGTTTCAGCTGCTTACACTCAGAGTGGTCTTTCATGAAGGAAGAATCTGGTTTGACCGGTTTATTCTGGTTTATTCTCCACTTTGCTGTCTACTATCTCACATTCAACTCTGTCTGTCCCAGTGGAACCAGTAGAGATGTCCCAGTAGAGTCCAGCAGCAGAGAGCAGAGGTGTGTGTGATGAGGGTGTCTTTGGCGCTGTAGTGTTTGCTGGTCAGAGCTTCAGGATGGACATTCTGGTGGCCAAGCTGCTTGGCCTTCTGGGATTGTTTGGACTCATGCTGGCTGGTGTTCTGGTCCCAGTGCGCCTCCTGCTGGTTGACTACGATAAGGCACACAGATACAGGAGGGCTCTGTCTCTCTGCAACTCATTCGGAGGAGGCGTTTTCCTGGCAACGTGCTTCAATGCTCTGCTGCCTGCAGTCAGAGACAAGGTCAGACACACACACACACACACACACACACACACACAGAGTAGCCTGATGATGATGGATGAAACAGGATGAATGAGAAAACAAAAACAGTTTACGAGCAGAAATCTGATAAAAATGTAAGGAGGACCAAAGATGGCTTCTGGGTAAATGAATGAATGATGTAATCAGGTTTCCTCCTCAAACTGCTTGATGCTTCTCAGTGAACAGAAAGTGAAATCTTTGACCTGTGACCTCACTGTGTGTCAGAGTGAGATAAACACACTTCTAATAAAAGTTTGGGACCAGAGTCTCGAGTGATGGTGAAAAAAGAACTGCAAGGCAAAATCAATAACAGAGACTAAAAATCCAAAAAAGATGAAATTCAGCTTTAAAATCAGAATTAGGAAAATGCCGTCTGGCCGCGGTCGTTGACTGGGCTGATGTTCGGTGTGCTCTGACTCTCCTCAGGTGGCTGATGTGTTCAAGCAACTGAGGATCAGCAGTGACTATCCTCTGGCTGAGACCATGATGATGCTCGGCCTCTTCCTCACCGTCTTTGTGGAGCAGACCGTCCTCACCTGCAGGAAGGAGAAACCATCCTTCATCGACCTGGAGACCTTCAACGCCGGTGGCTCAGAGGCCGGCAGCGACTCAGAGTACGACACACCCTTCATCTCTTCAGCGCGTAATTCGCAGGGTGGCAGCGGTCGCCGTTCCCATGGACACCAGCACGGACACTTCAGCCCAGCTGAGCTGGCAGGGGCAGGGCCTCTGCGGCTGGCGAGTCTGGTGCTGGCTCTCTCAGCTCACTCAGTGTTCGAGGGGCTGGCGCTTGGCCTGCAGGAGGACGGAGCCAAGCTAGGCAGCCTCTTCCTGGGTGTGGCCATTCATGAGACGCTGGCCGCTGTAGCACTTGGAGTGAGCGTGGCCAAGGCATCACTTGGCATGAAAGATGCCACAAAGCTGGGCGTCACGGTCAGCCTGATGATCCCACTAGGGATGGTGGTGGGGATGGGCATCGAGTCAGCTCAGACGCTGGCGGGCGCCGTGGTGTCAGTGGTGCTGCAAGGACTCGCTGCCGGCACCTTCCTGTTCGTCACCTTCTTTGAGATTCTGTCACGAGAGCTGGATGACAAACAGGACCGGCTGCTCAAAGTGCTCTTCCTCATCCTTGGCTACACGGCACTGGCAGCACTTGTTTTCATCAAGTGGTGACACACAGGAAGTGCACTGACACTCACAATACCAAAGGAAAACTTATAACTCCATAAAGTCCAGCTGTGAGCGGCAGAAACATCTGGAACAGCTTGCTGAGCACAAAGGAAACCTGCTGTCTGTGATGACTTTTAAATCCAATAAATGAAAGTTGTTTATGGACAGAAGACCCAAAACGTGATCAAATGTAACCTAACGACCTCTGAAGACCTTGTGTTTGCTGCCCTCCAGTGGTCTAATCTGTGATCCAGCTGCAGTGACGGACAGGAGCTTCCCTCTTAGTTCATTACTCAGCACAGTGAAGGAACCAGAAGGATGTAAACAGAAGTGAACTACTATAGGGAAAATACGCATCAGATAAAATATTTTATAGCAAAGGAATGAACTTCTTATCATTTCCTTTGTTGTTGATTTGTTTTATTAATCTGAATCTGTAAAGTGACTAAAGTAATCAAATAAATGTAAAGGAGTGTAGAGTATCGGAAAAAGGAAATACTCAAGAAAACTGTACTTAAGTTCAGTACTTGAGTAAATGTACGTAGTTACTTTCCAACACTGCCAAAATCAACAGAAGTTTGATTTGGTGTTTAAAGGTTTTGGTGTGAAGTTGTTGTTTTTTTTTAAGTGACGCCTGCTGATTTTTCTCGGACACAGTCGCCACCTCGTTACTCTGCTTCCATCTCCAGTTGCATCTGTCAGCTGAACTCTGGGTGGATTTAAACCTGCATGAAGTCACTTCCTGCTGTGACATAGACACAGATGTTCTCTCTCTGTGGAGGAAAAGCTGAGAATCGTCAAATCAACACTGGAATCCATGTCCATGTGATCTTTGTTTATGTGACATTTGGTTGTTGTATGTGTTCATATTGTGATCTTGAACAGTTTTGTATTTGTGATGGTTTGTGTCATCTGATCGTCTCATATTTATCTTGTTAGTTGAAATTAAACAGATTATCATCAAGTTGTTATTGAAGAAAAGCTTGATTGACTATTTGGTGTACAAGAGTGAAGAAGCCAGGGAAGCATAATGTTCAACACCTACACTAAAATCGTATATATATATATATATATATATATATATATATATATACGTGTGTGTGTGTATATATGTGTGTGTATATATATATATATTTTTTTAACATAATGCTATTATCAACACTTTTGTTCTGGGTTAATTAGGGGGAACACTTGTTCTCATTTTTCTTCTTCTGTGTAAATGAACCTACTCACTGTTTTAACCACACCCTCGACCTTGTCCTGACATATGGCATTGGAATTGAAAATTTAATAATCTTT
>JAPQLA010000020.1:29914142-29949900 GCA_029822935.1 Naso vlamingii
GTGTGTGTGTGTGTGTGTTGTGTGTGTGTGTGTGTGTTCTGATGTAAGGGGATACACATACAGGACAGAATCTTCTTCGGTATTGATTCCTTCATATTTATGATGGGAAAAACTATCAATCGAGTCTAGTTTGATTGCTTAAAGAGTAAAACTGATTTACAGACAAATTTAGTTTGTTAGAGAATTTAAAAATAAGTGAATCAAAACAAACAACATGAATCAGAAAAAGTAACAGATTTTAAGTTTACTTTTCCGGTTTGTTAATTCAGTACACAAAACACACATTTCTATTCACAGCACATCAGAACTTGACGCAGTAAACCTTTATCTTTTGTAGTGTGATGAGTTCGACGCATACAAACATGCAGCTGACTCTGACAAAACTGACTTTTAGAATCACTTTATAAAAATGTGAGTTCACATGAGTTCAAAGGGCTTCTACATGAGGTAGATGTTCACCTGCCGACACCTCCGAGTCTTTCTGAGGTGTCCTGGAAAACAGTGGTGGACTCAGGATGTTTGAGGGACAGGGGCAAAAATAGTAAAAAGGGCACCTGTTGTATGTGATGGGGCACATAACTCCTTTTTGTCCACTGGAAGGGCATCCTATCAGGCTTTTCATCATGTTTTATCTGCCAGAGGGGCATCCAAGAGGGCACTTTCACTGCGTTTTTCTAACATTAGGGCGCTGGGAAGGCAATTGTCCCCCCTGTCCCCACTCTGAGTCCGCCAGTGCTGTAAAAAGATCTACCCATTCACTGTGAGCACCGCAGAAATGTGACTGAAACATGGACACGGTAAATTCAGTGTGAACACAGTGTGTCTCGCTCCCAAACCCAGCATGAGTGAACGTT
Source organism: Naso vlamingii (assembly GCA_029822935.1). Lineage (NCBI taxonomy): Eukaryota > Metazoa > Chordata > Actinopteri > Acanthuriformes > Acanthuridae > Naso > Naso vlamingii. The sequence continues at coordinate 29,914,997 of JAPQLA010000020.1, forward strand.
TCTGATCAGAAAAATCCATTAGAGATTTTTTGTATTGGCTCCAGATCTCAGAAGGAGATTTTATTCAACATCAAAGTCTGCAAAAGCAGGATACCAGTAGCTGTCCTTTCTGTCCAAATTGACTCTGGCTGCATTTTCTTTCTTTTGTCGTTGGACCTTCTTTATCCTGGAGATTTGAGCAGCAGCCAGACAGATCATGCAAACCTGTGGAAGGAAACACAGACACACTGATGAGGACGGCTTCAGTTTGTCCTTCTGTTGTTAGCCGAATCATTCACCCCTCAGGTTTTCATGTTTGCCATGCCGCTCACAGTGTGTCTGTATTTTAGAAGTGAGATAATGAGGAGGAGGAAATGATTTGTTTGTTTTTTTTGAGTGTTAAACTCTCCTCCTGTCAGCAGCGTTACCTCCAGCAGCAGCAGGCCGACAGTCAGACTGGCCACCAGCAGCAGGTTGTTTTTAGCCCACCAGATGATTTTCTCCAGGCAGCCAACGGTGAAGATGTCCTGACTGGCCAAAGACTCCTCCAGCTGCTGCATCCCATAACCACACATAGTGTTCAGCACAGTCTGCAAGTGGAAATAACATGCAAGGTAAGAAAAGGTAAGATTTACATGAACTCTGCTCTGGATATTTATGCTCAGCAGAGAGTGTATTTCAATAATCTATGACCATTTTTCAATATTATAATGACTTATTTCATGAAGAGTCAAATAATTCTTCTTTAGGTCTGAATTAAAACTTAAATCAGGGTTTCTGTGGATTCAGGAGCTGACAGAAAGGCCTCCACACATTTCTTCATCCACCGGTTACAGCAGGTGTGTCCAGACGGAGGCTCTGACCTGGTTCAGCAGGTGGACGCAGCAGGAGAAGGGGACACCACAGGCCTCCACGCTGGGGTTGGTGTCCACACACTCAAAGTAGACGTTTTGGGACCAGTCCTTATAGCTGTCGACTCCACAGCACTGAAACTGCAAACACATCAAACTGTCAGCGGCAGCGGCTCACTACCAACAAACTGACGCTGCCTCTCAGGCACTGAATCATTCTTCTTCTTCACCTTCTTTTGGACAAAGTCGATGGCGTTCTCCAGGTCCGGGTCCTCCCTGTAGCGCACAATGGCCTTCATCATCAGCTTCTCCGTCCTCTCCATCACCTGAACAACAGTAACATCAGGTTTGGCTTTTGTTTGGCACTTTAGTTTCAGTATACCGAACAAGTCACCAGAGTGCAGGAAGTGATGAGTGTATGTTTCCTTCATATTTCCTGTCTCATCACAGCAGTGTGGTCTTACCATGTCAGTGGAAAGGTATCCCACAACTCCGGCAGTTATCTGCAGGAGGAGGATGGCTGCCAGGATCCCCAGAAACTGCAGGACAACCAACAGACGACCCAAACAGTAAGAACTCAGCAGCACTGCTCACACCAACCAAACTGCAGCAGGTCACACTGAGCCACACACAGCCGACACACACAAGACATCAGCTGATCACTGATCTGTCATACCATCTTCAGCAGGCAGGTGGCGTTACGCAGCGCCCCGAAACATCCAAGGAACGTGATGAGGAACATCACAGAGCCGACGACGATCAACAGCAGAGCTGGATCCAACGTCAGGGTGTCAACCACATCTACACACAAACACACACACACACACACACACAGGCTGCTTAGTCCATGTTGTTGTTGTGTGGTTTGGTTGTGTCTTTTTTTGTAAAGGCAGAGTTGGTAACTCGAGGCTCCTCTGAAAAGTGGACTCATGTTGCTCCAACATTCATGTTGGTGTTCAGTTTCGTTGTCTGTTGAGTAAAATGTTCTAAAATCAGAATGAATGCAGCATTCAGGGTGACATCATTACAATGACCCCTGACCCTGACTGACCTGCAGCGCCTCTGATAGCAGGTCTAGTGATCAAAATAGATCTAAATTTTCATTGGTGGACACAAAAACATCCTGTGGTTGGTTTTCATGCAAGCTGGCTGATCATATGACAGTTTTGTTGGACTCATGAGTAAATCTTCTGTTGGGAAGCACTGATCATCTGTCACACAAAATGCTGCCACCAAAATCACTTTTGTGAAATGTCACAGTTTGTTAAACACTTAAAATGACAGAGGAACTTTGTAATTAAGTCTTATAATGTTCATGTTATGATATTATGAGGCTCATATTATAATAATATTATAATGTTTTAGGTTGTCACGTTCCTGCAGTGAAAAGGGTCATTGCACGGTTTGTCCAACCTGTTCTTGTCATTTTGACCAACCTTTCTCCTTGGCGATCTTGGCGTAGATCCCCACCGCTGTGAGGACGGCGCTCACAACCTGCAGAGTGACAGAGAGAGACAGGATGTGTCATCAGAAAAAACACACCTGACACACAGGAAATAGGTAAAACAGACAGAGGCTGTTTGAGGAATATTTCCTCTTTTGATGAAGCCAAGCAGGCAGTTCATCCCTGCTTCCAGTAGTTGTGCTAAGCTAGGCTAAACACATCCAGTACATGTGTGTATTGGACACAGTGATAAAACTGATATTCATGTGCACCATGTAACTCTATGCACTAATGTCAACACTGTTACAACAAAAAGAAACACACACACACACACACAAGCAGTGTTGGTGTAGGCGTGCTTGTGCAGGTTAGCTACAGGTGAGAGGATGAAATACTGAGCTCACTGTTGACCTCTGAAAAAGCAGTTTGAAAAAACAATTTACTGTTAATTCACAGTCGCTTCCAAGACAAGTGGTACGAACCCAAAAGCTCCTTTTTAGAAAAGAAGTGGAGAAAAACTCCAAACAAGCTCGAGTCTCATTTCATCCTGTTACCACAAAGTTAAAAGAACAACACAGAGTGAAATGTACGCCAGCCCGTTTCTGCCAGGAGAAGAAATCAAAAAGGATGAAAAATTACGACATCATAACAGTCTAACTGCTCATAGTAAGTTTAAATAATCAGATTATAAGATCAAATCTTGATTTACAGCCTCAAAATGATGAGATGGGCTAAAGTCAGAATTTTGCTGTACAAGGTTTCAATTTACCCCCCCCACCCCCCAAAAAAAACAACCCTGAGAAGAAACAGCAAAACAATAAAATATATATACATATATTGCTAAAACTGTTGGTGTATTGACAAAAACAGAAAGCAACAAGGTCAATAAGAAGACACTAAATCGTTAAACAAAGCATTAAATTGTTCCACATTTTGATGGAAACTTAACTCCTCTGAATTTTTCTCTCATAGTTTTGACTTCATAACTTCTTCTTCTTTTTTTAACTCACTATGTCAAACAACTTTTCATCTTTTTTTGTTGTTGTTGTTGTTCCTGACGAAAATGGGCTTCCGCAGGAATATCACTGCGTGCAGAAGAATTTTAGTTTTGACAAACTGAAACTAAGAGACCAAACCAGGAAAAGCCTCGGTCCAAAACTCAGTGTCCATGTCCTTCATAGGATGTAGCATCTGATGCACGTGTCATTACACTGTTCACTTTAAATCAGTGCAGTTTATGTGTTTGTATAAATCTTAAAACACTCAGGTGTGTTTAGTTTTTTTTCTTTCTTTTAAACAACCAGAGGAAAATAAACTTTTATTAAATAAGCATTGTAACTTCACACTGTTGCGTGTGCGAAGTGGTGTAACTGGAGTTGAATTCACTAGCAGTAAAACTGCATTGTGCAACAAGTTTAAGAACGTGCATGTTTGAAAGTAGAAGTGATATTTGATCCTCAGACTGATCCTGCACACACACACACAGAGAGCGACTCACCCAGAAGAAGTAGCAGAAGATGAATAAAGTGTACTTGATGGTTCGGTATCCTCTCATCTCCTCTCAGCAGCTTCCTGTTGCTCTATCACACTGGACTGAAGTTCTGGTGCAGGTTTGTTATCTGCAGGCATGACGGCTGCAGACGTGTGTCAGCCTGCAGGAACATTCCTGCTGTCAGTTTCACCCGCCGCTGCTGTGTCATGTCATCACAGTAAGGGAGGAGCTGCAGGCCTGTCACTGTCAGACCTCATCACAACTGCAGGGTCAACTATTCACACTGACAGCTTGCACTAATGTCAGCGCCCCCTGCAGGCTGCAGTGTTTGTTACAGACACAGTATGAATAAACAACATCTTGATGATTCGTCTCCTCTTCCTGCTTTACCTGGAGTGGAATCAAAAATCAAGTGTTAGCCCTGCAGGTGGTGCTAGAGGAAAGGTCAGAACAACAGAGATGCAATGACAGAATACTGAACCAGCAGGTACTCATGCATAAATATCACTTGTTATTTTGGCTGTTTGTGATCCTGTTTCTTATTAGGTGACCCCGCAGTGTTAGCAGGGAGTTCTTCAGGCTGTCCTCACCAAAAAACTTTCTGCTCCTTTACTGTTTTTGGCAAAAAAGGAGAGGCAGCCTGATGTCTTTACAGTTCAACAAAGATCTGTGACCCAGCAGACCCCCCACCAACAGTCGGTTCCTTTTAGTCATGAGCACCATCTAAAGGTACCTGAACAAACTGCCTCCGGACATGTAAAATACATAGGTATTGATCTGAAATATTTTTTAAAAATGAATTAAATATTTGAAAGATTTACAAATTGATCAAACGTCTTGAATTTGGGCCTCTAGAGAAGAAAAATTGCAACTTTAGAAAGCTGAAGGTTTTGTCACATTCTTATGTTTTATCATTTCTTCCTGGCAGAATTCTTCAACATGATTTCTGTTCCATTATTATAACATTGTCAGTATAAAAAAAAAATTATCCACTTTTACAAATTATTTTTGTAATGATGTCGTCCTGCTGACAGCAGCAGATCAGAAAAACATCTACAGGTTTGATAATAATAGCAAACAACATTTGGAAGAGTTTGGAGGAAATGTTAAATTTTTTTGGCCCCATTTTTGCCAAAATCATGTTTCATTTTCCTCCCTGCTCCATCCCTGCACCTCCTCCTCCTCCTCCTCCTCCTCAGTAAAGCAGATTGCGGCCGTCAGAGGATTACCCTCTGCTGTGTTTTCCTCTCCTCTGCAGCTCGTCTTTCTCGGACTCCTCTGTTATTTGAGGACCCGATTGAGGACCATGGGTCTACGGGACATCTTCTCGCCTGTCAAAGAACGAATTGACAAGTTTTTGAATGAAAAGAACGTTGTGACAGACTTTCTGGGGAAGGTGGAGGAGAAAACAGGGATCAAGAAGAAGATCATTGCAGTAGGTGAGTGAGCTGTTGATGGTCACTCTGATCAGTAATCATGATCCATACTTCCTGGGTGGTTCTATCACTGTTTTGTTTATATTTAGTACATGTGTACCTCCTGTTGCATGTTACCGGCAAACTGAAGAGGATTTCTCTAATCCCCTTGTGAACATCACAGCCGATACAGTGAGCAGCTGCTGTCTGCTAACGTGAACCTGTAAATGTGCTGGAAGTTTTCTGAGTCAGTGTTTGTGCTCAGTAGATTTTTTTATCTGTCACTGACCAATCAATCAGCTGTTGTCATCAATCACCCTCTGATAAAACCACTGTGCACTACCTGTGTTGTCTGACACAAGTACAACCAGTGAAAGAAGTGAGGTAAAGGAATAGAAATTACAGCACAGTGCAAGAGATGAATAAATATGTGCAAAATTTAACTGACCAAAAAGTTTTTTGGCCCTGATGTGAAAGAGATGAAGCTGCAGACAGGACGTTTACAGCTGATGAAAACAAGAAGTCTGCAGAAACACTGATCCTCCCTTCATCATGACAGCGTCGTAGGTTTGAGTTTAGATATTTCCTGTTTTATTTTGATAGCGTCTCTCCTCATGTGTTGTGGTTGACTTCACTTCCTGTCCTTGTCTCCTCCTGTTTTCTGTGTCACCTGTGTGTCATTAGTCCACCAGTGGTCAGGTCGTGTGTGTTGCTGCTCTGCTCTCAGTGAACCTTGGTTACCATGGTTACTGGATTTCTCTTTCTTCTTTTGTTCCTTTCTCTCATTGAAATGATTCCCTGTTGTTTTTATCTGGACCCACAGCTGCCTGTCGTTATTCTGTATTCCTGCTTGCTCCTGTTACAACCTGCAGGAAGTTTCCTAAAGTTTTCTTTCGTTCAGTCCACTTTTCTGCATTCACGTCCTCCATCTGTCCTGAAGTGAGAACACAGCAGTGCTGAGTGCAGTCCAGGTGGAGTGACAGGACGTGTAAGGTTTTAAGAGATTTTTAGTGCAGTGACACTCTAAAACTGCAGATATGATAAATAAATAGAAATAGAAACCAACGTGAACTCTGATGGTGAGTAAGTATTCAGCAGAGGGCATTTACCGAGCCGTAAACAGCAGGCTATTCATACACACTGATGCTCATACAGTGGATCAGTAACACACTGACATGATGTCACTGTAGTGCCTGGTGCACAGTGACCCTCAGCCCCTGCAGCCAAGTTAAAGCAGATTATCCACAGAGACAGACAGCAGAGCAGAGCGGCCTCCATGTCCGAACCGCCACATAAGCTGATCAGAGGTAGGACACTTTTTACCAAACTTCCCGTCTGCCCGCTCATCGACAGACTGACAGACAGACTGAAAGACAGACAGACAGACAGAGTCACAGACAGACTCACTGACAGACTGACAGACATGAGTCACAGACAGACTCACTGACAGACTGACAGACAGAGTCACTGACAGACTCACAGAGTCACTGACAGACTGACAGATGGACCTACCGACATACTGACAGACAGACTGACAGACAGACAGACACACAGACATGTTCAGGTTGTCTGAAGATCTGCTAGCTCAGGTTGCAGCTGAATCTCGTGGGTTTTTGTGTCGTTCATTTCCTGATTTCACTTGATGTCTGTCTGCTGCTTTGAGAGCCTCACAGCTGTTGTAATGGCAGAATTTCTCATCCTTTTAAACTTACCATGTTTCTTTTCCATAACTTTGCATAGGTGGGTAGAGTGATCTTACTCAGTCAGAACAGATGATTCAGTCAAGCACTCCAGTTGAGTTGTAGGTTTATTGAGAAAAACAAGTAGATACATAACATACCAGTTTCTTCTTTCAGTGAACGATTGCTGCTTTGATTTATGTGAATTAAACTGAGACGAACCAGTGAGAACTGTGTGCTCTTTTCATTCATGAGCCTTCACTTCTGCTTCCTGTTGTGTGCTCTCTATACATAGAGAGTCTGTCTTGTTGTATTAGTGCTGTCACTTGGTGGTGCTGTTAATTGCACAGGGTGGTCACCCTGTGCAATTACAATCTACATAATAAACATAAATAGCTCCAACAGTCATCATCTGTCAATAAACTGAACTTTGTCTTTCATTCTGGCAAGATTTGATATGTTTCCAGTCTCTTTGACATCGATATTTGCTGCCTGATGAGCCTCTTAAACCAGGCAGACTCTCAGCCCAGTTCTAGTAAGTTTAGAATCTGGCTGAATTTTTGATGGTCTCACTTGTTGTTTGACGTTCAGTTTGAGGTCACAACACCTGATAAATCACCTGACTGATGTAGCTGATGTAACTTTTTATGTGTCAGTCTGCAGTTTGAGCAGCTCCATGGTTTGATTTTTGACTCTTTAATGAACTCTAGTTGTCTTGTTTCATTATGACTGGTGTAGTGTTTGACATAAAGAGCAGTTCTTTGTGTTTCCTGCTGCTCTGAGCTGAACATCAGTGATCCTGATGATAACTGGTATCACAAACTTGTCATTAACTGGTTCTGTTGATTCTTTAACTAGCTTACTAATCAGAGCATGTTCATGTGAGAGAGGCTGAGTTTTACAAACAGCATCAGGGTTAGTGAGTGGAGTGACTCAGACATGATGACATGATGTGACCTGAGTGTAATAACAAAAACATGGCAAAAAGTGAAATTTTTTGTGGCGAACTGTTATGACTATAACCAAATTCCGTCTGAAATGTTGGATTTATTTACTGGAAGAAGTTTTTCTTTTATATTTACAATTATTTTTCTAATGAAAGAGAACAGAGGATTTATTTTTTGGCTTCTTTAGCTCTGTTAGACAAACACATGGCAGGGCCAGCTGCTAACAGCTAACAGCTAACAAGCTCTGTCCCTGTAGATTTCAACCTGGATTTGAACTGTAGCACTATCAGGTAAAATCAGGTCAATCCCCTGTTCACAGTGAGTTTACGTTACTGCATCCTTCAGGAACATCTTCATAGGCCATCAGTAACTATAGCAACAGCGTCTGGTGCCTGACTGCATCGTGTGTCTCGTCCAGGTGCCATCTCGCTGACAGGACTCTACCTGGTGTACGGATATGGTGCCTCCCTCCTCTGCAACCTGATCGGTTTTGTCTATCCAGCATATTACTCGTGAGTATTTCTCATGGAGAACAGATCTGTTTTGTGCCTGTAATTCACAACAACAACCCTGTGACTGTGACTCTCTGGACTGTGCTGATCTTTAAAAAGGAATGTTTACAACATTTCAGGTGGATTTTCAATCAGTGTTGAAGGTCAGCTGAAGCAATGAATCCCTCGGTGAGCGCTGTGTAGCTGCAGAGTCCGTTCTTTCTCTCACACCAGTGATGTCACTGTCATCAGAGGAAGCACTACAGGCTGTTTCAGTTTGGCCAGCAGGGGGCGTGCTGCTTCTCAAACACTAAACTTGCTGTGTTGATTGTTCCTTTGCTCAATGGGCGTCAGAAGCTCACGCGTCATCCTGGTACATGAAGGCAGGAGAAGTCGGCTCAGTCATTCACAGAGGAATTAATGAGCTAATGAGCCACATTTACCACCAACACCAATGCAAGAAACTTAATGGAGAAACAAGACAAATTAGAATTTAGACAGTCATGCTGTTCAGTGCTGCTCATCCTTCAGTGATTCAAACTCGCTCAGTTTTGCTGTTTACTATTCTTGTAGCAACAACCAACATGAGCCACTGCACAGCCTGTTTTCTGCTCTGACGGGAACTTGAGGGCTGAGTCTTCTCGATTCTTTGATCAATTCAAAACTTTGACTTTTTATAAAAGTTGGACTCTGTCCTGAAACTTTGTTGCCAATCAAGATGACAAGTCAAACAGTAACAGCCATAAATGTGTGGCTGCTCTGGTTTCTCTCATCACAGCATTGCTCGTTCAAACATGTGTGTCTCAGTTGCATTTGGTTCTGTTGGAATTTGAAAGATAAGAATATGTCATCCGAGACGTCCTGACAGGTACTTTCCTCCCTGATCTGCAGGATCAAAGCCATTGAAAGTCCAAGCAAAGAAGATGACACAAAATGGCTGACATACTGGGTGGTTTACGGTGTCTTCAGCCTGGGCGAGTTCTTCTCCGACATTTTTCTCTACTGGTTCCCGTTTTACTACGCTTTTAAGGTGAGAAAAAAAAAAGACAGGCCAACCTACCTGGCCAAACACTTACAGCCAGGTGGTGGACTGACCAAAGACCAACGCTTGCAGATTGTAAGCGATAGTTTACAGAGTTTTGTTTTAACTTCTTTTTTAGGTCATCACATTGTGTGCTGAGTCAAGTTCTGATTTAACCAGAGGCTTTAAATTAAAATAACCAGCAACCAGGAATCAGCCAAATCCCACAGATTCAATGATGCATGGAGAACTGAAAGAACAGCACAAACAAAATGCAAACTGTTAGATTTCAAGCAAAAAATGCGAATGAAAGAAATTCAGTAGATAATATCAGATATTTTAACCCTTTGTCCTGTGAAACTGCAACGGCAACAAACATTAGCTAACATGCTGTTAGCTCAGCACACTGAGATGATACCTGATAACATCACAATGTTTCATTGTTGTCATAAGCTCAAAGCTCCACAGCAGTCATCATATACAGACACCTTTGAATGTGATGACCCATGACTGATGCCCTGAAGTTTTTGTGGCAGTAGTATCATTTAGACCTCAGAACTCTGAACTTTAAATGGACCTTTAACACTTACGTTTATTGTCAAGCTGAGTTGTGAGCCGCTTTGAGTGTTCTAATTGCGTGTACGAATGGATTTCTGTCCTTTTATGATCGCTGTACAATGAAGTGAGGCTTTCAAAGGACTGACACCGGATGATGACCACTGAGGATCAAAATGTTCATTACATCTAGTTTATCTGTCTTTCTGTCCTCTGTGGGAACAGTGTCTCTTCCTGTTGTGGTGCATGGCTCCGCTGTCGTGGAACGGCTCCCAGATCATCTATGACAAAGTGGTTCGTCCCGTCTTCCTCCGCCACGAGGCCACCGTGGACAACATGGTGAGCAACCTCGGTGGCCAGGCCATGACTGCTGCCGAGAACCTCACCAGAGAAGGTACAGAGCAGTTCAACAGCCACTCACACTGCTTCCATATCAGGCATCTTTTCATTTCATATTCCCTCCTTCCGTTTGTGCAGTTCTGGCCACTCTGGTGAAAAATAAAGCTCTGGTGAATCCGATGCCGTCGGTCACTCAGCCTGAACCTAAAAGTTTACAGAGTACATCAGCAGAAACTTCAGCTGCTAAAGTGGCTCCATCTGAGCCCAGCGATGAGCGACCGGTACGTAACATGGCTGCTTCCTCTGCTTCCTGTCTTCATGCTACGCTAAGCTAACCACGTCCTGACTCCAGCTCAACATCTTCAGCAAACCAGCTCATCACAGATTTCACGTTCTCTGTGATTGTAGAAGTAGAGCCTGTAGATGTGCAGCACCTGCTGTGTTCTACGCTGCAGTTTCTGTGTTTCTTCATGTGACTTTGTGGATTCATCCTGAGCTTCACACGCGCTCATCAGGTATTTGCAGTCAGGCTTGATGGAAGCGGTGTTGGTTGATTGATTTGTTCGTACAACTGATCATCAGTTCTCTAGGTTTGTTCTCCAGCAGCTGCCCTCCTGCGCCCTCAGTGCACCAAGTGTGCATCAAACCACACTCCACTGAAGACTATTACCCAGAATCCCTGTTGTTTCATGATGTTTTAAATTGCTAAATAATGGAAAAAACAAAATGGAGTTAAAATTTTTTTTTTTTAATTGTTTCACATTACAGCTATTATTATCACATCACCCAATTAACGTGTAAATTGAAATGTAAAATGAAGTTGTGCATGTCCGCCAACTGAAACATATCATACCGTTATTATTACTACCGTTTACCTGTTGGTTGAATATCAGCATCGGTGTTTGGATCGCTCTAGAAGCCTTCTTTTCCTGCAGTTCCTAATTTTTCCAGATAATCCACTGGCGGTGATTTCTGATTAATTTTAGCAGCAGCACTACAAACAGTGCGACCGCGGTCAGTGCCATTTTTGTCCAGTTCTGCTCTCAAAGCTTCGGACTCTTGCACACTCGTGCCCCTAAGTGCACATTTCCTCACTGTCACACAAGTGTGCACCTCAAGGAAGATGTTAGGGTGCAGTGCAGATGTTGGGACAGGGCCATTCAATATACTGTGCACTAAAATACCCACAATGCACAGCAAATTTGAGTGTACATACAATCAAAGATAGTCAATTTTAACATAAGATCCCCCACTGCATATCTATGTTCAGTAGATATGTGTCTTGTGAAAAATGGGTCCAATATGTGTCTTGGTGACAATGGGGCGAAAGAATCGGTCATAATCTGTGATCACGTTCATTTCTCCCTGAAGAATGAAGGGACTAAAGACTGCTTCCTGTCTACTAAAGGGGCGGGGCCGTGGTGAAAAATCATGTGACATGTGGGAGGTCTCACTTTCTACTAACTGTCTCTGATACAAAGTATCCAATATTTTATTTCCCTATTCCACAGTGCAGTGGAGTCATGTATTTCCAAAGCAGAAGAAGTAGCCAGAAAGCCTTTAGGGTTTGCTTATGTTAGTTAGCATGTTAGCTAATAGAAGTTGGAAGGCGAATAACCAAAGACATCTTATCGAAGACCTGAGGGGAGTTTGCCTTTGCCTCCATCTGTGCCGAGAACCAAAAGCTTTACCAAAAGCAGCAAAACATTCAGATGAATTATATTCAAATAGCTTAAGCCACCGATAGCTAAATTAGCCGTTAGCTCATCAGCAAACTAACTCGTGAGTTTGTGAACTAAACTGATCATGGGCTTTTGCAGCTTGAGATCAGATCACAGGACCATAGCTGACAAAACCAAACTTCCATCTCACTGGAATTTCAACAATTTATTTGGAAATCAAATTTGAAAATTTAAGATATTTTTGGGGGCTTTTTATGTCTTTATTAGGACAGGACAGCTGAAGAGTGGACAGGAAACAGGGGAGAGAGAGGGGGAATGACATGCAGTAAAGGGCCACAGGTGGAATCGAACCCGGGTCTGCTGCGGCAAGGACAAAGCCTCTGTATATGGGGTGCCTGCTTCACTGACTGAGCCACCGGGCACACCAAATTTTAAAAATTTAACATGCAACATCAACACAACCCCCGTACATTTCCACGCTGAGTGCTCAGTTTGTTTACGTGATGCTGGGTGCACCCGCTTGTGTCCCATGAATATCCAGTTTAGAAAATGTCAGTGTAGTGTCTGAAATCTGTTTGGTCATTCCCCAGTGAGTGAGTGAGTGAGTGAGTGAATGAGTGAACGGTTTCAAACACAGCTAGTGTGCTGAAACTGAGCAGGTGGTTTTGAAGCTTGGTGATGATGTGATGAATGAATGCAGGCTGGTTGCTGGCGAAGTAACCCAACAGGCAGGTCAGCTGTGGACTCGCTAACTGTGTCACAACAGCTCTAATTAAGCTGGTTAACTGGCAGGATTAACTGCAAACAGAGATGTGTTTGTGCGATTCTCTTTTCTTCTCCTCAGAGGTCTGCATTGTTAAGTTTGTGTTCTGTACAAAATGCTGACTGCACTTCACAGTTCACCAAAGATTTATTTCACATGCGCTGATCCCAGTGATTCCATTGACATGAGACAATTGAATTTCCTTTGTTCTGTTCACACATATTGTGTCTGTGATGCCTGCGTGGAGGGGGCGCCAGCAGGACTTTACACTGTTAATCTAAACGCAGGTTTACAGGTTATTGTGGTTTAGGTTTAGTTTTGTCCCGATGGAGGAAAACTCTTCACATGTTGTGCCTTCAGATCACAGATGGGACTGAACATGCTAACCAGCTCTCTGTTGCCTGTTTCAGCCTTTCCTGGGTTAAACAGTAGGTAAGTCACCTGGTCTGCTGTTAGTTTCTACAGAAAAAAAGAAAAAAAAAGTTTCTACAGACAGTGAGTGCGTTGTGAACAGAATTAGCCGTGTAGAACACCAGTGGCGTGTTGGTTTAAAGCAGCCTGTGGTACAGATTTGTCTGCAGCAGCAGATGGAGAGGACAGGATCCTCCATGAAGACACGGACGCCTGAACACACCTGACAGCTTCACACACCCTCCAACCTGCAGCTCGTCAGTAGACTAGGAGCATGAATCTTCCCTGACTGATGTTACTACAGATCTGCTCACTGGTTTTTAAAACACCACCAAGAACAGCAGCAACCGCAGCCCAACGGCTTCCAGCTCCTACATGGAGGGTTTTGGCCAGATGTCCTGTTGTTAGTTTGTGAAAAGAGCTCCAGCAAAAAAAACCCCAAAACAAACAAAAAAACCACAACGACTTTATACAAAGCAACGAGCAGAGGAGCAAATATTGATGACTGTGCCACACAAGTCAAATCATCTGTGACCAGAATCATTAAACACATGCAGAGACTCAATGCACAAGGTTGACAGAATCTGTGCTGTCAGCAAACTCCCATTACTGATGATCACTGCCTGATCACTCACTGATTTCATAAGTTTAAGCTTTTCTAATCCAGTGTTGGTTGCAATCTGTGCTTTGAAAACCAGTGTTAGTGAGCCAACCCACATGTGCGTGCCTATGCCTGTGTCTATGTGTGTGTGTGTGTGTGCGTGTGTGTTTCAGCCTTGTGTGCAGGTCTGCTCTTGATCTTTCTTGTTTTCTAAAGAAAAATCCACAGAAATGTAAAATTTCTTCAGTGAGATAAAAATGAAAACGTTACTCATAAAATCAGATCTCTAATAATTTTAATGGAGTTTGTAGCACCAACATAGTGTTCACAGAGTCTTTTGGTAATTTCTCATAAACTTAATGTGAGGGCAGAACCGCAGCAGTCGTATATTGTTGATGGTTTCTGTTGTTGTTGTTTGTAACTGTTGGTTGTTTCTGTTGCATCATGTCTGCTCATCAGGATGAGATCAGTGTAGACTGACGGTAAGGTTGTTTGCTGTGTTGTGGAATTTAAATGATCCTAAAACTCTGAATTTAAGCTTTTAACCTGCGATTAACATATGAACTGAGATGAAGCTCCACTTGTGTTACATAAGTTTGTTGGTCCATAATCACTGAATAAATTTTCAAAACTAGTTCAGTGTATTATTATGGTCTTTGTTAAACTGAATCTTGAACTGTGTGTTTGCTTGGAGATAAATTTCTCATTTTCCGCCAACCTGCTGTGCACTGAAGAAAAAAACAACAACTCTTGGTTACACTCTTATCAATTGGAATTAATTTTTCACAGTAAACTCAGATATCTTTTAATGTGTAATATAATGTGTTGTGCTGTAAAGTCGGTACAGTTGTGTTACCCTTCAATTTATACTGTATGTATACATTGTATATAAACTGTATGTGTTAGGGCCCAACTGATATATGTATGTTTACTGATATTGGGCCAATATTGGCCTATTGCAGATATATCAGTAACGGCATATGTGTTCTCAGATAAGCCGATATTAAAACTGTTTTATTAAAACTGTTTTTTAAGGCTGACATATAAAAATACTTGGAACAGTGATTTAAAATGGTGTAATCACGTAATTTGTCCAGCAGAGGGCAGTCCCTTATTTAACTGGTGATAACTGAAGTGTTTACTGTTTGCTGCAGTGATGTTTGGAATAAAGTTTGTTGGATATTCTGCCTCCATTACATATCTTTGTCACATGTATTTGATAACCACATTCAAACTATTACATATTGAAAATCAGCAAATGTATCAGAATTTTCTTACTCTTTAATATCGTTAGCGGCATCAGCCCCAGAAATCCCATATCGGTCGGGCCCTTGTATGTATATATGTTTTATTGTCTGTTCACTTATATTTTTTATTGTTTTTGACCTTTTACTGACTAATAAAGCTCCTCTCTTGTTTTTTAAGTCCATCAGATAGCAGCAGAGGAAGAGGAGGAGCATTTGGTGTGGAAGAGGAGCAGAGAGTGAAGGTTCTCCTTTTCATCCTCACAGATCACACGAGAAGGAGACCTCCTCTCAGACTGATTTCTTTTTAGATCAGATGTTGTATTTATATGTTGCTGTGTAGCAGCATCTCTTGTCAAAACTCTGCAAACAGACTCTGATTTCACCCCAGTGATTTTCTCATTGTTTTCATTTTATTATATTTATGGTTGGTTTTCTGGTTAGACATTTTTTGGATGCGAAGGAGCTAAAATGAAACTCACATTTAACAGGCTGCAGATTCTCCACCATACACCTGCCAACCTGCGCCACCTACAGGAGAGGACAGTAACCGCATAAAACCTATTGAGAAAATAACAGCTGATCTGGGTTTAACTCGAGTGCCACCTGCAGGCAGTAAGTGTCACAGCGTCACTCTCTTTTCATAGTTAATATTGATTTGTGTGGTTTTTAGATTTTACATTCACTGAAGCTGCGACAGTCTGTTTCTGCCGGTGGTGACGGTGCCGTCCGTGGTCTGCAGGAGCTCCAGCTGGTTTTAGATGCCTCGCATCAGCGTCCTCTCTGTCATTACATGTGTTCCTATTATGGATGTAACATACTTTATGTTTTGTTCATAAAAATAAAGAGATTGTGACCTCAATCTGGGAGTTGTATTATGATAAGAAATAAAATTTAAAAAAAAAAAAAAAACAGAATAAAACAGAGGTTTTTGTGCACTTTTTAATTTGATCACGGCCTCTGTAGGGTTTATTCATACAGCACCATGCAGACACAAGACAAGTCAAAGAGGAGCTGAATATGAACATCAGCATGCTGACCTGTTCATATAGGTCCTACTAATGTTCAGCCACTATAAGGTTCTAATGAAGATTTACTGGACAAAATGACTTTATATTAGGGTTCCATATCACAGTTTTTGTTTTCAAATAAAATACAGGCAACCAGTGGTATCTGTCTACATAAACATCCAACAATTTTTTTTTTTTTATCAAATTTATTTTAAAATTCATGTGGTAAACACTGAAGCCTACATAATGCGTTTATTACTGATACTCATAGCCTACTTTGTGATGTATTAGGCCATAAGTTAGGCCTACATGATGTATATTTGTAATTCATGATGTATAAAGCCTATAGGCCGCCTACATGTAGCCTATAAACAGAGGACCGTATCATAGCATGTCACTGTCCGTCTGCAGGTCTGTGAGTGTAGAAACTGTGATGAATCAGCAGAAACCTGCTGAACATAAAAATGACTGAAAAATAAAATGAATGAACTTGTCTGTGTTTGATAAATGAAGCGCTGTGAGGAAAATAATAAAATAAAACCAGAAAAAATAATAAATTTGATTCACAACAGGAAGTAAAATCGTTGGTTTTTAAAGGGTTTTATCAGCCTGAAAAGAAAATCCAGACTATGACGTTCCATGGAGGCGTGGCCTCTGTGCGTCCGCTGCTACGTACAGACGTGAATTTAAAACGTAATACGTCGTCTAGCAGCCGCGGGTCGTGTTAGCTAACAGTTCTTGTGTTTTCGGCGGTGTTCCCGGTCCGTCTGTCCGGCTCCAGGTGCAGCAAACGGTCTGTTGAAACGCGGAGAGTCGCTGGTAAGAAGCAAAGATCCTCCTTACGCATAAATTATATATTTATGCTTTTAAAACATCGTCATAACAGGTTCGTTAAATGTCTGTGTATAACTGACTCTTTCAGACACAAAGCCGGATTCCCATCAGCGGTTTCAGAAGTTAAAATATGACCGCAGATGGGACAATAAGACATTTTCTTGTGCCATGAGAGAAGATCTCTCGTAAATCAAAAGGCCTTTCTGTTAAATTCGGCTTTAAAACATTTCAGCGTACTTCTACAGATGTCCATGTTCAGATTGATTTAAGTTAGCTAGCCTTACTGAATTAGGGTAACTGTAGGCACAACTGAGAGAACCGGTAACGAACCGTTAACCAGAAAGTTAGCGGACCTAATGTTGGTCGAAACTGTATTAAAAAGACACAGGCCCCCTTAAAAAAGTAAAACACAGACATTGTGAAATCTGTGTTGTGTTATGGTCCAGTTGATAGCCCGTCTTTATAGCTACGACAAAGTGTAATGATTTGATTATTTTCAGAGGGGGAAAGAGTACAGAAAAATACTGAAGTAGAAGTACTGTTACCTTGATAAAATTTTGGTCAAGTGAAAGTAAAATTACTTCTGTAAAAATGTACTCAAGTAAAAGTAAAAAGTAGCTAATTTAAAATGTACTCAGAGTAAAAGCTACCTAGTTACTTTTTTGCGGTTGGTTGTAATATCATCTCTCCATCTTCATCCCGCTCCATGTCTGTGCTTAAACGCCCCTTTGCTGTCTGGGTGTGTGTGTGACTGACTGTTCACCTCCTGGTGCTGCCGTCAGTCAGCTCGAGCCAATCAGATGGACTGTTACTGGCACGCAGTCGCAGCACCAGTTCATAGAAAACTTGGAGAAACGTCTTGTTTCAGTTTTTTTTTTTTTTTTTTTGCCTCAGTAATGGATGTGATTTAAAATGCAGTGAAGTACAATACTTCAAACAAAACCTACTTAAAGTAAAATTACAGATTTTAAAAACTATTTTAAAAAGTACAAGTACACAAAAACCTATTTAATTACAGTAACACAAGTAGATGTAATTAGTTACTTTCCATCTCCGATTATTTTTTAATATAATATGTAACGTCAGTGAAACAGAGATCTGGGAAAGGGTTCAGATTAGTTTTACACAGTGAATACGTCATAAAGATACAACATGAAACAGTGTAATAATAGCACTGGATGATATGGGCTGAAAATCACATTGCCAGACTTTATCTCGATAGCAGATATGTATCTTAACATCTTTAAATGTCCCCGAACGCACTTCATCAATGCTAGAACTAGGAGACAGAAGGGAGCATTAGAAATGATTTGACCCAATTCCCTCTGGGTGACTAATATGGTACTTTCAACAAATTTGAACACAATTCCATGTTTGATCAGTAATCATTAAGTGATGACTAAGTGTGAAAGCAAGTGTTAAAACAAGTAGAACTGTCTGATGAATTTAGAAAATGACATGGCTGTACTGTAATGCAGCTTCAATAAAAACACCATCTGCTCCAGATCACCATATTACAATATTCAGCTCCTAAGAGTACACGTCTTCTCCAGATTGCCCACTCCTACCATAATATTTCATTATCACAGTGGAACAGTGATCAGTGGCTCACCTTAACATAAACCCGGAGTCACTTCTTAAATTAATCTTTTGATTCATGTTTAGACACATGAGTCGTCACATTTCCTCACATTACAAACCTTCAAACCAAACATGATGAACAGTTTGTGTGCAGATGCTGGAGGTGAAGCAGGTTCTGCAGCAGGATGAATATTGGTTCTAAAAATAAGAAGCGGGTGGTCCTGCCCAGCCGTCCTGACCCCCCGACTGTGGAGCAGATCCTGGAGGACATCAGCAGGGCGGCTCCCGATGACCCGGTCTTCACCATCCTGGAGCAGATGGGACAAGGTGAATCCACACAGACCTGCAGGGTCAGTGCAGAGCGTCGGGCTGCAGCCACTCTGAGATCACATCATCCACATTCAAACATGAAAAGTTCAGCTAAATTAAGATCTAATGAAGTAACTCAGCAAGTTATATAATAAAGTCCATCAGAGGCAAACTAAAAAACACACGGGCAGTTTTACAGCTGCAGCACACTGGCCTTCAGAATATGAACTCTGCAAACTAGACTCGTGATCAGCTTTACACACGCCATCTTTCGGCCTGTTTGTATTTCCTGTCTATAACACATCACACTGCAACATCTCAGTCTAAACTTTTACATCAGTGATGATTTAGTCTGTATTTTCTTCTGTTGGTGAATCTGATCACCTCCTCAGTCTGAGGTACAGAGAACATTGTTTAATTTTGAGTATCTCTTTAAAAAAATATCATATTTGTTCAAAATTTTTAGTCATATTATTTCAATAAGCATTTTTGGGACCACTGTCACCCCAGCCAGCAAACAACAGAAGAATATGTTCCTCTGTAGTTTGCTGTCCGTCTGGTTTGTATTTCACAGTCTGCCTTTCTTGTGCTTTACTGTCTCTCCCTCAGTTTACTGTCTGCCCTTTGTGTATTTCACTATTTCTCTCCTGTCGTTCACCATCTGTTACTCCTGTATTTTACCGTCTGTCTCCTGTAGTTTACCGTCTGTCATTCTGATATAATTTACTGTCTGCCTCTCCCTCAGTTTACCGTCTGTGTCTTGTGTAGTTTACCGTCTGTCTCTGTGGTAGTTTACTGTCTGTCTCTCTTTTACTGTCTGTCTCTCCTGTGGTTTATTGTCTGTGTCTTGTGTAGTTTACCGTCTGCCTACTGCATAATCCGCAGATGCGCCCCGGCCTTCAGGCAGCGATGTGGACACGAGGTTCCAGCAGTGCCGTCGGTATCTGGAGTTGAACAAGCAGCTGCAGGAGGCTCGAGGTCGACTCCTGCGACAGAGGGAGGAGCTACGAGTTGCAGGGGAGCAGCTGGAAAAAGACGTTGCAGAGGTCAAAGGTCAAACACTCTGACTGTAAACGCTGTGTGAGACTCTCCTCTCCTTGGTACAGAGGTCCTGATGCTTCAGCTGAATCAGATCAAACCTGCCAAAGTGCCTCCGAGCCAGACTCTGCTGCTGCCTCAGGAGCCGTGAGTGGGCTGACCTTTGACCCCAAAACTACAGTTTGTTGATGCTGGTATTGACTGTTGCATTTGTATCAGCGGTAACTTGCCGCTTCAATATGATGAAATGATTACACTCAGAAAGGCTCATGTCTCAGCTAAAGGTTACTAACATTATAAATTCATACAGCAACTTAATTTTTCATGGAATCATCTAATGAACAAAACATCATGTTTAATTTCTTTTCCTGGACATCAGCCCCCAAAATCCAGATCGTTACATTTGTTCTGAACTGGAGGAAAGCAAACAAATGTTAATGAATGAGAAAATTTACAGAACAGGCTTTAATTACAGTCTGTTATCAGAGCTGCAGAGTTTTGATTAATCAGCCATTTCAGCCCTTGTTGCTCATCAGATTTATGAAATGTTATGTTCAAACTGAACGTGAAGTCAGCTTTTACCTGGTTTTATTCACAATGTGTCTGTTCAGTTCGTGTAAATTTCCATGGTCGTGTTGAAACAGTCGTGCAATCACTTATGTAACTCGACTTTCTGAAGCACTGAGCCACGAAAGCACCTGTGCTGAAAATCCGTCATTGATTTAAGCATCTGATCCAACATCTGCTGGGCATCTCGGTATTACATTTTTATTGGAAGTGTGATTCTGGCTTTAAACAATAAGTCAGGGGCCCGTATGAGCTCCGAAACAGGTTCTGCTTGCAGTAATGATTCCTTCTGTTCACGCTGGACAAAACATTCCTTGTTCCAAAGTTGTTTGACATGAATTTCAGCATTCAGCAATCTGAGTTATCAAATCTCTAGTACAGAAGTTTCTTTTTCTTACTGTCGCTCCTTGCAACTTAGTGAGAAATGACACCAAGAAAAAGAGACTGTAACACAGACTGCTGAAACATCATCTCAGCAGCCTGACAGTGGATATTTTATTCCTCCATCACTCACACAGAAAGTGTGTTTGGAGGGGATCTATTAATTTCCATATGAGCATGATGGATGATGAAAAACCATTTTGTTCATATTGTGTCTTAAATTGAAGACCTCATGATGAAACAGAGCTCACACTGTTCACATTTATCCAAAGTTTTATGAAACTTCCATACATTGGATTTGTTTAGGATCAGTTTGGAATGTTTGTGTTGGGATGAATCTCCTCTGATCTGTGGAACAAAACGCTTTGGTGACACATTATTAGTGAACTGAAACATTAACATCTTTTCTCCACCTCTGAAACTTTCCTCATGTTGAGTTTGAACAGCAAAACAAATAAATACACTGCTGATGATGTCATCTTGTCGCAGTTCTTCATGTTTAGAGTCATGCTTCAGTTACACGCCCATGTCTGTACAAAGGAAAGTCGACAGCATTTAATGAAACACGCCACTTTTTATTGGATGAAAACATTTATTATGACATATCTCTGTTGCTTTGCCTATTTCACATGGCACCATGCGCCTCTGTGGCCTCGTTCACGCTCAGGAGGTGGTGACCTCACTTCATTATGATCAGGTGACATCATCTAATTACTCATGTCCCATGAAACTGCAGGTTTTCTCCTCTACAGAGTTCTGATAATGGCGTCAGTCACATGCACCTTCAGATTAATTTTAACTAGATAGTTTAATATTTTTGATTGTGAATTGAAAAATGCTGAATGTAGATTCAAAGCTACATCATAAATACTGTAACTGTGATGAATAAAACTCCTCTGCATTAGTTTGGACATGAGCTGGTCTTAAATCTAGTGTCTTGCCACACGTGAACAAGGCCGCTGACAGTGATGGTGGACAAACTTCCAGAACCTTCTGATGGCTTTGAAAGGTGGAACCAAAGTCTCAGTCCATCTGTTCACACGATGTTCATCTTGATTTTACTTTTAGGGGCTGTTAAAGAGATTCTTCTACCAAAAATCTGCCTTTATAGTGTCAACCTCTCTACTGAAGTTTATGAAAGCAGCTTTTAAGCTTCCAGGAAAACCACAGAAAATTGTGTGAATGTATTTTACTATTTGAAACCTGTGAAGAAAGTACAGAGTGAGGATCATACTAGAATCCATCCACTGCTTTAATAGACTCTTAAAGGCCTCAAGCCTCCTCTTTAAGAGGAGAAACAACAGTGAGAACTCAGATCAGTGAGTCTCAGTGAGTTTTAACAAAAGGCGTCAAACGGATGGACGGTTTGAATTTATCTTTGAACATTTTTTTGTGAACTCCAAAACTTACTGAGCCTCATCTGAACCCATAAATGGTGAGTGTTTCATACTTGAACGATGCAGCAGATATTAGTTATGTATCACTTGTAGATCATACTGGTGATTGGGACTTGGGATTACTTCATACTCTAATCATGCTTTGGAAGCACAGCAGGGTGACAGAGGTAAATACAAAACCTTGTTTTTCTGAATAACAGCCCCTTGATGCAGATCAGTGCTCTGTCAGCATTCTGCCATCACAGCACACATGTGGAGGAGTTAAGAACACCCACAGAGAATGTTCATCATCTTCATGGTCGTCTTCTTTCTGACCTATCACTACTTTAACAGCAACACAGTTTAGCGGATATTAACATGTTATAAACACTTGCAGTGGATAACATTTGTAAGGACATGCGTCCATTGACTCACAGCCCATTACTGAATGAAAACGTTTTGTGTCTTGACAGGAAAAATTCAACAGCAAACACTGTCTGAATCTAGCTGCAAACAGAAATATGTCAACACCTTCCATTAGCGGAGGCTTTGTTCATCTACTCGCACACTCTATAGCATATAGGTTTTTGCAGCACTTCACTACAGATGGCTAGTTATGGTCCTGCGGGGCTTTAGAAAGTATTTTACCACTGAATGATAACATTGTCAAGTGATAACGTGTGTGTATACAGTCAATGAATATATTAGCATGCTGTCAGGGAGCAACACAGAACTTCTTTTGCCCTCCAGGATGCTTTTAAGATTTCGTATATCTGCTATTTACAATACTGATTTAGACAAAGAGCACAGGAGAGTATGAGGTTGGATGGAACCAGAATCCAGAAGGTGTCAGGGTGAAGATTGATAAAACATGCCTTCAAATGAATAGTTTAAGCAAAGAAGGGCTTTGTGATGTGAGAGATTATGTTGTAAATTGCAAAACTGTCTATTCTGAGATTGCAATCCCATAATATTTCGGCTTGTGTTATGCCTTTGCAAGCAGTGATGCAAATCACTGAATGAAGCTGCTTGATGGAAATGCTGTATTGTAGTAGACTTTTTGTTTCAATGATATTTTGATTTCATCCAAACTGCCCACTTACACTCTTATGTTAGTAGTTCATAGTTAAGAGCCTTCAAATTGATTTTTTGATGCCCTAAAAATGCCAAATCATGTTTTTAAATATCATATCATCTATTGTTTGTATCTCACAGCTTTTCTTTTTTAACCTATTTTGATTAAATTTGAAACTAGATAAGATTACATTAACCTGTGATAGACATTCAAGGTGTATAATGGATATCACAAAATTCTGTAGGCTGCCAAAAACCACTTTAAAGTTTGTCCTCATATGTCAATCCATGAATACAACATATCAAAACATGTAAGGTTGGAGAGTTCAAAGAACAAAGATAGTGGAATAAATGTGACTGCAACAACTCATTTGAAGACATGTTTCACCAGAAGTGTACCCCAAACCCAACTGAGCTCCAAAAATGTGACAGGGAAGGCTAACAGTCTATCATGTTCAGATGAGTGTTGAGGCAGAAGCCTAAAGCATTGATGTATGTAAAAAAAAAAAAAAAAAGACATTACATGTCTGTTTGTGAGAATCAGAATCTGTCAACAGTCCACCACAGTTTGTACCTCTTTTAGGTAAAAGTCCTGCTGAATTATCCTTCAGAGTTTGCATAATAATCTTTCATCGACTCTGTGTCAGACTGGTGGTGCTTCGTGTGCTGAAATTGTGTCCACTGTCTTTTGCTTTATGCTTTTACTACATTTCTAACAGGCAATAATAATTGTACAAATACAAAAAGTACAAAAAGATGCACTTTCATTTTGTGTGAGATTTTCTCTGAAGTGAATCTCTAATAGTTATTGATGGTCTGTTTATGTCAGACCTGTCCTAACGCATACATCCAACCCTGTATGAATGGTAGAGGGAAGCTGTGATCACTTGTCCAGACAGAAAAACGGAAATGCAGTGAATAAGGAAAGTAAAGGGTCAATACCCGAGGTAAAGGAACCAGCACACTCCTATCTGTCCACCTGAGTGCTGAGTTTTTATACAGGAACACAGAGTCATCCATGTTGTCCACTAAAAATCCCTATGACTCACTTTTCTCCTCTGACTTCTCGCTGATTGTGGCTGCTGGGCTCTGTGTGTCTTGTAAGCAGCAGGTCATGGGGCTGGGGGTGTAATTAAATGGAGTGATTCGGGCAGCCTTGCTGGGGGATCCTTGGCGGAAATGAACAACTCCACCCACATGGTTGTCTGATGTTCCTGTGGAGACGTTGCTGTGGCTCCTCAGTGAGCCATCTGAATCTCCATCTTGAAGGTTACTCCCGGAATTGGCACTAATCTTTCTAAGTAATGCTAGTCGTGCCACTTCCTCTGAGATCACCAGAGTGGCTTCAACTGCTGGAGAGGTGCTCGAGTTGGTCTTGTTGTTCAGAAAATCTTCTGTCTGGACTGTTGCGTCACTTGTCTTGCGAGATGCAAGTAGAATAGTTGGCAGTTTTCCTGGAAGAGCTGGTGGCTTTGGCTTTTCCCCATCAGGGGAAGGCACCAGAGGCAATGCATTGGCTGGTAGAGTGCTTTTCAAGATCTGAGGTACATCTTCATCCCTGATTCTCCTCCAAGTGACTCTGTCATGTAGCCGTGATGCAGATCTCTGCCCCTTTTTCTTTGTATCATCCTCACTCTTTGCTCTTCCACTCGAATCAGATGATGAAGACCGGAGGGACGAACGGCTAGTCACTCGACTCAGTATGTTTATGCTCGGTGATGAGGCATGACGTTTAAAGGTATCTTTGTCTTGTTGCTGTCTGGTTCCAGGCAATCTGCTAGACCCATTTTGCTGAACCACCCTGCAGGGGCTTTCAGAGCTAGTTCTCCTGCCTGGGTGTCTTGCAGATAGGTTCCTTTCACTTGAGGTTGCTCTAGGGAGGGCTGTAGTCCTCTTCTGAGGGCCACAGTCTGGCCTCTGCACTTGCTGTGCTCGTCCTGGACCTTTTACTTGCACCCTTCTCTGGGTTTGCACAGCTGCCTTTAGTTCCTGACAACGTGACGAGCAAAGGAAGACAGCTGAAGCTCCAGGAACTGCCCTACGGGGGGATCCCCTCTGAGATCCAGGCATGTTGCATGAAGAGCCATCACGTCTTAACACATTCTTTGATTCCTTAATGAAAGTCAGTTGTCTTAAAAATCCATTGCGATCAGACTCCCCACCACTTGAATGGACAGAAGTCATCCTGACTAATTCAAATCGATTGGCTGGTTGCACCCTTTTCCCATTGACCTGATTGGTTTGTCTGCCAGTGGCTTGGTTTGTCACCAGAGGTGACAGAGGTCTGGGCCTGACTGAATTTTGCATAAAAGGGATTCGGACAGGTGACTTCTGAGTCTTAGGTGGTGGGGATTTTTCATTTTGATTCACAACAGGGGAGCGTCCCTTTCTTTCAGGGGGACTACTAGCTGGTGGGCTACTAGTTGGTGAGGCATTCTTTTTCTTGAGGGTTTTATTTGTCAGAGTTGGGGATGTTATCTTTTTCTGTGACTGTTTTGATGGTGTAGAGCTTTGCGATGACCCAGAGGATGAGCTTTTTGGTATCCTTGGAGGTGGAGTAGAGCTCCTCTTTGGCAAAGACAATTCAGTGTCCTGGGGGTGGCCCAATCGATGAAGGCTCTTTGATCTGTGCTGAGCAAGGTTTGGGTTCTTTGGAGCATCTGTCTTGGTCTGAACTTTTCTGGGAGGAGGTCTTTGTGATGGAGCTGTTTCTTTTTTCGGTGTATAAATCACCGTCCTGCCTCTGAAAACCACTGGTAAGTTTGGAACCGGCTTGCGCTGGGCGAAATCCAGAGGTTTGTTTGCCTTTTTGTCTTTAGCAAATTTCCTTTCTTTGGGTGTAAAGCTGGATGTTGACATGAATGACAGGACTGACTCAGTCTCTTCAGAGGATGGCTCTTGAGACTTTGATGCCTGCAGCCCAGTAACAACACAATTAGCACCTTCTTGTATGGCTCTCCATTCAACACTATTGAGATCTGAATCTTTATCCCATGCTGTATCATCACTATCCATATCATCATCCATGTTCCTCTCTTCAGAGGCCTTTTGTTTTTGAATGTTTTCTGCTTTCTTCTTTCTGGCGGCAATCTTCTTTTTCTGCTTGGGCATGGCAGATGTTATGCATTTCTGAAGGAGGTCATCCTCTGAATCCATACTGACAGAGCTTGGAGAGCTTGGCTCTTCGTATTGGCTGTGAATAGTCATAGGTTTAGTTTGTTGCACCATATTCAGTGTTTTGTTGTGTCTGTTTTTGTACCATACTTGCTGGGCCTTTGATTTCTGATCCTCAAACTCAGCATCACTCAGGGAACTGAGAGAGGAGCTGAGTGAGTAACATCCTAGGGATTCATCTTTGATCAAATTCTGTTTTATCCTGTGAAACCCTCTAGACTTTCCTTGGGAATTATCGTTCCTTCCAATATTTGTCATGCTTCGGGATAGAGTTTTTTTACTTGCCTCCCTGATCTGTTTTCTGCTTGTTGGTTTCATTGTTTCATCTTTTTCATCATCATAGAAGCTGTGAAGGGCCTCTGAAAAATGTGTTGTTTGTTGAAAGATTGTGTTTCCTTTTCGTGATCCTGTATTAAGGTGAGTTTCAGCATTTTGCTTTATGACGGGCAATTCCAGTTTCCTGGCTAGGCCTTGACCTTGCCTCTTGTTTTGTTGGTTAGGAGACTGATCACGATTTCTTTGGCTTGCCACTCTATCAGCTACCTCTTTGCTTTGCATCAGCACCCTCTGCGTGGGAATGACATGTTTAGTTGTTCGGTTCATTTGTATCTCAGGTGGGTAGTTCATCCTGTTGGGTTTGTGAAAGTGTGAGAATATCCTCAAGTCTTCGATTCTCTTTTCGTCATTGTCGAGCATTTCCTGTTTGTTCATACCTTTAGCTGAGCAGTCCTTAGCCCCCCTCTCCTTCACTGGATACTGAAGTGTTTCATCACTTAGTGATGTTGTGCTGGAGAAGTTGACAGGTGTACCTTCTGCAGAATCAGTGAAGGATGAATCATCAAATTTTAAGTCTCTCTGTGGGATGACAATTCTCCTCCCAGGACACATTTGGGTTTTGCCATTTGGGAGCATCATGTACACTGGGAGATGTATTGGTTTACGGATCTGGGAATTGAGGATATGAGGAGGGATTGTGGTCATCAAGGAAGGTCTTACTTTTCTAAACTTGGAGGGCATTGCTGAGTTGATGCATTCCTTTAAGATTTCTATGTCATCATCTGAGTTGCCTTCACTATATCTCTCTCCATGGTCGAGTCCTTGCTCATCCTCATCAGGGAAAGGAAGATTTTTGTCATTTTGCTGGAGAAGCGGTGTCAATTTTAGCTCTACATCTTTCTGTATGTAGTGTTCATGAAGAGGCAAAGCACTTAAACTCGAAGCACAGGAGAAATTCTCAGTAGGCTTTTCCACAGTAAAATAGATCATGGTGTCCAGGTCAGAAGGAAGGTTAAATCTCTCCTTGGAATCTGCAATCTCCATGAACTTTCGCAGGCTGTTTTCCCACTGGCCTGCTATTCCTGTGGCCTGTGTTTCTGGTCCATTTGACTCAACGCAACATGGAGTTTTACTTCGACTAGGAGGCATGGTTTGCCCCGGGCTGTCGGGAAGATCGCTAGGACTTATTGTTCCATCAATCATTTCACTGCATGGATCACTCTGGATCGAACTGGCAATAGAGGGAGACTCAAAGCTGCCCAGTGAACTGACTGAGCTACAGCGACTCATTACCAGGGGTGTCTCATGTATGTAGTTCTCAGATGAACTGGATGGAGATCTGTCTTCAGGAATTGCTGGTGAAGCTCCTCTGAGGAACACTTTTTCCTTTTTAGCAGGACAAGGGATCTCGATGGGATCCGTCTCTTTGCTGGGAAATGTTTTTGAGTCAGTAATCAGCAGTTGGCTGTCACTGAGATCCTCCAAGGTTTCATCCTCTTCAGCTCTCTTCACCACTTCTTCGTCCTCCACTTCAATTATTTCTAATGATGAGTCACTCTCCAGTTCATTTTCACTTTGTCCGTCCAGCGCTCCATCACCGGAGGAGAGAGAGGAAAGTGAACTGCAACGGGAGAAGCAAATCGGGGTGTTCTCCACTGAGTATTTCTGGACTGTCTCCATAGTCCCAATGGTTGGGCTTCTGGCGGATGTCATTGGAGAAAATTTTGTAATACTCCCACCAGTCATCACAGTAGGTACCCATGCTTGCCTCCTCATTGCTTGGGCAGCCTGGACATTGATGGCTGTCTTTGCTACACCAAATTTGGCCACACTCTGAATGAGTGGAACCTGTTGATACGAGGGAGACAGTTTAATTGAAGTCATGCTGACATCAGAGGAGACTTTGGTGGATGCACTGACAGGAGTTTGAACAGGTTGATCCTGGTTCTTCTCTGCATCTGTGCTGGTGGACTCTAGAGCTTTTACATCTTTGTTGTCCACAGAATCTCTCTCAGGAATATCTTGCTGATCAGTCTCATTAAAGACAGAAGTTCCTACACTAAGGTAATCTTGATGAGCCACCTTGAGATCAAGCTGGTTGGGTCGTTGTTGTGGCACTAATGCTCTTGGAGCAGGTTGCATCTGGTCTTTGCTGCCACAGTAGCCATCGCTAGTGCTTCCACTGTTAAGGCTGTCTGTTGATACACTAGTATGGGCAGTTTTGAGGCGCAGGAGAGCATGGGCTCTACTGAGGCGCTCCCTATGGGCCAAGCTACTTGTATCAGAGAGACGGCAGGGAGAGCATGACTTTGCCCGGGCTTCATTGAGTTCATCCAGTCCGTAAGGCCAGTCTGCCAGGTGGTCCTCAGAACTGAGGCTAAAACTGTCCTCTGAGGATGTGTGCATGGTAATGTCCTCTACTAATCTGTCAATCTTGGCAACCGTATTGGTGATCTTTTTTGCTAGCTTCTCTGCAGCAGCAGATACAACGTCGTCAGGAGGTGCATGTCTCTTCTCGACCATCTGAGGTGGGTTCATGTCTCTCTCAGGTTCATTGTCCTTCTTCCGTGGCTGGCTTTGCAGAAAGTTAGAGTTGGTAAGGAACATAGACAGCATAGAGAAGCTCCCAGTGTCCAGGCTACTGGAGACATTGGGGGCCTCATCATCATCAAAACAACCAGAATCTGATGCATAATCCTTTGCCAGACTCTCAATGTGTCGTAGAGGCTTGTTGAGGGTCAAGTGCTTGGGGCTCTGTTTCTCAAGGGTATCAAAAGTCTCCGCAAGGTGTTTGGCATCTAGCTCTGCCTCCAAAGCCTTTTGTTTCCTCATGTAGAGTGAGGGCATGCAGGAGCCTGGGGATACTACAGCAGCATCCTTATATTTCAAGGGTCGATTGGTGAGGAGGTTCCTTAAAGCTGCGGCACTGCCCATGGCTATCATCTTGTGCTTTGAGTGGATGAGGTTACGCAGCATGCTGACTGCCCCGAGGTCCCACAGCAGCTCCTGGTCTTTTGGACTTCGGGCAGAAAGGTTCCAGAGAGTCCCGCAGGCATTGCTCACAATGGTCAGGCTGTGGGAGCGCAGGTGCTGCAGCAGAGTTTGGAGGCAGTTGTGGTCCCTGAGGATTTGCCTGTGAAGAAAGCAAATAAAAGAAATTTCAAAGCATTTCTTTTTTCCAGATAAGGCAAATTATTATTTGTTCATTATTTTTTAAAGAACTGTGGCATTTGTTTCGCTAGTTGTAGTCCAAACATCTTCTTTAGCTCACTCCTGGCCACTTTCTAAAACATGCAAAAGTTGTTAGTATTTTGAGGATCCTTTAGTATGATTTTCTTCCTTTTATAGATCTTTGGAGGAGCTCATTTAATTTTTTAATGAAAGTCACTCTTCCTTATTTAATATCTAATTTGACTGAGAAAAACAAAATCTTGTGTCCAAACAAGAGTCATTAGAATTATATTAAAACATAGGAACTAAAAAGCTCTTTCTGAAGCTTTCAAACACATCTCAGATTTGCTCAATTGTCACCACGTAACTCAAGATTCCAACTGAGGCAATGACCAATAACTTTTGAGGAAACATGATCTGCTAATGACGTTTTTGAGTCAACCTACCTGTAGTCCTCTCTTGTGGCCACCAGACTCGACACATTTCGAAGGATTCCTCCGCCGCTCTCGATGATGGCAAGCGAGTTGGTCTGACATCGGTATGTCAGTGTGCTGACCAGGAAGCCCAGAGCTCCGTCCACCGAACAGATGGCCACCTTGTTGTCAATGCTGTGAGCAGACAGATTCCACAGAGCGCTCAGAAGACTCTTCAAGGTCGACTCCTAATAAAACAGCAAAACAAAAATAAAAGTTTTTAATTGGGCTCATTTACAAACAAACAGAAATGTCCCTCATCAGAAAATATACAGTTTTCACCAAGATGTTTCTGTTTAGGATGGTACATACTTGATCAGCACAGCTTACCATCATCAGCTGGGTACCCAATTAATTTAATTTAATTTTACAATATAAAAATCGCACTCTTGAAACCTGTTGTTTAATTATCACCGTTAACATAAAAGTGAAAATAAATTCTTTTGTTAAAGTAACTTTATGAGGTTAGTCAGAGCAACAACTTTTCAAATTGCACTGAGGTCTGTCACTAATGACAGTGTAAAACTGACAAACATGACTTGATGCTCAATCTCATGAATTAGCTAAGTCCAACAAGTTAAAAGAATTTTCCCTGACACATAACTGCTGCCTGCAACAGTAGTAAAATACATCCATTAAAACATGCAAACACTAATAGAGTCATTTAAAGGAAAAATTAAGCTACAGCCTGAGTTTTCTCTGAGTAACCTGGTTATTTACGTAACATGTTGGTGAGCTTTAGAGGTGCTGACAGGTGAATTTGTTATCTTTGACAGAACCAGACTAAAATGTTTCAGTCTGCTTTCAGTCTTCATGTGAAGTTCAGCTGGCTGCTGGCTGCAGCTTATATTTAACATTTGGAGGCAAAATTAAAAGCAGAGAAGTTTATGATTCTTTGCAACTTCTTTTCTTTGAAAGAAATCTTTAAATGCTTCACCCAACCAGCCTCCATTTTTCATTTAGGGTTTCATATCCAGCAAAAAACAAATTGTATTTCTTTTCATTTAAATCTCCATCGCTTTATGTCCTAAAATACAACTTCACTGTGTGGATTGGTCTGTTTTCCGTTACCTTCGTGGCCTGAAGGGCGCAGGTCATCAGTGCAGACACACAGCCGATGTCTCTGAGGACTCTCTTGCTGCTGATGTCAGCTCTCCAGGACAGATTCCTCAGGATGCTGGAGACCACCTGATGAAGCTCCTCGCTGTCTGAGGCCAGCTGGGCCACCAGAGCCTGAAGGCAGCTCTTCTTTGAGCAAAGAGTGGCCTGCAGGAAGATGAGGAGGTGAGGGGTCAACAAGCAATCAATCACCAGATGCGTCTGTCAGAGCTGCTGTCACAGACCAGCCGTTCATCTAAAATGACACCAATAGACAAAAAAACTCTTCATATACTGAAAATAAAGCAGACAGAAAAGTGCCGTGGAGTAAAAAGTACAACCACAGAACATGATTTCATAGATTCTGCTGATGTGATCTTCTCCATGAGGGGGTTCAATAAAGTTCATCCTCTCTTCCTGGGGACAGAGCTACAAGTAATAACGCAGTAATGCACCTTTTTGATCACATCCTCACTGTGGCTGGCAAACATTACTGCACACTGACCCCTGCAGGTGTGTTTGACCACCACGGCCTCAGCTCCTCTGTACCTTGTTGACAACGTCTCCGAAGGTGAGGTTGGTCACTGCCATCCCTGCATAGCGGCGCAGAGCCATGTTGATGGGGTCGTTCTGCATGCCATACATATCCTGGTCCAGGTGGATCAGATCAGCCACTACCTGCAGCCCGCCTGGAAGAAAACACAACACTGTTAGCAGGTCCCTGATGTTGAAAACAAACAAAAGCCTTGAAGGCATTTTACGGACCTAATTCATTCATGGCGCGTCGGTACTCCTCCTCAAAGGAAAGCTTCATGATGGCGCACATGGCCTGACATATCTGAGGGTCCACGGGTTCTGGAATGTCTGCAGAGAAGAAAACACGTGAGCTTTCTGTGGAAGTTAACACTATAAAAATATAATCTGAAAGATCTGTGCCTTTATGTGGAGCTGGGACAGCACACTGTGTACTGTTTTACAACCTGTCGGTTTAAAGAGGATCCTCACTCTCCCATGGTTTTGGTTTCTACAGGTTTCAGACTTACGACACTGGCTCTTTTAGTTATTCAGGTTCAGATGAAACTTGACTCACGGGTGGTTTTGCTTCCTCCGGGTGAAGGTGTCCCTGCGTGGCTCTCAATCCAGTCCCAGCCGCTGTCACAGTAGGTCCGAATCTGCTCCAGCATGTGCAGCACCCTCATCTCACGGCGGGCCTGGCCCTCGTCCTGCTGGGAGTAGATGATGTTGTGAAGGGCAGCACTGGCTCTGGATTTGGCCTCTCGGCTGCAGCCTGTCACTGCACCACCAGCTGCAGTATCCCCGGATCCAGCACCACCCCCCGGAGCTTCATGTAGGATCTGGACCAGCAGGGGGACGCAGCCGGACTTTCTCATGGCGATGCAGCTGTCCTGAGAGCTGGACAGAGCGAGCAGAGTCCGAGACATCTCCTCCTTATCTCTGTTAGCGAGCATGGAGAGCAGCCAGAATACCATCTCCACCTGAGGGAGGTTCACAGCGAGTTTGAGGTACTTCATTATTTCGATAAGTAATGAATGATGATGTATTGTTATGAGATTAAACTGGCCATCCATCCATCCATCCTTACCAGCTGCAACATGAATGCATCAATAATTATAATCCAGAAATATAACATATGATTCTTCAATGGTTCACTCTGCATTTTCACTCATTCCAATGCATAATTAAAGTAGATTCGAAAAATTAAGTAAATTAAATTAAGTGAATGATTTAATGCAGGAGTATTTTTTAACTGTGTAACTGTGGTATTTCTGGTTTTATCAGGGTAAATGATCTGAATACGCCGTCAGTGCTGCATTTGATCACTGATGGATTCAGTAATTTCACTTTAGAGAGAGAGAGTGAAATTCTTCCAGATGGGCTGCAGACAGATATTTCTGTCTGTCTGTCTGCCCCTCTGTGCCTTTATGAATCCTTGTGCTGCATCATGTGTCACCTTGCTGCCTCCATCTGCAGGAGCCTCTGTTCCTGCTGCAGCAGCCGATGACGTGTTGTTCTCTGGTTCTCCAGCAGGGGGCTTCTCAGCTCCAGACAGCTGCTCACAGACACACACGCACAGAAAGACAAAGGGGGAGACGAGGATGAGGGGGAGAAGCTGAACAGATGTTTCTGAGGAACTTTTCCCAACCAAGTATTTTAGATATGACATGGACCAAAGGCTGTGTGATATGATGGTATTATTGTTTACACTGTAGTTACTAAAATTCTCTGATTTCTTGTTTTAGATCAAATGTTTTTAAAGGATTTTTTTTACTTTGATGTGCTGAAGTACTTTGATTTGTCAGGTATTTAAGACAGATATTCACATGTACTTCCACACTGTGCAGTCACTAGGTTACAAGTGGGGACATAAAAATTGACAATTAGAGCTTTCTTATAACTGTTAAAATGTGTTAGTCCAGGAGAAAATCAAAGTGTGTTTCAGTGAAAGAATGAATGTTTATATGAAAAACTACATTTTTATTTATTGTCTGACTGTGGATTCATGTTTTGTGAGAATGAGGCATAAATTATTTTTCATATTCATTATTTTGTTGCCATATAAACATTTGTTTGCGTTGATATTTTCTCTTGTTTCTAGTTTTAAGTCTGACATGAGGTCAAATTCACAAAAATGTTATGATTAAATTACAGACGATGTTTGAGATGTCTTTTTGTCTGCAGGTAAAAATGACCTGCAGTAAAACAGGATCATCTTAATGTGCATTAATGTGATTATTGTTTCATTTTAGTGGGTTTGAAATCCTTTTCTTGTGTGTGTGTGTGTGTGTGTGTGTGTGTGTGTGTGAAAAACATCTCTGACCTATTTTTGCTTTGTTTGCTTTTTACTTTGAAGAATTGAATTTTTTAATAATAAATGGATCTCGTTCTCAGGATTCTAGATTTGTATAATCTGTCGTATACGAAATGAATAAGTTTAAAAAAACAATTATTTTGAGGAGAATTAAACCATCAAGAAACAACAGTTACAGTTAAATATGCTGCTGCCTTTTATAAATAAAATAGTTATTACACATTTGTTAACATTTCTTAGGTTTTTTTTTTTATTTCTGTTTTTCTTTACTTTTTTGTACCTTGTTTTTTAAAATCTACATTCGGATGTTTCACATTTTGATTCTGTGAGAATTCTTCACGCATCTTTGTGGTTTTTTTGAAATCTCATCTGTTTAATATTCATTCTTTATTGTTTTGTAAGCTTCAATTCCACTGAGCGAATTATTTTAAACAAAATAAAAAGTGTTTTTTTTTTATGTCTAAATTCTTTCATCCAAAGGAAACTTTCATCATCTTGTCTGCTGCTTCTTCCTTTACAACAATTCAGTGCAACTCATGACAAATCTGCCACAGAATTCCTGAGAATTTGACAAAAAAACTGTAGAACGTTCATTTCTCTGCCAATCCTCCGTCACACACACACACACACACACACACACACACAATCCACCTCTTTGTCTGCAGATGCACATATCACACCCTGAGGTGTTGCCATGGTGACAGGATGGATAAAAGGGGGGATGAAAGCTGTGATACAACTCTCAGAGGATTTCAGTCTGTGAATCCAAATGAAGCTTTGTGTGTGTGTGTGTGTGTG
>JAPQLA010000020.1:29962258-29973833 GCA_029822935.1 Naso vlamingii
TTTGTCCTAAATTACCCATTTAATGTCCTACTATCAGAATATAGTGACAGTTCCAGCAAATATGACTGAATAATTGTAATAATTCCTACCTACTGCAGCTTTAACGTCACATGCTGAGGTGCAAACTAACAGCTGTAGGCAGAGAATATAATTATGTTACTGTAATAGCACAGAACAACGAAGCTTTTTAAAAAAAAAAAAAAAAATTGTTTCTTCTGAGTTTGCGGGGATTCGGACCTGATCACAGGCATTAATAGTAACTCCATAAAAACATCATTCTTTTCTCTGAGGGTCTCGTTCGCTGTTACAGGAAATTTAGAATCATCAGAGGAATCATGAGACTGTTTCATGAATACTTAAAAGTTCCTTGTAGTCACTTTAATTTTGTTCTTATTTTTTAACTAGACAAAAGATTGCATATTCTTGGTGTCTTCTATGCTGATGTCGTTGTACTTGTTGTCAGTATTGTTGTTGTTGTTGTTGTTGTGTTTGGTCCATCCACACTGACCTTCATGCCGAAGGTCTCGGTCTCCAGTTTGGACAGGTGGTTGGAGTTGTCCTCCAGCTCCCTCCTCAGGTGGGAGTTCTCCTTGCGGAGCGCCTCCACCTGGTGGGCCAGCTGGTCGTAGGAAGCCACAGCATTGGCCATCTTCACACTCTGCAGCGCCCCCTGCAGGAGCACAGAGGAGGAGGAGGAGGCCTGTAATAGGTTTCATGAACCCACGCTGCTTTTCATTTAGGTAGTTTGGTCTTTTCACACAGAAAGTTGTAGCATCAACGTAACAACAAACTGAGGAACTGTCACAGAATGTGATCCGTAGGATTTGTGTGTATGAACTCTTTTTTTTTTTTTTGGTCGCGCTCAGCACAACTTCCACAAAAGTGTGTCAGTGTACTCAAATACTAAAAGAAACATTTTGACATTTTCAAGAACTTTATTGATTTCGTCTGTAATGAACCTGCGTCATTGTCAGGATGTTTTCCCCGTACAGAGATTTCAGTAGTTTCTGACACTTATAATGAAACCAAAAACATGTAAATAAACTGTGGGCAGAGCGACTGCAAACGCACCACAGCTGGCAGTTTAATTCAAGTCCACCATTAACACTAAAACTAACTTCAGCTCATTTAAAGGAACTTTTTTGCTTAATAACAAACTGCTGCAAACACACCACACAACAAGAAGCTAATTTAGTTTATCTGCTGGGGACACATAGTGAGCTCTCTGCTGCATGATCACATTTCAAAGTCTGAATAATAATGTTTTCCTGTTTTACTAATTCTGCCAGTGCCCCCTGAATGCACCATAAGAAACAAACACGTCAACTAAAAAGATGCTGAAAGACAAAAAGCAAAATAATGAAGAACTGCTGAACTCAAACATGCAGAAAACAAAGAAAGGAAGACAAAGCTTCAGAGACAGACTCAAACCAGGGACTCTTCCTCCTCCTCCTCCTCCTCCTGGGCAGCAGACGGCTCACAGGGAGTGGAATCATCTGTCACTTCAGTTTGTTTTTCTCTGACAGACCAACAGGAAGCTCACTGACCGTCTGTTAGATAACATGTTATCTAAGTTTGTCCTGCGGCCGTTTGCAGAATCCACTCAGCTGATCCTGAATCAGTCGAGCAGCGTCACACTTTCGTTACTCTGCTCCTCTTGTTTCAGAATGAAAAGATCCAACAGTGTAATCACATGAACATCACAGTGAACATTGATGTCACATTTTTTTAGATACTGTGTTGCTGCTTCTGTCTGCTTTCTGTTTTATTAATGAACAATTAAAAAACATTTTTATGGAAGGTTTTTATGGTTGTGTTTTATGACCTAAAGCTTACATCTCACATGATGGTTTTAGTTTAGCTGTGAGACTCTCACTCCCGCTGCTGAAGCCTCATTTGAGCTCATATTAGTTTGGTTTGTTTTCTTGCACAATAATCACTTCATGTTCATGTCAGCAGGAATTATTACAGCAAACACAACCTGTTTCAATGTTCATGAGAGCGACTTATTGTTGCTATGATACTTTAAAAACTGTGTGTGACCTTTAACCCAGAAGCATCTTTGCTGAACCTTCCAGAATACTGCAGACTACAAGTTTACATATCGTCTTTACTGATAATAATTTCTTTCTCTCACAGCTATGTGTGCTTCTGTTTCATGTTATTGAACATTTTAATGTTGGTTTTTGTTACATAATGGTCCTGTTGCTTCCAGAGACTCCACCAAGCACAGAAATCTGCAGAGCGCACACAGGAACTAATAGATCGATCGATCAATAAATGAACCTCAGACTGTCTGTGACACAGCGAGGTCACAGCTGCACATGCTCAGTGACTGTGTGACCTTCACTGCAGAGACGAGTCAAGCCAACATGGGGCTGCAGAGAGGACACAGTCTGATGTTTGTTTGTTTGTTTGTTTCAGACAGTAAATAAAACAACTCTTCACTGAGCTTCTGTTGTTTTTCAGATTTGCGTCCCTGTCATCAGATTTGTTCTGCTCAGTGCAGCAGACCTGGAGCCAGCAAACGGTCAGTGCAGCAAATGTCACTGCTACATTCATTATGAGGAGCTGACCTACAGGGAATTGTGGGTAAGAGGAGGGTGGGGGGTGGGTAGAGGAGAAACAGGATGGAGACAGTCTTTAACTGGACGTTTTCTCAGATTACAGGACAGCAGAGGGGCGACTCTCCTGACCGACCGCAGCAACAATCTCTTTTTCTTCTCATAGCTTAAATAATTTCATTAAAATACATCTGATGAGAAAGATTTGATGAAATATGAAACTCCACAGACAAACAAAACCTTTATTTTTACCAGAATAAACTCTGATAACCAGCATTTTAAGGGTTCAATCAGTTTGATCAATGACATTTTCTTTATTGAAGCATAAATAACAAACACATTGTGGGTTTAATGGCTGATCATTTTTCACTAAGCTTGTTCATAAGTCGCCTGAATCAGTTTGAGAAAAGGAGACGGCTGAAGAATTCCATAAATAAATTCCAGACTAAAACAGACGTGAGAAGATTCTCGCCTGCGACACAAACATCTTCACAGAACTTCTTCATAGCCTCCAGACCGAGCACGAGATTTAAAACATCAACACATGTTGTTAACTGATGAAGGCTCTTTTGTGATGGTTGTCTCTTTACCATTAATTCATTGTTCTTGGAGATATCCAGACTGTTTGTCTCCTGCATGAATCAAAAATATTTGATCACACATTTCCCATAATGCAGCTGAGTGACTTGTATTATTTTTTTAAAGGTTGGTCCCAAATTTCAGTCAAAAGATTTTTCAGCCTGCATCACAGAAACCTTTGAGCATCGCCCTCTGACTGCACAGTGGTTTTTTACATCACTAAAAATGCTGCATTTGACCATGATGCTGGCAGCAGTTACTCATGATGTCGTCAGGAAACAACTCAAAACATAATTTGTGAGGGAGGCGTTGTTATAAAAAATCCTTTTTTAAAGAGTTCAGACTTTAGAATGAGGATATATATCAGTGAGGGTCCTCACAAGTATAAAAGAAATGTGTGTGTGAAGGTCTTCTGATACTGCAGACCTCAGCTGCTGTGTGTGTGTGTGTGTGTGTGTTTCTCATCAAAAACCTCTGACATATTGATGTTCCGTGATGCCGCGGTTACAGGCCCACATCCCCCACCATCACCATGGTAACACATATTCACATCAAGTGATATCTCTTTCTGCCTCTCTTGTCATCTGATATAGTCACACACACACACGCACACACAGAGTGCCCACTGCTGCAGCCCCTGCTATGCATGCTGGGTAAGGGAATGTGGAAGCTCCCGAGAGGATAATGAATCAGACAAGACTTAACAAGCGTTAACAGTGCAGTTGCTACGGCAACAACCGATCTCTTGCGTGTGACCCTAATATGAGACGATGAAGAGGAGAGATGAAACAGGAGGAGACCAGACAAAGAAGGAGAAAGGGAAGTAAGACAAAGGAAAAAGCATTGAACCGTCTGCAGTGATGGAGGACAGACACAGAGAGAGACGCCTGAACGACGACAGACACAAACGAGATCCAAACAGGAGTCACAGCAACAACGAGCAAAGATGGAAACATTTTGTTTGACATCATAAAACTGACCTCATCATCAGCATCCACAAACAAAAGAGCTAACGGAGGAGCTCCATTACAGTCACGTGGATTCCAAAAATGGCCGCTGCTGCCATCTTCCTTCATCAAGTCACATTTTCCAGATTTGTAACTTTCTTCTTCTTCATTAATATTGATGTGTTAAAAGTCAATTTCAGAACAAAGAGAGTCGATCACTCCCACCAACTGCTCCACCCCACATCCTCCCAGTCTGCATCTCTCTCCCTCCTCTAGCACTGTCTGGTTACCATGGCAACCACATCCTCCAGGCCAAGAGAAACGGAGGCGAAAATGGCGTCTGTGTGGAGAGTGGAGTCAGAGACAGACCTCTAAAACTGAGACTTCTCCTCTGCGTGTGACTCCGTTGTTACACTACGAGCTGAAAACCAGAGTGAAAGTGAAGTTTCATCATGTGGTGAGTCAGACAGGAAGGAGACACTCCCTGTGCCAATAAAAGCTTTTTCTCTCAGCTTTGCTAAGGAATGATGCTAAAAGCTACAAGATGATTTAAGTGGCTCGTTTCAGCCGTGGTGTGTTTGTGTTGCAGCCAATCGGCAGCACGAAGGGACAGATGTTACATCCTGTCTGCACACGTGACATTCACTCCGACTGAAAAAAAACCCTGTTCTGTAACTAAGAGGAACATTATTTCAGAAGATTCAGAACCATGAATGTGGTTAAAATAATTTCTAAGAGGATCTGTGACGCTGAGTTCTTCAATTTCAAATTACAGACTTTAATAAACTGTTTAAATAAATTTCAAAATGAGTGTTTTTCATGACAGAGTCATTTCAAGTTGTGAGAAATTAAAGCATCATTTTATCCTGATAACATTATGTTAGCCTGGATTTTATAAACCACATTTATGAAACTTAAGTTTAGTTCAGTTTCAATGTTCAAATTCAAACTTTTATTCTCAAGTCCTCCACAGATTTATCATGTGCGACACAGACTGAACCGGAGTGTTTGCTCTTTCATCCCACACATTCTTTTAAATCCAAGCCTGACGCCTGCATTACCCACGATGCAGCACCTCTGCTGACAGCTGTTTGTGGGATTGACTATGCTAACATAGCAGCAGCTGCAGAGCTGGGCTCACTTCACCTCTGCCTGACTTCACACAAGCACAACTTGAAAATTTCCACCGTCCCCAACTCAAGTGACATCATCAAGTGCATTTATCAGACTTCACACAGCGCCCCCTGCAGGCACTGAAGGCAGGGTTACTGGGCATCATCTAGCACAAACAAATAAACAAAGAAGACAACATGGTGGCCTCTTGGGGGCAATCTGACATCAGACTAAATGTGAAGCAATTTTATTCCGCTCTTTCAACCATCAAGCTTTAAACTCAATTTGGACCAGAAATCAGAAAGTCTGAATGCCACCGAATGACTCCGAGCAAACTTCAGTCCAACGGCACAACCACAACCATGAGCCGACAGGAAGAGCTCCAACAATCATCATCATCAGGCTGACTGTCAACGCTCCGCTCTGCGTTTCTCCTGTCTGAAGTCTCTCACAATCTGTTACGCAACGTGACATCAGAGAAGGACTTCCTGTTATAACAGCTGATCTGAGAAGATGGTCCAAGACACAGAGGTCAAAAGTCAAAACATCTCTGCTCGAGTCAGATGATCTGAGAAAATGTTGCCAAAAAAAGTTATTTTGTCTCACAAACAGTTTGGAAAGCTTAAAGTCTGAGACATTTGAGAAAAACAAACGTTTGTCATTTTTCTTGATAAACAACCTTAACAAGAACTTTCCTGTTTTGTTTTACTGTAACTTCAGACATCACATCACACACTGAGCTTCATTGCAGAGGCTTTTACAAACAGCAGAACTTTTTACTTATTTTAGCCACTGAAACAGTTTCAGTAAATGATTTTTATTGTGAGAAGCTTTGATGTTACTTATAAAATGTCATAAATGACTGAAACCATTTGAACGTGTGCACGATGGAGTTTTATCCAAAAAGAAAGTTTAAGTCAATAAAGATTAAACATAGAAATCAGATTGAGAATGATTCAGCATTTTGTCCATCAGCAGTCTGGATGTTAGTTTGTTTATAAAAAGTGTGTTTTCCTGTCATGGAGACGTGTTGATGCTTCATGCAGCAGGTGAAGCAAACAAGCAGAAATGTGAGTTCAGGCCATCAGACACTGAACGCTGAACTTTAATTAATAATAAATAATAATTAACAAAACCTCTCAAATGTCTCTGCTGATCTGAAGTCAGATTCATTCCTTTGTTTCAGGACGACGCTGCATTTTACTGACAATCAAGAACTCATCACGGCTGGTTGACTTCTCACCATGTGCAGATGCAGAGAGTCGGATTTGAAGGACAGTTCCTGCTGGTGTGTTTAAGGACACTTTGACATCAAAAACAGGATCTGCTTCCTGTTCAGCAGCTGACTCTCAAATGTCTGAGTTTCATGAACACATCATAAGGACAAAAAAACACTGGAGCTCTATTCAAATGTGAATGCCTGACTTTTGGAGAATTGAGATGAACGTTACAGCACAAATAAAGTATGAGTCCATCTTAGAGCAGGTTACTCAGCTAGAATAACAGAATTAAACTCAAATCAGAATTCATATTTTTTCTCATTTGTGTTTGAATAAAAATCCACTGAAACACTTTAATCCTAATCCCTAATCCCTCCCAATTTAGAGAAAACATCAGTAAAGGTTTCTAGTGAGATCCTCAGTGGAATAATAACAGTTATTAACCAGCCTTCATCTCACAAACTCCAGCAGAGACTCATAAAGAAAATCATCGAATCTGCAGCAAAACCTCAGAACAAAATTCTGACCTCGTCCCCTTGTTATGATGTAAATGCGTCTTTAAAAGAAGCTCCGAAAATGATTCCAGCAGATTCTGTGGCAGGTTTAAATAAGAATCTTTTCCTTGAGGACAGTAGTTTGGTCCGGTAAATGTAGTAAAGTTACATCAAATCATTTTCTCTAAAAATAAATAAATAAAAAAGCTTCAGAATCAAACAATCTAAATTAGCCAAAAGTTTCAGGACTGATGAACCTAACTGGGGGCCCTAGGCCCCTGGAGCTGCACCTGTTTGGGGACTATTTTCAGTAGCGGATGAATCTACGTTTGGTGCTACAGTGAGTATTTGGGGCAGCAGAAACATTCAGTGCTGGTTTGAGAAACATGAAGAAACAGAATTCTGTCTTTGATCCTTTTGGTGTGATGAAACAGATAAAAAATAAATTCTGTCGTTTTATAAAATGTTTTTAAAAGCCAAATAGATTCACGTGATTCATCCAAC
This sequence comes from Naso vlamingii, assembly GCA_029822935.1. Classification (NCBI taxonomy): domain Eukaryota; kingdom Metazoa; phylum Chordata; class Actinopteri; order Acanthuriformes; family Acanthuridae; genus Naso; species Naso vlamingii. The sequence goes on from JAPQLA010000020.1 coordinate 29,969,680, forward strand.
AAAGCGGAGCGGCAGCTCTGCCCATCCAGTCAAATCCATCCTTCATTCTCCTCCAGAGATCCAAAATCAACAGCAGAGAAATAAACACAAGCCCTGCACCAGCGCAGACCAGCGCGGCATCATAATGACCCAGTGAAACCAGTTCAGACTGGGAGAGACCGCAGGACGCCTTCAAGGCCACCAACCAGCCGGAAAATCAACAACCTGGCATCCCAACAACAAAAAGCAACAAACAATCAAATGATTGACTCGAGACGAACGAGCTCCGCGAGACGTTCATGTGCAAACGTAAAGATTCACCCGCAGAAGAAATGAACGGATGAATTCATCTCATCTGATTTCTGTTTGATTTTCAAACCGCGCGTCTGTTTTTCTTCTCTTTTCATTTTTATATTTGACCTCTGAATTTTTTAGCTGCTGTTTTTTTCTTTTGTTTTTTGTTTGTTTGTTTGTTTTTTTTCTGACGACATCTATGATTCATCCTCATCCTCCATCTTCATCCTCCATCGCTCCCTCCGCATGAAGGAGGACAAAAAAAAAAAAAAAAAAAAAAATTGGACGCACCCCCCCCCAAAAAAACCGCATGAATGATGAATGAAATGAAAAATGCTGGAAACGGAGCTTCGGGAGGGGAATCTAAACGTCAAACGGCCGATTTAAAGCTTCAAAAGGCGCTGCAGGCTTAAACGCAGCCTCCTGCGGTCTGATTAACGAGGCTCTTTTGTTTTTATTCAAGGCGTTTAGCAACAGAGCCAAGAAGAACCGGACCGAACCGGAGCCACAGAAACCGGGAGGATCCGTCTGAACGGTTCAAAACGGGTCAAATCTGAGATTAACGTGAATTAAAGGAAGAAACAGAAGGAGAGATCCGTGCTTACCTCATGACTCCAAGCAGAGCTGAAGATCACTGACGGAGAGAGAGACAGAGGGGGGGGGACGACAGAGAGAGAGAGAGAGGGAGGGAGAGAGGGGGGGGGGGGCAGAGAGAGAGAGACAGAGAGAGAGGGAGGGGGAGGGGGGGGACAGAGAGAGAGAGAGAGAGAGGGAGGGGGAGAGAGAGAGAGAGAGGGAGGGAGAGAGACAGACAGTATATTAGAGGCTCATTCTATCTGTGAAAGAGTATTTATATTTCATTGTATTTATTATCTTGTAATTAGCTTTTTTTTCTCGTTTAAAAATGTCTTTATTGATTTATGATTTTTCATGCTGAATTCTGTCAAGGAGGACCAAACGTTCAAAGGAAAACACAGATCACGCCTGATGTTTCCCAACACTATTCAATACACGACAATGAGCATGAACCCTCTGGATTTACATCCTACAGACACACTTCAGTCCAAAACATTAAACTGCACAGTGAACGCTGCAGACAGCTTGTCAGTCAGCTGATGATGAAGCACACGGGCTCCCATCAGCACTGATTCCAACTGACCAAACAGAATCAAACAAATGGACCAATCAAAGATCAGTGCCTCCCACAGCGCACACAATCCAAACCCAAAGTCGACTAGACTGCTCTTTAATGCTCAACCAAGAGCATAAGATGGCTGAGTATGCGCACTCTGTCAGACAGGAAATTGAGACTCATCCAAACACACACTCCCTGAGCACAAACTGATCTCACAAACAGGAGGACACAAACAAACATGGCTGCCCAAAGAGCAGGTTTGTGCTCTCTACTCATCAGGGGAAAGTGTCTCCTCCACTGAGAGAAGTTCCCCTCGCTGACAGAGCTGCATTTCAAAGAAATGACCTGCAAAATCCCCAAATTTCCCAACATGCACTCCTGAAGAGGAGCTGTGTGTTGTCCTGGCTGAGGGACCAACAGGTCCTCTGTCCACCTGCTACAGACACACCGTTAGAGCCCAAACACAGACCGTCTGTGTGAGTTCAGCTGCAGATTATTCACCTGTGTGATGTTTGTTAACTGTATATTGATTACCTGTGTTGAACTGTATAAATGTGTATGTATATAATCAAAGTAAATATGTTATATAATGTAGTAATTGTTTTCTACAATGGTCTGTCAATAACTTCACTTACTTGTTCATCACACACACACACACACACACACACACACACACACGCGTGCACACACACACCTGTCTATCTATCTATCTATAACATGCTAACTCATATGCCACATGCTAAATATGTGTAATAATATATTTCTTCTGTCTCTTCTTCTGTAAAAATGTTTTTGAAGGCTCAACTTGCAGTGTTTGATAAATTGAACGAATCAGATGTGACCTGTGGTGACCAGCTGACTCCACCCATCATAATTTATTTATCACGTCTGACTGTTTGGCTCTCCTCCTCCTGATGAAGCAGCAGCTGATGGAGGCCGACGGTCCTCTGCAGCTCTGCAGTCACAAACATCCACCTGAAACTCTGCAGGTGACACTCAGTCACACCTCAGCATCAGTCACTTCAAAACTGGACTTTATACTTTCTTTGCGCTCTGATGACTGAAAACTGCTCACACTTTTATTTTTCCTTGCAGAAAACATCCAGAAGCTTTCTGAACAGACTTTGACTTGTTTAAAGAATTCAAATCAAATCTGGACGTGATCTGTCAGATCAGAGAAGTCTGTGTTACTCAGAGCAAAGTGCAGTGGAAGAACAGAAGCTTGAGGCTGCTCAGTCTGCAGCACACTGACGGAAAAGGAGAAGAGTTTACAGTCTGGGCTCATTTAAAAACAACAACAACAACAACAAAAACAGTCTTAACTACGGTGGCTAAGTGGGACCAAACACACTTCAAATTAAGACAACACATGCAAATAGACAAAACACAGGCAAACTGAGAAGACATCTTCATCAACTTGACAACATATGCACAGCATCACTCTGACCATCAACCATCAATCTGATCTAACCCTAATCCATGCGCAGCAATTAAGAAAAGCGCTGCAAAAACAGGAAACAAAACCCAAGTGTTTCCGGGGAACCATAAAACCTGCTTGTTTTTAGTATTCTCCGCCAGCCCTTGTTACTAAGAAGTAAGAAGTCGGCTATGGTCTTGGGAAAAGAGCTAAAATGTGAGTGATTTTGTTTTATTTTAACACTGTGACTGATCGTATGGTTCAGATATTATCACAGGTGTTTGGTCAACCCCACATTAGCTTTTTGCTTTTCATAAGCCTGACAAAATAACTTGCACACAGTTTTTCTGGCTTATTTTTCCAAGACCATAGCCGACTTCTTAAGCAGGAGTAACAGGGGCTAACTGAAAATACTAAAAACAAGCAGGTGTCCATCACTTTTATGGGTCCCCGGAAACACTTCCGTTTTGTTTCCTGTTTTTGCAGCGCTTTTCTTAATTGCTGCGCATGGGCTATCAGATTGATGCTGTGCATGTGTTGTCAAGTTGATAAAGATGTTTAAATAATTTGCTTGTGTTTTGTCTGTTTGCATTTGTTGAAGTGCGTCTGGCCCTTCTCGGCCACCTTACTCAACATTCTCTGAACTGTAAATGCAATCGTCACAACAGTTTTGTGGTTCATCAAAACTCGACTGCATGTTTACAAAAGGTAGTAAGTCACCCAAAACATTTCATTTATGTTTCAAAATCTGTTTTTTGTGTCAGTTTATTGGCCAGTACCACCAAAATGAAAAACTGTTATTGTTTGAGTCTCAAAATGAAAAGATAACTAGAAAGGCTCTTCGCCAACGAGTCACACACATGCACCTGCACGCTCGTGCACACACACACGCACACACATACACACACACACACACACAGGACAGGGAGAATCACTTGACAAAAGGAGGGGGACACCCCTGCTGTTCCCCCTAAGTCTCCGATACGGCAATGTAAAGTATAAAGCATTGCTGTAGCGCCCCCTATGGGTACATTGTAATTTTTTCTCTGTGTGACCAAACTCAAGGCAGAGCCCACAACAATGTTCACGCAAAGTTTGGCATTTATCAGAGTAATGGCCACCGAGTTTTGGCCGTTTAAAGTCAGAAACACAGCTGTAGTGCCCCCTGTGGGTGCAACGACACGTCAGATTCGCCCCCAAATTTAATCGATCCTTGGCCCAGTCTGCAGCCTTCCTTCCTTCCTTCTTCTCCTAGAGAATTGTACTTAATCTGTTGCACACATGTATGAAAACAGTGCAATTTGCTTGAATGAATGAGAAATTCTACAG
>JAPQLA010000020.1:30003069-30018197 GCA_029822935.1 Naso vlamingii
AGTACAGTGAGGGCTGGAAGAGAGGGTGGCTGGTGTTTGTGGTCGTGTTCTGCCTGCTTGTATGCCTGCGTACCCTCATAGAACCTTCATTTGCCTGTTATGCATCTTGGCACATGCTGTGCTGTCTCCTGTGGTTTTAACAGCTCAACTTATGTAAGAACTTTATCATTTATCAGCTATTCTCCAAAGTTATATTATTCAGTACAACACTGTTTTCTCAGCAATACTGGTATTCAGATTTTCTTAATCAAATATAATTTGACTAATGGCAATCTGTTGTGCTGAGGCTAAATTAGACAATCTGTTTGCTCATGTGTGTTCTTTATATCGTGCAAAGCGGACAACCAGTTGAAGAAAATTCTTGCTATTCATTTGTGTTTGCCTCACTTATTCTAGTTCAAAATTATGGCCTAGACATAAGTGACATCACAGTGACCTTGACCTTTGACCTATGATCTCCAAAATCTAATCAGTTAATCCATGAGTCACAGTGGACTTTGGCATCAAACTGGAACAAATTCCGTGGAGGCGTTCCTGAAATATTTACAAGTATAAACATCTGGGTGCAGTGACCTTGACCTTTGACCTCCAAAATCTAATCAGGGTCATCCTTGAGTCCAAATGGACCTTTATATTGAATTTGAAGAATCTACCTCAAGGTGTTTCCAAGATATTATGTTCTGAAACATGGCTCAGACAAACGTGACGTCATAGTGACCTTGACCTTTGACCTCCAAAATCTAATCCATTCATCCTTGAGTGACAGCAAACACTTGTGCAAAGTTTGAAGAAAATCCCTCAGAGCGTTCTTGAGAGATCGCGTTCACAAGAAGCCCGGACGTACGTATGTACGTACACACGGACAACAGGAAAACATAATGCCTCCGGCCCTGGCTATCGCCGGCACAAAGGCATAAAAATGGGAAGTGAAATTAACTCAGATCATCAAAGTTTAAATGTTAAAGAAGCTATGTACAAAATTGATTCACCACTCGAAAAACACACACTCATGAAAAAATGTCTATTTGTCTCTTTCTATGTAGCATGAGCGAGTTGGAATCTCAATCACAACACAATATGATAACATTTATGTAATTATCCAGCAGTTAACGACATTAGCCGAGCTAATCATCGGCACTAGCTCCGGTCGGGCCTGTAGCCTCCTTCTTGGGCCGCAAAAGGCCAAAGACCTGACAATGACAATGCGATGTTACTTCAAGCAAAAAAATGTCTGGTTGTCTTTTTCCACAAAGCTTGATTCTGATGTGGGTCAGAATCTCAACCACAACACAACATAAGGATGTTTATGTGATTTTTGAACAGCTTGTGATATTAGCCTCCCCACTCGTCTGTCTGTAATGTTAGCTTGGCCTGGGTTAAATATAAAAATAAGCTCGGCTGCTCCTCACTCGCTTTGGCCTTTTATAAAGGGGGTAAAGGCCAAAGGTTCTGGAGGGAGGGGCTACCAAAATAACAAAACTGAGAAACTTGATAACAACACACAGAGAGGGCGTGTGACGTCACTCTCCATTCTAAACATCGATACTCCACTAGTTCTTTACAGAGCAACATGTGTTTTTCCTAAAATCTAGTGAGGCTGAATTTTGTATTTAGCTCCTTTAAAATGTTACCATGCTAATGTTATGAAGCTAACATGCTAAACATGCTAAATATGAGCAGATTAAATATTAGGAGGACGATTTGCTGGTTTAGAGTAAAAAGTAAAGGAACGTATCTGACTGAAGCTGCTGAAGCTGTCAGCTGTTCTGTTGTTTGATTTTTGCTTCATGAAAAATCAATAAATAACGAATGTTTGTGTTATTGTCTGACGTTTGGTGTCAGCAGAGTCTCATTATGTAACCGTCTGAACGACTGCTGGATCACAGCACGTTTGTCCCGTCCACATGTTGGAAATCTGTTGTTTATCTGGACTGAGACATAACTTCAGTCTGTGTGTGTGTGTGTGAGAGTGTGTGAGAGTGTGTGTTCCTGTCTGGCTCTGTTGTGTCTCTCAGCTTCGGGTTTTTCCCTCTGACTGACTTGGACTCTCTGTCGTCCACCTCCTGCTCACACAACTGATCAGAAAACGTCTCTGCAGTGGATTTCTTGTCTGTGTCATTTCAGCAGGTTTATAAATCATGACGGTCTGCATGCTTTCAGCTTGAAACTTTATTCAGAGGCAGGAAAATATTTTTTAGCGTGTGTTTTGATACTCCCAAACATTGGAAGAGAAAGTCCAGCCTGATGAAACTTTGAACCTGCAGCAGTTTAGTCTTGTTCGCCAGACAGAAAAAACTGGATTTCTGAGAAACAGAGAGCAAAACTTCAAACTCTTTAACCTGCTGTGTCTGTGCTGGCAAACATCAAAAAGACAAACTTAAATTCAAAGTTAAAATACTTCAGGAACCCTCAGTGACACGGTAACAGGGCTGGCTCGAGCTCGTCTCCGGCTGACGACTCTCGCCTCTCTGCCAGTCTGCTCTCCGTCTGCTGAGACTCAGCGTTTCTCCTGTTTGGTTTCAAGTGTTCAGTCCAAATAAGTCTTGGATCCTGCTGCAGGTGAAGGCAGGGTGTGTGGAGTCAATGGACAAACATGGAGATGAACAGAGATTGAATTCAAAAGGTCTTTCTTTATGCAAATGAGATGCAAACATCATGCAAATGAGCTGATTGATGTCAGTGAAGCTGCTGCTGCAGAAAAACGTCTCCTCTGCAGCAACGAGTCCCAACAGGACGAGACTCTTCGTGAGTGAATCACTATTTTTGTCTCATTTTAGTCTGAATATATCATTTTTACTTTTGACCTCTTGATTTCTTTATTGCATTTTTTCCAGTGTGGAAAACAACATATCAACCAACACATCACCTCTCTGGTTCTCTTGCCTCGCAGTGACCAAACGCTCTGTTTCACATCTGCATGGATTCACAGAAACCAGATTGAAAAATCTCCATTTTAGAGACTAAAAATATGTTTGAATTAATATTTGTACTTTTTCCATAAAGACTCAAGCTCAGTCAGGTTTGTGTGGAGGAGCTTCCTGCAGGTGAACAGGTGATCACATGATGTTTAAACCAGAGCTCTGACTAAAAACCTCCCGCTGAAAGATGACAGCAGATTCACCAGCCGAGCCACTGTTAATGAATTTACCTCAAAAACTCAACATGAGGAACATTTTGCTGGTTTCATAGCTCTGACTCTGTCAGTTTGGAGAACTCTTCACTCCTCTGGATCCAAACATGAGCAGAGTTTCTGGCTGCGGGGAGTTACAGTGACTGTGAGGAGGCTTGCAGAGACACTGAGAGGGAAGGACTGTGTTCCTCTGCAGACTTTAGGAAAGACAAAAATATAAAAGACTATTGCACCAGATTCCTTCTTTGCTAAAAATAAAGCATTGTATTAATGTCATTAACTCTCAGCCAATCAGGTGGAGGGGTGGTCGTTTGTTCCACCTCAGCTCCACGCTGACTCCGCCCGTCTCGGCCCAAATGAGGCTCTCTGGCTCCAGACATGTGGTAAACCCAATGTGCAGACTTTAATCCGTCTCTGCAGAAACCAGAGAGGGACCACACACACTCTGCAGCCGGAGTTCATACAGCCTGACTCCCACACAGCATTTACAGACAGTGATTCAGACGTCTGAGAGGTGTTTCCACCGCCAGCTCCATGCACAGTCCACTCTCTTTTACACAGTGTTCATTTCTTGGGCTTGGCAGAGTTTTCCCTGAACTTCCTGCTGTTTCTGATCCATCTGCACAGATCCAGAGTCAGTTTACCATTGCTGCTTCTCCCTGCAGGGCGGTTAAACCGTCTCCCTTCAGACTCAGGCTCACTGGCTGTCAAACAGTCTCTCCACATCACAGGCTGCAAGCTTCATCATGCATCAAACGTTTTCCATAAATGGATTTTCTTGTCCTGTTTGTCGGTGCTGCAGCTGGCCGGGCAGCAGAGCCGCCGCTGGACGGTTATCTGGGTGTCGCCGCTGCGCCGCATTCCTGCATCCTGAGCAGCTGGAGAGGAATGTGAGGAATGCAGCCGGCATGTGACAACACTGCAGGTCCACACGCTCACTGCAGGAACTCCCAAACTGTGGCTCAGGACCCACACAGTGGTCACACAGTAAATCTAAAGGGTCACCAGATGATGATGATGATGATGAAACATTTACATTTCACACATTCTTCATCTTAAACACTGTGCAGCTCATTCAAAAGATATTTTGGACCTATTTGACTGTAAACGTTTTATTTGATTTGAACTTTTTAACCTCCTGTGTTTGTTGTTTTACAGCAAAAAGTTTCTGATCTGATACAATCTGCTGGAAACAATCTGTGCACATCATGTTTTTACAGCATCGTCATGCAAACAGATGAACAGTTTGTTCGTTTCGCATATTACAACGAAACATTTCAACAGTGTTTCTCTACATGATGGTCAGGGTGAATGTGGGTCTGTGAGCTGAATTTCAGAGGTGGTGGCATGAAAAAGCAAGATGGCCACCAGGCAGGATTTGATAGTTTCAGGACATTTTTGATTAAAAAAACAGGTCTTTTAATCAGAACAAAATGTTTTCCATCCTAATCATCGTAAAGGCCAACATGTGAAGTTTCAACACGTCTGTGATTTACAGAAACAATTCAGACTTTGACTGCTGATTGTTTTGGTTCCAACACTTGATGTGAAGAAGTTGGGTTTCATGTCTGAAATGATCTGAAACATTTTGTCTGATCCTCCATAATGAGCTCAAATGGAGACACACACATGACGTCTGTAACCACATGAACAACCTTCATCATCAACATCAGCTGACGAGCACTCTGCGCTCCTGTTAGTCGACACCACCAACGCGTCGCGCCTGTCCACCATTTTGGCCGCTCCCACCTTTAACCTGTCAACACAGTCAATGGAAATCTTCCTCTGAAGATGGTCATCAACAGATCTGATTTTTTGTTCCATATCATCATCATCACCAACATCATCATCATTCTCTGATGTCCCTCACAGCTGGTTCAAAGTAATTTAAATACAGTTTCAAAGTAACTGTTCTTTACTTGAACACTTTCATTTCCTGCTACTTTATACTTTTACTCATCTGCATCATGTAGTCGTCTAAATGATGTTGTTTTATAAAAGATGAAACTGGCAGCAATTTTAAGTCTTTGCATGAACTGCACCCTGAGCAGCAATGCAGTGATGAACATATGAATAAATTGTAATCTGATGTCAAAAATTATTCTGAAATGAGTCATTCGGCACAATGAAAAGACCTGAGCAGACGTTCAGTTCTGGTCTCTGTGTGAGGCCGTCAATGAGACAGACCCTGATGTTCGTGCTGCGTGTCGTCCAGCAGGTCAGTGAGGAGCTGTCCCCCCGCACCTGAGCAGCTGTTGTTTCAGCCTACTGGAACACTGAACCTCCACAGAAACCTTCAGGGTTTGATTTTTTCTGAGTTTGGTCTCATTTCCACACAGCAACATTTCAGCAAGACGTCAGCGGTTTGTTGTAATTATGGAGCCGAAAATCCGATCTGAGACCAGTTTAGAAGTCTGTGGTTTGGTCTCTGTGCTGTGACTCAGAGGTGGAAGAACTACTCAGGTCATTTACTTCAGTAAAACTGTTATAGTGTAGAAATACTGTAAGATCATGCATGTAAAAAACATTACTGAGGTAGAAGTATTTACATTAAAACATACTGAAAATTCCAAAAGTAGAGGCACTGCCATTGCACAAAATGAAGCTACAGTACTTGAGTAGAACCCTAACCCCAGCTGCAGGTCTGCAGAGCTCAAGAAACACGTTTCACCTCCAAGAACACTGATCGTTTAATGCTCCATTTACCATTGATTAATTGATTAGGTCATTGACAGAAAATCAATGTCAGCTACTTAAATGCTTCAAAAGTCAGATTCAGTAGAGCTGCAGGGAATCACAATCAAACAAAACATTTAAAAATGATGTAAAAAACCTTTTGAAGAGCTAAAAGACATAATATAAAAAGAATCTAAAGAAAAATGTAATCACTGATGTTACAGGAAGCAAAATCCTGATGAAGACGACGGTGTGATGGGTGAAGTTCAGGAAACTGGAGGAGGAGGAATGTGAAGAATTTTCACACCTGAACACACCTGAGCACTGAGCACTGACAGTGAATCACAGTTTCACAAACTCTCAGATCTTTGCAGGCAAACTCAGTTACATCCACCTCCTGTTCCAAACTGTTTCATTCTTCTTCTCTTCCTCCGTTTGTTTCACTTATTTAATCACACGAGTTCATCCTTTCACACTCCCTGTCCTGATGTCTCGTTTATATTGCTGAACTGTCTGTCTGTTATTGTAACTCATTTTGAAGAGGTCATGTGGGTTCAGTGAGAATTTAAAACATTTAAAGGATAAAATGTGTTTTCATGAAGCTCATCCAAAAGAAATCAGGTTGGAAGGGGCTAGGACATGCATTATGTCAATGAGTGTCCTCACAAGTATAGCTGTAAAACGTGTGTGTGTGTGTGTGTGTGTGTGTGTGTGCGTGAGCCCTCTCAGGTGTGCAGTCTGAACACACACAGGTGGCCGACAGGTGTTTGACACAATCAGAGCTTCATGAAAGCGTCTCAGTTTACTCACACACTCTTTAGTCTGTGATCACAGCAAACACGTGAAGAAGAATTCAGCTGTTTGACAATGCAAATCCCTGAACTTCGTCTGTCAGGTTGCAGCAGAGGAGACAACCACAGACACTGAAAACATCTTTTGCTGCTGCAGAGTCACAACAGATCGAGTGACTGAAGCCTCCCATCAGCTCAGACGAGTTCACACTCTAATCTGCTGCTGCAGCTCTGAGGCATTTAACAGCTGCTGTTGGACCGAACGCTGCAGACATTTTGGGTGGATCTGTGTGGGGAACAAAGGCCTGACTCAGCACCAAAATCCAGTCAGGCTTTGGCATTTTTGTCTCTGAAGATGACAGTAATGAGTGCAGGTTTAGCTCAGGCGGACTCAGCTGACAGTGACAGGACGGTTTGAGGCTGCTGCACCTTCACACAGTCACATCTTCAATGTGATGACTCTAGACTGAAGCTTCAGAACAGAAAACAGCAGATTAAACTCATGGGGTTAAGCAATAACATGCAGCAAACACTTTTTATTAATGTGCATGAAAGACAAGGAAGTTCTGAAAGCAGCAGGTCATCAAATAAACATTTACAGTGGCGGACCCACTGAAAAATGGGTAAAATCACTTCTCTCATGGTGAATGAGTCACATGCACAGACAGGTTGGAGTGTGTGAGTGTGTTTGTCAGAACATTAGCAGGACAAACAGACAAACAGGAAGTAGATGTATTGTGTTTGGTGTTTTAAAAGGAAATTGTAGCCATGTGGATGAAACCTGAGCGTGTGCAGCTCATGTCTGAGGATCACTAAAGTTCACACACACGACAGCTGAACCACAAATCAGGCCAGAGGAGCGAGTCTGCAGAGAAACTGGTGTGAACAACACCAGTGTGGATGATGGGAGTGTGTTGGACGTGCATGTTTCCCGCAGAGATCAGAGTGCAGGCTGCAGCTCACTTCTCACAGACTCTCAGTTTACAGTTTTCATGCTTCGTTGCCAGCAGACGCACAAGCAGCCGCCCTCCGCTCTGCGCTTCTCTCATGGTTTGTCTGACGGTCTCCCTCCTCTTCGTTTGGCGTCAGACCGGTCTGACATTTGGACCCGGGCTATTTAAAGCGGGCCAGCTCTGGTCTGAGTCAGGTCACAGCAACGAAGAGTTTGGTCTGTTGGCTGCCTGTGTGTGTGAGTTTGCGTGTGTGTGTGGGACGGCGCGGCATTGTGTTTGCGTCTGTCGGCTGCAGGGCGAAGCCTGAAATCTGCTGTGGGTGTTTTCTGACTTTACAGTCCAGAGCGGCTGATGAAACCAGCATGAGTCACACTGAGGCGGGGTCTGTGTGTGTGTTTGTGTGTGTGTGTGTGTGTGTTTTAAGGTGTGGGATCAGATTCCTGCAGCAGCTTTTGTTTGCTTTGGGACATATTTTGGGATGAGCTGTTTTATTCTGCACGCTATCTGCACATTTTATTCTTCCCACTGCAGAGACACGCCTCGTCATGTGCGCTTTCACAACTGTGTGTGTGTGTGTGTGTGTGTGTGTGTGTGTGTGTGTTTTTGTGTGTTCAGACTTACACAGAATCAGTGTTGAAGAAAGTATTCAGTTCTTTTACTGAAGTAAATGTAGTAAAACTGTACAATGAAAATGATCTGTTTCAAGTAAAAGTCCTGTATTCAAGATAGTACTTGAGTGAAAGTGAAGCTTAATAACTGTTAACACCCACATAATGTGACTGGGAGTCGAATAACTCCTGCATATTTACACCTCAACCGGACCCGGACTGGCCGTTCTGTGCATGATCGATAGTCTCTGCAGTGTCTTTGACCGGGAACTCAAACAGCATAAATTTGTTGAAGAAAGTCGGAAAGAAAATAAGAATACCATTAGAGCTACTACATGTACAGCGCTGTAAAGTCGTCCATGTTTTCACTGATCAACATGGATTCCGCTAGACACTTGATAACGTGTTTATAACTTGTCTGGCTAGGTCTAACAGCAACCAGCTGAAAGGCTCATATCGGGACTGGGACTCATACTGGACTCATACTGAATTCACACTGGACTCATACTGGACTCATACTGAATTCACACTGGACTCATACTGGACTCATACTGGATTCACACTGGACTCATACTGGACTCATACTGGATTCACACTGGACTCATACTGAATTCACACTGGACTCATACTGGATTCACATTGGGCTCATACTAGGCTCATACTAGGCTCATACTGGACTCATACTGGACTCGCACTGGACTCATACTGGATTCACACTGGACTCACACTGGACTCATGCTGGAAACACCCTGGGACTTCTGACGGGAGATCAACCTAACATGCATGTTTTGATGGTGGGGGAAACCAGAGCACTGGAGAAAACTGACATGAACACGGGGAGAACATGCAAACTCTGCACAGAAAGGCCCTGCCCCAGCTGAGATTCAAACCCAGGACCTTCTTGCTATGAGGTCACAGTGCTAACCACTAATCCACCATGCCGCCAAACTTTGCTTACCTGAAGGTCAGAGTGAGTCTTATATGTGTTTTTTTCTTGCTTCCTGCCATAAAATAATCAGAAATCTCTGTTTCTTTGTGTGAGCAGTTTGATGGTTGCAGTGTATTTTCTTCCCAGCAGCTTTGTGCTTTCCCAGATTTCTTTTTTTTCTCTTTGTAGGGTTGGGGGGCAGAGGGGATGGGGCTTGACTGCTGTGGTTGGATCCCCTCCCTCTGCAGGGCGAGGCCTGAGGTTTGGTGGTTTGGAGGTGTGAGGAGGGTCTTCAGGAGCTGCTGCAGTGTGTTTGGGATTTGGCTGGGAGGGAGGACAGGGTGGGGGCTCTTGTGGTGGATGGGGGTCTGTAATAATCTATTTTTGCTTCTTCTGTCCAACCAACGGAAACAGAGGAGCACAGAGGGGTGGAGGGATGGTGGGTGGGGCTCTCTTAGATGATAGTTGTTGGTTTGTTGATTGATGAACAGTTGTGGTCGCAGCGCATCAGCACATTCACTCAAGCACTTTATTTGAGTACAAATTTGAGGTACTTTAGATCAAAACTTGCACACAGCTGACAGTTTAATATGAAAATCATGAAAATACAGATGCTGTACATCCGTGAGGCAACATGAAGACAGAATGACTTCACTAAACACCACTAAAGTTTTTTTTTAATCCCTTGTTACATCACTTCCTGTGTGTCTGCTCTCTGCAGGTGAGGTGTGTTATTGTCTGCAGGATGAATGGAGGCATGACGCCCAGTGAAAGTTGAGCTCTGAACTGCTGAATGAGCCACGCCACAGAAGAAGAAGCAGGTGTTGTCCCAGCTGGAGAGGACGGACCTGAAACGTCTTTGTCCCGTTTGTTTGTGTGTGAAACAGCTCGTCTGCTCATCCAATTTGCTGTGACCATTACCGTTCATTACATGGGCGGGGCCAGGAGTCAAAGGGCTCCCTGGTTAAACTGCCAGTCACTGTTGTCAGGGGACACTTTGTTAAGAGTCGTAACTATGGCGACAGAATTGAAAGACTGGTGCAGAAGACGATGGAGGACAGACAGCTGAAGACTTCCGATGCTGAGTTCAGGTGCAGCTGGAAAAAGTCCTGCTGGTCCTGTCGGGAAAGTAAAAGAACTTGCAGGCAGCGTGTGACACCTTCAGTCTGACATCGTTTTTATCAGGGAAGAACAAATGCGTGTCACATTAATGGAAATTATTTATACACATTCTTCAGACACATCTGATCCTCTTTGCTGCAAACTTTGTAGAACAGATTTACACATTTATAATAAATTTTACATCCATAATTCTTGACTTTAACCCTGTTTGTTTTTCTTTTGTTTCACTGTGTTTATTGTTAGGGGCCAATATGTCAAAGCAAAATACTGTTTGTGTAAACAACTTGGCAATAAACAGATTTCTGACTTTCTGATATAAATGACTGAGAGAGTCTCACGGTTAGAGAAGAGTAAACGTTCTGTCTCTGTCTGAACAGAGACAAAAAGATGCAAACAGTTTTTTTGAGGATGAACAGTTGGTTTTCTTTTTTACGGGTCAAAACATGAAACGTTAACGTGCCATGACGTAATGTCGCAGCTCTTCATCCTCTCTTTCTTCTTCTGTCTTTCTGTTTCTGACTCACATGAATCCTCATGTAAACATTTAAATAATCTGTGTGCTTATGGAAACACACTGAAACACTCTGAATAAAGGGGGGGGGGGGGGTCAGCAGTGTGTGTGTGTGTGAGGGGGTGGAGTCTGCTGTAAAGACATTAGTCTCACTGCAGGAGCTTCAGGTGGCGTTAGCATTAGCATCAGTGTCACATGGTCACATGACATGATGGATTTTCACACCTCAGCTCTGTTTGTTTTAACACTTCATTTCCTTCACGTCTCTTTCTTTGATCGCAGCTTCCTGATCAATAACCGTTAACTGTGATCAATTTCACCCTGAGAAACAGTCGAACATTTTGTCTTTTATTTTTTATTCTTGTCTTTATCTTCTTTTTACAATTTACCAAATTTTTAAAGAGTAAGGGCGCTTTCACGCCTAATAGTCCGGACCAAGGTCCACATTTTGTTATATTGTATACATTTGGTCCGGTTGGTTTTGGTTTCACACTGCAAATGGAATAACGGACTTTACAAGACAGACGCGTCATCTCGGGGGTTCTTTTTGTTTTGGTTACGCTGCGTTGACCGGCCGGCGTCTGACGTCAGTTTTTACTTTCTGTTTACAGAAAATGAACCGAGCGAGCCACCTTTTCCCCTTTTATTACTTTTGCTGGTCTGTCTCTACCAGCAGCATGAACTTCATGAGCAACACCTCAGAGTATGTGGTATTCGCAGGATGAGCCTCCTCATCATGTGAAAACTTTATCGTTGTCGAGAAGAGAGGAGGAGAAAACGGCTTGCAATTCTGAGAGTTATGGCAATGTCTATTCCAGAGAGAAGGTGAGTGTGGGAATTATGAGCTGTCAGTAGTGATGTATTAACTTGTCTTTATAGTGCTATATATTTTACCATGCGACACTTTTTATTCAACATAATAACGGACACGACTAACTTTATGCCTTGTGTGTCACAGCAACGTTTAACGTTAGCAGCTAAAGTTAGCAAGCCGGTCGGAGACGTGTAACCACGGTAACCCGTGTGCCAACATCTGATATCTGACTGTTACTGAACAACATCACGTTTGTAGGAGAAATGAGCAAATCGAGAGCAGAAGAAGAAAAAAAAACTTCCTGTCATTGATACGAAGGTTCGAACTACACCGAAAGTTGTTTTCACACTGCAAAAGGTCCGGACCTCGGTTCGCTAGGTCCGGACCAAGACCACCTCTTTTGGTCGGACCAAATTTTGGTCCTTTGGTCCGGACCGTGGTCCGCGGCATCTTTCACACCCGGAATTTAGGTTCGGATCAAATGGGAAAGTCCGAAAGTCTGGACCAAACAGCTCTGGTGTGAAAGCGCCCTAAATTTCTTGTATGTGACTTTTTCTGCATCTGCTGTGATATCACAATCTGTTTTTCTACATAATCAATAAGTTTATTGCCTAATCTATCGCCTAATGTGATGCTCAGAATTAAGAAGAATTTATTCATAAATATTTATGTTCTCATCATGAAAGAGGATAAGTAAATATCAAGGTAAAATTAGGTTCTGCAGACCTCACCTTTGCTCCCATGATGCACTGGGCTCACATGATGGCTGTTGCTGTGGTGACAAGCAAGTCATCTCAACATCAGCGTGATGATGGTTAGAGAGCGACGACAGATTAAAGACTTCACCTGGAATCACCTGAACTCAGCAGGTGCTCACACACACACACACACACACACACACACTCACACACACAGAGGTCTCCTTGATCCTCCTCCATTCACGCTGAAGCAGCAGGAATTCAAACCTGGAAGAAGTATTCTACTGAAGAAAAACACAAATACTTGGACATCAAAATACTCACAGCAATTTCAGCAACAAGTACTGTCAGCTTCATGGAGTAAAAGTACTAAATCTGGAAGATAACTAAAGATATTAGAGAAATGTAGTTAAGCAGAAAATACAATGTTTCTCTCTGAGTTGAAGAAAAAAGCATAAAATTTTAAAGTTAAAGTAAACAAGTAAATGTACTCAGTTACATTACCTGATGTTTGCTTTTTATATTATAAAGTGAAACACAACAAAATACGTGTGTGTGTGTGTGTGTGTGCGAGAGAGAGAGAGAGAGAGAGAGACATTCTTAGGAAGCTCTGAAGAGCTTGATGTATTTTTATGTGAAGTACTTCCTGTTTCTAAGGACACCGACCAATCTGGAAGCAGTGTCGATTTTCTATTAACTGATTCTCCTGAAGTGACGGCTGATGTCAGAAGAAAAACTCACAACTCAAAGGGGTTTTTTGTCTTCTTCCTGAGGCGACGTCTGTGCTGACTCACTTTCATACAAATTGTGAGCATGAGAGTTGTTCAAAAGTCAAAGTGTAAGTTTAAAAATTGGCTTTGCTTTGGCAGATTCATGGTTTCCTGAGTGGATGCATTTACAACCCAGCAGCTGAGCGACAGGTGAGAGACACACACACACTCTGCTGATAGCAGATCAAACACACACACGCCTGGACTCCTGTTCTTGTGAGGACCCTGACATGACGTGTTCCCGTCCATCCAAAGCAGAGTCGGATATTCACTGTGCTGCTGTTCCTGACCTTCAGCTCAACACAGAAACACCAGAGGCTGCAGAGCACAAACCCTCACCAACATCAACACACCTCACACAGGACTGAATCACCTATGTGTGTTTAACGCCACGTTAGTCACTTCGTCAGAGTTCATGTCCAGTATCCAACAGCTGAGTCTGAACAAACGCACCAAAGGCTTCTGAGCTTTGACCTGTCTGAGCTGACTTCGGTTTTCTAACCTGCAGCACAGGAAGGAAAACACACACCTACCTCACACGTGTTGTGTGAATTCTATAATTGAGTCATTGATGTCAAATTACACTCATTAGAAAATTATGCATTTTTGAAAAGGTTCACTCACTCAGTGCGTCTACATGCACAGTAAAGTCGAACTGCAGTTAAAATGGGTATGAAGAAACTTTCAGTTTGTGTTGATTCTAGCGCCCCCTTTGGACAAACGCGGTAGTTACACAAGCGCCTGCTGTGGTAAAGATCTCTGCTAGCATGTGCCAGACAGGCAGAACTTGGCATGACACCGACAACAGGTGCATTTGTTTTGGAAGTGAGTGAAAGAGAGACGGCAGGATGGACGGTGATGAGGTCATGTGTTTATACGTGACTGAGAAATAAGTTATAAGCCAGTTATGGCAGTAATGTCCCCCGAGACCTGTTAGCTCTGTTTTCTGTAGGCTAACGTCACACAGCCATCTGCATTAATGTTACATGCTAAGGTGCAAACTAACAGCTGTAGGCAGAGAATATAATTATGTTATTGTCATTGCACAGAACAACGATATTAAAAAAAAAAAAAAACCAACAACAACATTCCATCTTAGTTGGCTGGGATTCAGACAGACATTAATAGTAAGTACATAAAAATATCAGTCTTTTCTCTGAGGGTCTTGTTCACTGTTTAATTTAGAATCATGAGAGGAATCATGAGACTGTTTCATAAATACTTAAAAGTTCCTCATAGTCACTTTAATGCTCGATTTGGCCACTTAATTGGAATACTGTCCTTGTCCCAGTTTCCAAGTCCTGAGGGAGAATCCATTTATTGTCCGACTCCACTGCAGGCGGTGATATGCCCCATTCAGCTGGTTGCTATTGGACCTTCCAGTTAGCAAAAACAAGTTGCAAACACGTTAGTAAGTGGCTAGCGTAATCCATGTCAAACACTGAAAACATGGACAGCTTTACAGAGCTGCACACTTCATATCTACATTTGACCTTTGCTACAAATTCGATGCACGCTTCTCCTTGTTATTCTTGTTTTCTTCCTGACTTTCTTCTACAAATGTTTGCTGTTTGAGTTCCCGGTCAAAGACGCTAACCTGCAGGGACTATCAATCATGCGCGGAACGCTGAGGCCAGTTAGGGGTCAACTGAGGCGTAATCATGCAGGAGCAAATCAACCCCCAACTGTAAAATTTTGTATGATTTCAGTTAAACTAACATCTTTACATGCATTTTAAAAGTCCAGTTTTAGTGGAACTCACACAATAAATCCACTTTTTTTAACATCATGTGAACATACCGAGTGTTTAAACTAAATCTGAAAGTTAAACCATCGGCAAAAGGAGGGTCACAGAGATCTTCATGTTGCTCCAACAGACAACAAACAGAAAACACGGACTGTCCTAAATACTTCACAGTATCAGTACATCTAAAACTCTTAAAGGTACCATCCCGGGCGGCTGGATTTACTGGACTAACGATTTTTTTTTTTGAATTGCACACCCGCCCCTCCATCCAATCAGGAATCACAAAAACCACGCCCCCATTGTTCGGCTCGTGTGCGTGCTTCATTGCAGCCGGAGACTGTTGTATGTATTGCACCACAAGTAAAGGACAACACAGGCTT
>JAPQLA010000020.1:30027925-30040880 GCA_029822935.1 Naso vlamingii
TGTGTGTGTGTGTGTGTGTGTGTGTGTGTGTACTCCACTTTGCCAAACTCAAAGTGCCATGATGATTGCTCTCCTCGCAGATGCATGCCGGGAAGTGAAGTCTTTATCGCTGTCGTCAAAGCTGCTCCCCTGCGGGAAGTGAACTACACTTCCCAACATGCCCCGCGCGTTTTCTTCTCTTCCTCCTTCCTTCCTGCAGCTTCGGCCCTTCTGCCGTGAAAAAGGAAGATGAGAAGCAGCGGCGGTCCGTCAGCACTGAACCGACACTGAACCGAGTCTGACTCCCAGCGGAATGGCGGCTCAGCGGCTGCTGACGGACCGGAGCGCGAACGTCGCCGCTGCTCCCCGGCCTTGAATCCGCCGCAGGAGCTGCTGAGCCTGGAGGAGCGGCGGGTGGAGCTGCAGCCTGCCGGGCCGAGGCGAGCCGAGCTGAGCCGAGCCGAGCGGAGCCGCCGTCGTCTCCCGCCCTGCTGACGATGCTCAGCTATCTGCGGGACTGAAGCCTCGAGTGCACCGAACCCCGAAACCAGACCCGACCTCTCCCTGCCCCCCTCCTCAGGTGAGACTCCGCAGTACACCTGGACGGTCACCTGCTCCCCGGGCACGGCTCCGGTCTGTCTCCGGTTACACACTCGATTCTGTTCTGAATCCTGATGTCAGACTGGTTCGAGTTTAGTCCAGATCTGGATCCTGCTGTCACACTGAAACCAGTTTCCTGTCAGATTCTGTGCAGCTTTTCCCAGGTTACAGTGTTTCTCTGTGTCACATGACTGACAGGTGTGTTCAGGCCCCATCCTGATCCTGATCCAGTTCTGCAGAGAACGTGCGTCATTCAGGGAAACCAGGTGTTGTTGGTTTGGTGTCTGAGTGTCAGAGCAGGTGCTTCAGTTCTTCTGCCGTGAAAGAGGAAGATGAGAAGCAGCAGTGGTCCATCAGCACTGAACCGAGTCTGAGCGAGGATCCGTTAGGCGGCTGCCAAAGACGGAAATCTCACTCACCAGGTTCATGTGTCCTCTGAACAGAAGCAGCAGATATATTTATTTACTGAAACCAGAGGAGAGAAAATGAAGCAGCTGCAGACGCGATGCTTCAGTCACAGAGCTGCTGGTAAAGTTCGTAACTGATCAGCGACTGAAATGTTCAGGATCACTGTTTAGATCAACATGTACGATTATAATGAATATCGTTTACTCGCAGATTTGATTACAGCTTAAAACGTGACTCTTTCAGTGACAGGCCCGTTTCTGTTTGTATGAGCATTATCACACTCTCATACCAAATGCAGAAATGTACCCGCCGCATTTTGAGTGCACAGGGTACAGTTTGATTTTATGCAGTGTGTGGGGAGTGAAATGCGTCCTATGCATAAAATTAAAGGGGATAATGTAATGATTGGGGTTCCTGCGGGAGAGTTCCAGCTGAGGTTCGAGCTGTATTATCACACATTTATGTTGTTTCTACTTGAACAGACTGAAATGTTTCAGCTGCTTGAGCTTCAAACCAAAGACACCTGAGCAGATTGATGAACTCGAGGTGAATGTTGTGATCCGGTCCTGATGTGTTCCTGGTTTTGCAGCGTCCCTGCAGGCTGCAGCATGGAGCGCTCCGGCAGCATCCAGCTGGACATCCCGGACTTCAGCAACTCCGTTCTGTCTCACCTGAACCAGCTGCGTGTACAGGGCCGTCTCTGCGACATTGTGGTCAACGTGCAGGGACAGAGCTTCCGCGCACACAAGGTGGTCCTCGCCGCCAGCTCGCCATACTTCCGGGACCACATGTCTCTGAGCCAGATGAGCACTGTGTCGCTGACGGTGATCCGCAACCCGACGGTGTTTGAGCAGTTGCTGTCCTTCTGCTACACAGGGCGCCTCTGTCTGCAGCTTGCCGACATCATCAGTTACCTGACAGCCGCTAGCTTCCTGCAGATGCAGCACATCATTGACCGCTGCACCCAGATCCTGGAGGGCATCCACCTGAAGATCAGCCTGGCTGACATGGATGAGGAGTCCTCGGAGGAGGCGCGGGGCTCCAGGGGCAACAGGATTCTGGAAGCCGTGGTGCGAGGAGGCGGCCACCACAGCAGTCTGAGGCTCCTTGGCCCACGTGGAGGAGCAGAGGCATGTGAGGCGGTAAGTCCCGCCGAGGAGCCGCTTAGTCCGCTGCCAACAGTGGAGCACAGTGGGCTGGAGGGGTCCGGTGCCACCACCAGCAGGACGAGCAAAGAACCAATCCTTCGTATCAACCGGGCTGGTCAGTGGTACGTGGAGACAAGCAGTGAGCCGGAGCGGAGCGGGAGCGCCGAGGAGGGCAGTGGCATGGACCGAGTGAGGATCAAGACGGAGAGGATGGAGGAGTGGATCGGAGCAGGAGAGCACCAGGAGGAGGGGGGACCTGTGGAGGAGGGGGCCACCGTGATGATCGACACGTCAGGACGCAGCACGCTGGTGACGGGGCCGGTGGGGATGCTGGGGGGCCGGAGCACCCAACCATCCTCCAGCTTCAGTGAGACAGACAGGTGAGTCACAGCGGCGACACTGCAGAGCTTCATCCTGACTAAAATGCTATCGAATTTGTTAACTTGTTTCTCTGCCAGGTTCAGTCCCACCGGGAGTGTCGTCGTCCTGGCGGAGCGTCAGAGAGCAAAGAGCGAGTCTCCCAGCAGGGCGGACGAGTTACGACAGCCGAGCTCTCAGGTACCGAAGCTCTGTGACAGTGGGAACCATAATGATCCGGCCCAGATCGTCAGTGGGGGTTTGAGGCTTGTCACATAGAGACTAGTGTACAGATGAGTGCAAAACCAACACAAAGCATCCAAAACTGTTTTGTTCAGCCAAGAGCCTTCTAACCCTGTCAGTTAAAACCTCCTGTTTAGCCTCTAGAAAAACCAAAAG
Organism: Naso vlamingii; assembly: GCA_029822935.1. Taxonomy (NCBI): domain Eukaryota; kingdom Metazoa; phylum Chordata; class Actinopteri; order Acanthuriformes; family Acanthuridae; genus Naso; species Naso vlamingii. The sequence continues at coordinate 30,030,817 of JAPQLA010000020.1, forward strand.
GACACGTTTTCATTAGCACTGAGAAATCTGTAGACTCACCTCAGCCTGTACACAGGTCGCATCTGTTTGTCCAGAGTCCTGTGTTCATCTGAGCTTAAAAACCAGTCTGATGCAGTCTGTTCTGGTTCTGCCTGTCAGGGGGAGGAGCATGCGGCGTTCGATATGGGCGGCTACGAGGACTACCTGAGGGAGCAGGTAGGAGACCGCTGGTTCCGCTACAACCCCCGGCTCACCTGCATCTACTGCTGCAAGTCCTTCAACCAGAAGGGCAGCCTGGACCGCCACATGCGCCTGCACATGGGCATCACACCATTTGTGTGCCGCATCTGCGGGAAGAAGTACACCCGCAAGGACCAGCTGGAGTACCACATCCGCAAGCACACCGGCAACAAGCCCTTCCACTGCCATGTCTGTGGCAAGAGCTTCCCTTTCCAGGCCATCCTCAACCAGCACTTCCGCAAAAACCACCCTGGCTGTGCTCCTCAGGAGGCCCACAGCGCCTCCCCCGAGACCACCACCGCCTCCGTCACATCCAGGGGAGGGCCCAGTGACGAGGCCTCCCCCAGCCAGGAGGAGCCCGAGGGCGGAGGAGGGAGCAGCAGTGGTGGAGGCCAGTACAGTGAGGGTCCCCAGGCCTCGGTCTCCACCACAGGGCCCGACTGACCCCAAGCATCAGAGGAAGGCAAGGTCGAGGTTGGGGTGGGCGGTCACCTGAACCCAACCCGCCTCTGAACCCACTAAAGTCAAAGCAGTGACAGAAAGACGCCTCAGAGTCTGAACTGAGATTTTTCCGCTTTAAACCGCATCTACCTTCACTAACCAAACGACAGATTAAGCTAAACTGAAGAAAGGCCACACACTCCAACAACCTCATACACCACACGATGCAGTGGTCCTCGTTTGCCTCCGTCTTCTTTGTTATTTTACAGATTTCTACTTTTATATTTACAGGTATTACAGGTTCACAATGCAGCATCACAACAGTCTGTCTGGTGGAAACTTTGCCAAACAACTCAGTGCCAGTTCAACAGATCAAATCCTTCGTATTTGCCTTGAGACAATCTGGAGCGATGCGGTTCAGAACAATCGTCCTGCGCGCTCGTTCAGTGCCACGTAGGCATGAAAAGATTCAGTTGCACAGAAGGTCAAAACTACGACTGTTAAAGTTCAGTTCCAGTGTGATCGGAGCGTCTTTCGTGTTTGGAGTTTTTGTGACAGTGGATCAGCCTTCCTGTTTCCCTTCGTCACAGTTACATTAAACATACCGACATCATACAGGATGTGTTCAAATGTCTAATCAACAGTCTGAAGCCTAAACACAGACGGTCTCATTTATGAAACGTGAGCGGATTGAATTTAGTGTAAACTGTTTGCAGAAGGAAATTTTTATGTATTTCTGCCTTCATCAATATCTTAGTGGCTCTAAACTTTTTTTTAGGTACAAACAAAATCTTCACCTGCTCCTGACTGCTCGTAGTGCTTGTGTAAATAAGGAAATGCACATAAATATTGCTTGTTATTATTAGAAATTACATTTTTAATTCATATTGGGATCTGTTATGTTCACAATATGCAGATGCCTTTGAAACTCATCATTTAAACATGACAAAAATTAGAATAACACATTTAGATAACGTAGTTGCAGTAAGCAGGTTTAAGCTTCAGGTTAGGTTTATTAAAAATGTGAACAAGTCACTTAAATCGACTTAACGTGTTTTGTACATGTTGACTAATAATAGAATTCCTGACAGAGAGCTCTCTCTGATGAAGCAGCAGCGCGCTCGTCTGCAGCCTCGTCCCGTAGCTGCTGACGATTTTTTTTCGTCAAGTTTCATATCGGATCATTTTCGTCTCCTTTCTCGGATGGTTCTAACAGAGGACACAGAGTTATCAGCACGCGTTTCCTTCCTCCTTCCAGGTCTTTGACTTCCTGTGCCTGTCACACCACAACTAACAGAAGAGAATAAAATATTTTTCTCAACTCTCCCTCACAAAATAACTTCAACCTGAACTTCGGAAAAAGTCTTTTTCTCTCTCTCTCTCTCTGTTTGTTAGCGTCATGCTCTGCAGGTCGATAGGATGCGCGCGGTCTTAGCAGCCTGATCATCACCTCCTTGTATGGTGCTCATTGGCTGTTCATGGGCAGAGATGTATGCTAATGCTGCCTTCAAATGGAACTCGTGAAGTCGTGTACAGGAAAGGTTTGACGTTCAAGTGGTAACCACATAAGAACAGCAGCTAACAGTAATATGGATAAAAAGGTCGCTTGTTCTCCTCCTGACTTTTTTATGTGGGAGTGTCACATGATTACTTTGTGTTCAACACCACGTGGAGGAACAAGAGACAAGGCGACAGAGGTCATATCTAGATTAACAACTTGTTTGCACTTATTTTTGGTCCTGTACGGTCCAATACGGGCTCCGCCATTTCTGAAAATGTCAGCAAACACGTCACAACTCGTGAACTCGGAGCTTTCTGATGAATTCGATTTAGGACGTCGTGAATACAACCAGAGGGGGGCGTTCATGTGGTCTCTCCCTGTGAACACGGTAAACACAACCCATCTGAAAGCACTGTTATTGCTGACCAACGGGAGCGCGCTGTCGGTTTCTGTTTGATCGGCATTCATGAACAAACACGTCTATGATCAAATCCGAGGTTAAGGCCACGTTCATTATTCCGGAGGTTTTTAGTGCCAAGGTTTTTGATGTGTAATCTACTCTCAGATTTACGAACGTTTCTTGAATGAGACCCAGTGAGTTTCCTGTCAAAAAAAAAAAAATCAGATGTGTTTAAAAAGGCTCAAAATGTGCAGTTATGACCAGCATCATTACTGATTTCTGTTGCTGGGTGAGAAATGATTAAATCAAATCTCAGAAACATTTCAGCAGATGACATCATTAAACTGTGAAAGTGGAAATATTCGAAGTAGAATCCACAATCTGTTTTGTTACAACAGGATCCAACAAGCGGCATGGCAGAAATCCCTGCAGATCTTCTGACACACAGAGGAAGTCGAGTTCCTCGCAGTGGAAATGAGCAGCAGTTTAAAGCTGAAATGTGCCAAATTGCTGTTTGCTGAGTGAAGCTGCTGGAAAAGTCTGACTGAGGTTCGTCTCTCCCTGAACTGTCACAGTCACTGAAGAGTCCGTTCTAAATGAAAGAAGACAGACGGAGAAAGAAACGCCGGAAAAGGTCATTCATAGAAAACATTTGTGTCAAAATGCTTGAAGTTTCTTCTCTAAATACATTTGAAGGCTTTGACACCAGAATGATCTTTAATCATCTGAAAATAAATGGCCCACTTACTGACCTACACCCGGAGTTTTCAACTGAATCCCATGGCCTTCTGTGGAGACGAAAACCTGCTCAGGTGTTTTCACGTGACAGGCAGCTGAGCTCCGCCAAAACGTCACCGCCTGCTAAACAAACCCTGAATGAAGATCATGGGATTCAGTGGAAAGCTCTGGGAATAAACAGGATGTGTCACTGCATTGTGTTCATGCAATGAAATCAGACCTCCGCTCACACTGGATTAGTTAATTTGGCTTAAAATGTGTTTCAATCCTTCAGATTACGACGTCGAACTCAGTTTTTAAAGTCGATTAAACTGAGGACCATCTGGCAGCCTGTTGACCGAACAGACTCACAGCAGGAACACTGGACACTGTCCAGCCTCAGATAAGCTACACAGCTCAGTTACCTCTCATCACTACGCAATACAGCTGCTGCACTGCACTGCACAGCACCACCGGGGGGCGCTCTGATCCACTAACACAGAGATCTCCGTCAGTCTTCTCAGATATTTTTATAACAAGCATGTTTTTATGTTTTTCTTGGACACTTTTTGCTCTGACAATGCGTGATGGGTGACAGAAGCTTCACGTTCATGGAGGACGAGGAGAAGTGAGGAAGAGTCACGACCTGATCAGTAACTTCTGTTGTCATGACGCATTAAATCTGCTTTACGCCGTCAGGATTCCAATCAGACTTTGAACGTCACATGGAAGCTGTAGTTCAGCTGCAGAAGAGGAAACAGAAAAACAAAGCTAGCTAACAAGTCCAACAGCTGTACAGTCATGCTAGCATTAGCCTGCAAGCTAACTGATTCAAGCTAACAATCAAGTACACAACACAGACCTCGACTGCTGGTTTGCTTTCTTTCAGTTGCTGATGTTAACACTTAACAAGAAAGTCAGCATTAGATTTTTGCTTTGTCTTTGTCTGCAAACGTAAAAATTAATTCCAGTTTTGTTGACTAGAATTCAACAAACAACATGAACCTCCAAGCTAACCGAGTGTTTATTCACTGAATGTGTCGTTACAGTTCACTGCAAACCACAGACCTCAGCTCCTCAGACAGCTCGTTTCAGTTTTCAGACGTCTTCTTTTTAACACGCAGAAGTTCTCAGACTTTAAGGGAAACTTAAGTGTTTCTTGGACAGAGTGAAATTTGTGTCCAGGATGTGTGTAGCTTAGCTTAGCATAAACACAGGTAGCAGGTGGAAACTACTAGCCTAGCTCAAGCAAAGGAGAACAAACTTAGCCTCCAACAGCTTAAATGTCATTATATTGACTCTAGCTGTCTAGCTAATGTTAGCTTGCTAGCTGACAGGCAGCTAGCTTTAACAATCAGAGTAGTTCAGATACGGTGATGATCATTCGAAAAATGTTGGTCCACTAGTTTTGAGGTGACAGTTGGATATGTGCAGCAGAGGTAAGGCGTCATGACAACATGTGGTTGTGATCAGGTCCACATTGATCGGGTAGCGACGGGACGAGGAGCCGCACCCTGTCAGACCAGATGGATGTAGTAGCCAAGCCTTGGAGCTGGACTAACAAACCCTCCAGAGGTCAAAGTTCACCTGCTGGAGGCTGAGAGCAGGTGGGACCACTTGGCAACCAAAGGAAAGACAATGTGGCCACTTTGGCCCGAAACAGAAAAACAACTGAAGCACTTATCAGAGAGAGAGACGGGATCAGAAGCAGAACTTTTTATAAGAACAGTTCAATATAAAATCTACACATATTATCAAACATATTTAAACTACTATAATAGTTGGGTTTTTTTTTTTGTTGTTGTTGTTGGTTTTTTTGTTTTTGTTTTTTTCATATGAATAATGTTTCCGTGAGCTGGAGTTCAGTTCAGATGTAGGCAGGTAGCACACGGATCGGCTGTTACTGTTTTTCTACAGAGCTGTGAATCAGATTCTCAGTCGGGGTAAATTTGTTTTATGCAAGTGAAGCCGGCGGCTCTGGCCTTCGCTGCTGCTGTCCAGCGGCTGGCTGGACTCGTGTTTCCTCCCAGATCCCGCCGCCGCTGCAGCCGCACTCACTCTTCAGGCTAAACCAGAAACTATCAGGTATACAGACTCTTTTATTCAGCGAATCAGACGTTTACCTTTCCCTACGTAGCAGAACGCTAACGGCTAAACCTCAGTCTGAACTGCACACTGCAGAAAAAAAACTCACCTGTAAATAAACTCAATAGCAGGTAAGAAAGGATGAGAAAAAACACTCAAATGGGGGCGGGGCAACATGAAACAAAACTCAGCAGGCATGACAGTCACATGACCTGTTACCTGTGCACCATAAACACTCGATTCTGATTGGCTGGCAGAAGTTCATGTGACAGTTTTCGTTAGTTTGACAGTAAATCATAACTCAGATGTATCACTTTCATCCATCAGGACATGTTGTGTGTTTGTGCTCATCACAACATGTGATGTCACATCCTGTTTGAAAGAACAAAGTTTCAGAAAATATTTACAGAAATCTGAAACTGTGACTTCAGTTTGTGTTGCACATTGAAGAAAAGAGAAGTTTGCACACTGTGATTCGAGCAGAAAGGTTTGGGTTTGTTTTTGTTTTTTTTACCGCAGCCAGCAGTGACGTCACTTGAACGCTGCTGCAGCCAGGTGAGATGTTAACCTGGAGGTCTGTTGTCTTGTTTCAAACCTGACAAACAGCAGATGAAGCAAAACCAGTCTGAACCTGGTAGATGGCAGCTGGTTGTCTGCTGGGTCCGTGTCGGACGGCAGCCTCTTGGAAACTCAGCGCACCTTCGTCATGAAAGCTGTGACTTCCACATGAAAGTTTTGGGGACAAACGTTGAATTTAATGTAAAAGAAGCTCTGACAGTTTTGTGTCTGCGTTCATGATGAAATCCATGTTTTAGAGCTTCCTGAATGAAATGTGTGATTATGGTCAGCGAGTGTCAGTTTGTTTTAGGAAGTTTTTGTTCCATTTGCAACATTTTAACTTTGATCAGTCAGAACTAATCATGGTGAATGAGAAGGTGAAAAACAGAAACGGAAGCTAAACGAATGTAGCAGGTGACTGATGTTTAATGTCTTTTTTTTTTTTTTTTCCCACTGTGTGCAAACTTCTCAGCTGCCGTCGAATCAGTTTGAAGTTCTTCCAGCTCTAGACTAAAAAAAATCAGAGTTTCATTTGAATAAAAAGATAGACTCATTTATTTCTGCAGCACCTCATCTCACGCGGAGGTTCTCCACCGGAGAAAATAAAAATAAATCGATAAAACAACAAACCTGCAGAAACTCCAGGAGCAAACAGCCTGAAGTGACTCAGTGCAGCAAAGAGATGAAGAGTCTCACCTGTTCACTCAATCTGACGTCTGTATTTTTTATGCAAAGAAATGTAACGTTGGTGATGTGACCAAGCAGATCCAGTGTGGTGAACAGGTTCAGACACCTCTCTGCTCTCTGCACTGAGCCGTGGTGGAACAGCTCTTCATTTCACGCCAGTTACACTCAAGAAAAGCTCCTCCGGTCAAATGAGTCCGGTCCGGATCCAGTCCGCTCTGCTCTCCCTCTCGTGGAGTGTAGAAAACAGAAAAGTCAGATTAGGGTTGTGTTCAGGCCCGACTAGGGGTGGGACACTTGTCAGTTATTGTGGCCACAGTAATTGTGGTACACGATATAATCACCATAATTTAAAAAAATCTATTTAAAAACTAGAATTCTAAAAAAAAATCTTAATGTACTTTAAATTGATATATTAAAAACATAAAGAAACTGAAAACAGAGAAAGGCAATAAAACATACTGTAGTCACTCTACCTTACAACCTTTATCGAATCATGTTCACCGGGGACACATCTTGATAAAATAAATAAGGTTATGATAAATTATCCCTCGTATCTTCATAATTAAAGGATAAATTAAAAAATATGAGTGAGTCGACTGTTCGATGAAGTCCAACTTGCATTGTAGTGCGGACTGTTCACAAGCATGAATAGTGGGGATTACATTAGTTATTCACAGCAGATACTTTAATTCACAATGATGCGATTAATCAAAATTCACCACGATTAGTGTTTTTATTGCAATTAACAATAAAAACGATACTCGTCCCATCCCTGAGGGTGACGTTTCATCAGCCCTCATGTTTTCACCTGAACCTCAGTTTGAGCCTGAGTGTGTATTTTCATTATCACATTTTTTTTTTTTTGTCCGTTTGGTTTCTCACTTTGTCTGTGACACAGTTCAACCTGTGATCAGTCTGAGGCTGCAGCAGGTGCAGGTGATCCACGCTGAAACGCCACCTGCTGGTGACTCTCAAAGTCAAAGTCATTCTTTTTATAATCAGGAAACGCTAAGCATCAGCTGGTAAATGTGATGATGCTTCTAAAGTGTGGACATCACCTGATTAAAACCCTGCGTCATGTTTGCAGGTGACGTTCTCCTGTTTACAGTCCGACGCCCTCAGCCCGACGTGTGAGAACTCTGTAACGTTCAGACTCGACAGAAGAATCTGAAACAAATATTTGAGTTTGAACACGAGTTTTAAAGACAGAGCGTCGGAAACTCGCAGCTCACAATCCGACTTTTCCTCTTCAGTGGTTCCTCCGTTCATTTCCATTTCATCTTCAGTCAAACTGTGAAACCGGCCCAACCTCATCATCATCATCATCATCATCATCATCACCTCCTGGTCTTCATCATGTCTGAGTCAGTCGAGGCTTCAGATCTTCTGTCTCTGTTTGCTTTACAACGAATGCCAAATGTTGGTCTCATGTCTCTGCAGCTTTTAGTTTTCTACTTTTTCTGTGTGAATCCGTCGTATGTACATGAATCCAGTAACCTTGACCACAACATGCCTACTTATAAATCGAATCATTTAGATATACTCACGTAATGAGATTACTCGTGACTGCTGATTCCTCAAAGTATATCCTAATATATCGAAGCAGAAATGAGTCAAAGACAAAGTTTAGTAAATTAACTTTTAATACTGTACATTTGTTTTGAAGAGGACGAACCTGAACGGTTTTATGTGAAGATCTTTTCTGTTGCATGTCTCTGTTGGTGGGGGGTGGGGGGTGTGGGGGGGTGAGACCAAGGATTGATGATTAGTTAAGAAAATGTGAAGAAGTTTCTTTCACCATGACCACTAGATCACTCACAGGTCACATCTCCTTCATGGAAATAAAGCACTTTAAGTGTCAACCTGCAGTCACTCTTTCTCACTACCCACAATGCAACACCTGCACACTGAGAGGACGTCAGGTTGGTCAGCAGACAGTCTCACACAGTTCATTACAAGTGATGTTTAAGGTGGAGGACTTATGGTCAGCTACCCGCTGGCCTCTGTGCTTGTGTGTGTGTGTGTGTGTGAGACGTCTGAACCTCTTACAGACATGAAATGTTTTTCTGGTCGCAGCTCAGACACAGAAACGACATCTGGCTTCAAATCCACCACCACTGAAACATGACGGATTCAAACGTGTGGCTCTGACGTGAAGCTGCAGCAGAGGAGGGAGTAACATAGTACAAATACTTTGTTACTGTACTTTGAGTATTTATTTTTCTGACAGCCTTTGACCTCTCCTCTCTACATTTGAACACAAATATCTGAACATTTTCCAAACAGACTTGTTACTTTGATTTGAATGCTTTTGTCTTTGTGGCTGAGCTCAGGACGCTTCACCAACACATGTCTCTGTTTGACGTTCTAGGAATGAGACGCAACAATCAGCTCATTTTCTGGTGCGTTCAGGAACAGCTCGGACAAATCCTACTGATTCTACCTTTAAAGTTTAATAGTCTTTGCTTTATTTTAATGTGATGTGAGCTGCAGTCAGCTTCGCACAGAGATGTCCTTCAGAGGGGAACTTTGTACTTTGATAATCTGAGTACATTTCACAGCCTGTACTTTATTACTTGAACTGGAGTAAAGAAGTTGAGTCAGTACTTCTACTTTTACCAGAATATGTTTTTACACTAGTATCTGTACTTGTACTTCAGTACAGAATGTGTGAACTTTGTCCCCTCTGAGCTGCAGGATGTGGATGAAGTGAGCACAGAAACAAGGAGGAGAGAAAAGCTCTGTCGGTTGTTGGCGGGTTGTTACAAAGGAAACGTTTTATTGGTCGTATTTTTTGAGGGTCAGGAGCAGCATAGTTTTTATTGACTGCATGGGTCAGCCACTCGGGCGGTGAACAGCAGCGCGTTGATGGTCGACTCTCTGATGAGCAGCAGGAACGGCCTGTTGGCCTGGAAAACCTCCCGGTTCAAGTTGATGGAGCGTCCGATCGCCACCACGGCTGTGGCCGCTGCCGCCTCGCTGCCCTCCTCGTTCACCTGCAGACAAAACACGTCAGTCAGAATCCTGTTGGTCCAGACTGCCGCCACTCACATCCCTGAGGACACTGGCATCTGTCCTCTGTGTTCGCTGGGTAAAGATGAAAACTATTCGTGTTAGATTTTTTAGTTTTAGACCAAGAAAAAACTAAACAGCATCAATGAAAAGAGAAACATGAGTGCTGACGATGTGAAGAGACATTTCAGCGTGACGAACTGTCTGTCTGCAGGAGAAAACAACTGAACTCCTCCAACATCATGCATCAGCTGACACAAGCAGATGTTTCAGATGGCGACTTAAAGTTGAGCCAGAACTTTTTAACCTGATCTCTGTCCACACAGGTGACTGTTTAATTTCAAATGTAGCCAATCAGTGAGCAGCAGCCAGTGATGTCAGCAGTACGTAACTGACCTCCAGGAAGGCTTTATGGAAGGCGTCTGAGATGTGGAGACCCTCACC
>JAPQLA010000020.1:30049103-30059740 GCA_029822935.1 Naso vlamingii
CAATCTATGAATGAGGCTAAATGTTTCAGGAAAATGTAGATGTGGTCACTTTTATCAACACTCAGTGTTCAGCCTGAATCCAAATTCACAACAGTTAATGTGAAGTAGTAACAACTCATGAAAAGAAAACTATTAAAAACTATATCTAATAAATGCATAAAAGTGAGTATTGCGATGCAGGTCGATTTAAGGTGTGGCCACTAAATTTTTAAATTTTCAGTGAGGGGCTACAGCGCTCCTGGTGGAGTCCATCAGTTTGTGTTGTTACCTGAGCCTGCAGGAGGCGCAGTTGTTGCTCCTGATGGAGGAGGAGCTGGTAGGTGTCTGTTGGTATGACTTCCCCCTTCTGATCGCAGCAATGATTCACACAGGAGGGACAGGGGAACCAGCATGGAGAAGCAGGGTCTGCTGCTGGTTGGGTGGGGTGAGGAGGGGTGGGGGAGTTACCACACCATGGAACAGCAGGAGGGCAACTGCAGGGACAGGGAGAACGGGGGTGGGTGGAAAGAGGAAGATGAGGGCCAGAGAGAACAGAGGACGGAGGAGGTGTGTGTTGGTGGCTGGAGAGAGGAGAGGATGGTATGTGGGACAGAGGAGTAGCTGAGGGGGCAGGTGGGAGTTCGGAGGGAAGTGGAGTGTGATGGTGCGAGGGCAGGGGAGTACGAACGGAGGGAAGAGGAAGAGAGGGACTGGTTGAATGACTGATGGAAGAAGGAGGAGTATGCTGATAGAAGAAGGCAGGAGGAGCAGGGTGGAGACTGGAGGGAGGATGAGGAGTGTGCTGATGGGAGGATGAAGCAGGTGGAGGTCCAGCAGCAGGGCGGAGTCCTGGGGAGGAGATGATGGAGGTGCAGTTGTGGGTGGAGCAGCAGGTGCAGGGCTGCTGCAGGTTGGAGTTGGGAGTGCTGTGGAGGTGAGGAGGAGGAGCAGGTGGTGGCAGTCTGGGAACTGAGGAGCAAGTGGCGGTGTTGTTTCTGGTTGCAGGAGGAGACTTCCAGTCAGCAGGAGGTCTGTGGGCGGAGTCAGGGTCCTGCATGTCTTTCTGATTAGAGGTGAAGCTGCTGTCAATCAGCAGAGAGAGTTCAGGCACAGACGGCTGAACTCTGCGAGCCTGAAACAAAAAACACTCAACACATGAATCCTGACACCTACAGGCCAACACAGGTACTCGACTGTCCTGCTGCTATTGACTGTGTGTGATGATGTCACTGAGAAACATGAAACTTGTCTGGTGGAAACTGCAGAAGACGAACGGGCTAAAAAAACTGCAGGAAGCGACTATAAAAACTGAAGGAGCGACATCAGTCTGCGCTCATGTAATGTTTTCATCATTACTGAAGTAACTATCACAAGTTATCATGATTGATTTTCAGGACGTCGATCAGCTTGCTGCGACAGGTGGAATATTTTATATTCCAGATGATTAGAAGAAGCTTCTAGAATTTTTTTCAGAACAGAAGGAAGTGCATTTTAACCATTTTTAACTTTCACCAAAAAAAAATCTTTGTGTTTCACATTTATTTGCGAGTTAGAGTCTTTGAGGCTCAGCAGCAGTACATCAACCCGCGTTCCTGTTGTCATGACAACCGCTGCAGAACAAAACAAAGATGATGTGATGGAGTGACTGAGTAGTAACTGTTGGCCTTGCTGGCAGGTAGAATTCTGATTGAAACTGCGACTGACCTGCTGAGTGTGGGCGTGGGGGCTCGGGGACGGCCGGGGAGACAGGTCTTCATCCTCGACCCCAGAGTCTTGATCACTGACAGACAGAGCAACAGCTGGAGGGGCAGCACTGAGAGCACACAGGACGGCACAGTGATTCTCTGAACATCTGTTAACTTATTCAGATTTCCAAAAGGTTTTCAGGAGACCACAGTTTGTGATCCAGGAGGTTTTCTGTTTCAGAGACACGGGATGTTGACAGGAGCAACTCGAGGATAGAACGTCACTTCATCACTAAGTCACCACAATCAAATAAGAGTGCAGCATTTTCTCCTCCAGCAGAATGACAAACTGGGTCGAGGATGTCTGTTATGTCCGTAAGGAGGAACTCCAGAGGAGGCGAAATAACAGCAAGTTTATGAATGGACTGTAATTTATATTCAGCTCGTTTGGCTTGTACAGTTACAGCCCTTTCACACCAGCCTTATCAAGTTCGGTTGAAATGAACTTGAGCGCGTTTCCCCCATCTGGTGTGGTTTGTTTGTGCAGGTGTGAATGCAGCAGGTAAACTCGATGTGCACCAAAAGTGGACCAAACAAGCAGACCGAGACCTGGTTGAAGAGGTGGTCTCTGCATGCTTCCAAACAAACTCTGGCACGGTTTATTTGTGGTGAGAACGTGATCAATCCGCGCCAACTGCAGAAAGCACTAAGCACTGCACGTTTTTGGATTAGCCCAGCTCCCGTAGGCAGCTACGTGCATTACGGAATGAATGAATGAAGCATTTCCCCTGTCACAACAACAACAACAACAACACGCCAGCATGACACGGACAAACATGGAGAATGAAGCAATGTAATATCCGATGACCAACACCAAAGTCAACCCCTGCTGTTGCCTCTTCATGTGAAATTGCTCGTAGTAGCTGTGTTGTCTGCTCATCTCTCTGTTAACATTCCTGGAATTTGCCCACATAGCAATGCTGACCAATCAGAGCGCAGTTCAGGATCTACAATATTGCTCCAGTCCCAGACACATTTTACCAAGTCTCCTTTTTTTTCATAACTTTATTGAGCTAATGAGTGAAGTGCAGCTGAATTTTGTTCCCTTCAGCACGTCATCAACTGATTCTGACCAGAACAAATAAACATTGTGAATGTGAACCAGACAAGCTGGGAAAAGGAAAAAAAAACTTTTCATTTTAGCATCTGGTGTGCACAAGGAAAGTGGACTAGAAGCGGACTATCAGGTGTGAAATCACCCTGAGACTGAGAGAACTGGAGGATTTCAGGATTTAGGCAGTTACCTGTTGAACGAGACCTGAGCCTCTCTGAAGATCTCCACTTGTCTGCTGTGATCCTCTGAACGCAGCTCACACCGCAGAGTCTGACCCTCCACTGACACCACCTGCTGATGTCGCACACGACCACATCAGTCACATTCAGGTCAGCAGTTTTTTTTTCTCTAACAAGTTTCGAGTCTTGCCATAAGAGGACAGGTGCTACATGAATATTAGCTCTCATGATATTTCTGAATCCACAGTCTACAATAAGCTCACACAGTTCATCTCAGTAATCAGTTCATCGCAGTCTGGTGTCAGCTGTGTTGTTACCTGGTACAGTGTGACACACTGGGAGGCGGTCAGCAGTTGGTAGTCCAGCTGTGGTCCAGCTCCTCGACACTGGAAAAACTGAGGAACTCTGCGGGTGGAACCGAATAGGACGAGCAGGAAACAGTGGTTCTCTGATAAAACTCTAGAACATGAGAGAAACACTCAGTGACAGCAGAGTATCACCAACACTCTGTAGAGCTTCAACAACTCAACAACTCACCTGTCCTGAAGGGCAGAGCTAAAAAGGAACCTCAAACACCAGGCCCACACCTGAGGGTTGTACACGTGTGTGACTCCACTCAGCCAGCTGCCACATGACAGGAAGCAGAGTTAGCTAATGCAAACAAACAGTAACAGATGACACCATGACGGTTGAGTAGATCACCTCACACCCTGTTCGCCTCGACTCTACTCGACTGCAAGAACACTTTCAGATTCTCCAATGAGGACAGACTCAGGCACACACGGCCGAGTAAAAAAACTGCAAATCTCCGATAAGTCGGAGAGTTGTTCTCCTGTTTTTGCCCCCCTCCCCAAAACAAAGTTTGTCTCCTTGTGACAAACGTTCATCCCTTCTTTATCTTCCACTGTTTCTGAGCTTGTGTCGCAATGAAGATGATGTCACAGCAGTAAATGATTCCAATCAAGTGCGACAAACAGCAAACAGGAAAACGTAACAGACCGAGAACAGAAAAACTTTTGGCTAATTGTTCCAAAATGAAACAGCCAAACAACAACTGACTTACAGTCCGACCAGCGGCAGGCTGGACGCTTTGGGATCCGACTCCAACAGCAGGAGGAGTTTTCGGGTCTGATCCATCGTCAGAAACCTGCAGACACAAACACAGCACTTCAAATGTGACCGAGCTCCGTCTGAACAATTCTGACTCGTCTTTGAGCAGAACTTGTTCTCACCCTCTCTGTCGGTTGGCGGCGTGTGGCAGTGGTCGGTTGATGCTGGTCAGACTCCTCAGTAGAGCTGTGGGAATGACAGGGACAGCTTGGACTGGCTGAGCATCCACAGCAATGGACGGACAGACGGACGACCAGCTGAGGCTGAAAGCTGCCGCATCAGACTGCTGGGAGCAGACAACATGAACTCTGACCTTCATCAGCTGAGAGAGATCCAGAGTCTGTCTGCTGCTCACAAACTGCTGCAACACCTGAGACACAGACAGAGGGACAGGTTGAATGTCTGTGAGCTGCTGCATCTAGCTGACGAAGCCGTGCTCAGGACGCAGTTTTGTTTCAGAGTTAAAACCTGCTTTGGACTGAACTTTTAAGGGATAGTTTAGTTTTTTTGATGTGGGGGTGTATGAGGCTCTTCTGCCTCATCAGTGATCAGTTTATCAGCAGATAAATCTTTTAGCCACCAACAAGACCACCCTGCTAAAGTGCACATGACCCTCTATGTGTCATGATGCTACACTACAAAAAATCTTTAGCCCTTTCCATTGCTGTCAGATAGACGTTTCATTTGGGACTACCTGTGGTTGCTGGTATGAATATGGACACTTTGCAGTAGAGGGAATGTTGTCCCAAAGGAAACAGCTGTCTGATGGCAATGGAAAGCACTGAAAACTTTAAAAGTGTAGCACTAACATACAGGCACATATATACTTCAGGTGAGTGATCTTGTTGTTACCGTTAACAGTAATACTAACAGTATACTATGCGGCGCACCGTGCTGCTCCTCCATACAGAGAGCGAGCTAACAGTTATCTACTGCAGGTAAGACGCTGATGAGGCAGAAGAGCCTCATTCAACCCCGCTTCAAAAAGGACCAAACTTTCCCTTTAAGACCACGAACCTCATTAAACTCACCTGAGCATCAAGTTCAAATTTAACCTCAATGTTGACGTAAAACTAGTTTTACATTGTGGACGTTTAATTTAGCTCACAATTCATAAGACACTAAAACTACATTATCTTCGTGATGTTAAGGAACAAAGTAACACAGCATTATAATGAGCAGAGAAAATTCAGCATTTGGTGACATAAATGAGAGGTTACCACGACAACAGAAAATAGCAGCCAAACAACACACCACTTCTCTGTGATGACTTGGTGAGAAATTGTCTTAAAATTACAACTCCTTTTTTCAAATGCACATATTTAAACAGATTCCAACTGTGAAGACTCTTAAAATCTGATTCTGGACTCGGCTGAAACAACAACCCAACAGATGGACAAACAGACGGACGCTGAACACTGACAAACTTACCTTGAAGCAGTGATGTAGCTCAGCCTCTGATTGGACGATGGTGTCAGATGATGTCTCAGTCTGTGTGAAGAACAAACAGGGAACCAGGATGTCTCCAGGCAGCAGAGCAGAGGGAACCTTGCCTGACGTTCCTTCCTGGTCTCGACCCGGATCGAAGCGGTCCAGAGTCACAGTGACACCTTCCTCGTCTGGACCACGGAGGCACACACAGGACAAAACAGACAGGGCTTAACAAAAGTGCATAGCAGCAGCCAGAAATGATGCTACTATGTGGAAATGGACCAATCAGTTTTGCTGCTAAGATGGAGGTTAACTCTGACCTTCATCCACATATACTGATCCCAGGAAGAAACAGTGGAGGCAGGGCTTGCTGCTGTGACGGGCATGACGCTGAGCCAGACGCAGAGCTTTCTCCAGCAGCACCAGGCGAGGCTTCCTGCAGAAACAGACAAATGGGACAGAACCTGATATTCTTTAGCTGAGGCGGCGTATCGCTTGCTGGTTGACTACAGAGCGTCGCTACTCCTGGACACGTTGATCTGTGAAAGACACTTTTCAGACAATTTCAAGCCAAAACTCTTTACATTATACACAACAGGTAAATACTGCTCTGAATGTCTTAAGTCATGTTTGATTTGTGAGTTGTGCAGTGTGTGAGTGTGTCTGTGTTTACCTGTGTGACCAAAGCTGGACGCAGAGCTTCTCTCCTGCAGGGCTGCCATCCCACAGAGCTGATCTGGACTTGGGGAAACTCAGCGGAGTGGGAGAGTTCATTGAGTTTCTGAAAGAAAACAACAGAAGAGAATGTGGAGAGAAGTTCTTCACACACATTCACACTGTGTACAATGCAACAATGAGCTCAGCCCTGACATGAGAAATAATACCTGAATTTAATACCAGTACAAATGTTTAAGTGTTTCTAATGCAAGGGGAAAACCAGAGCAGCAGCTTGAATAAACTGATGCAAGCACAGGGAGCATGCACACCCCACACAGAGGCTCCGCCTTGGTCGGGAATCGAACCCATTATTTCATAAACTTGTTTTTGGTTCTTTTTTTCTTTTCCCCTCTGTACTTCTGACGGTCATTGTGCTGCTTCAACACCTGAGTCTGGGGATCAATAAAGGACCATCTTACCTGACAGCACAAAGCGTAATTATGAATTAAAATACCTCAGGTAAGCATCCTCTAGTTTTCTATCCCGTGCTCGTTTTAATTCACCGTTTTCGGTGCGGTTTGTCCCCTTCCTCTGACCACAACGTGAAGCAATGTTCAGAAAAACTGACCAACTTTTGACTCGTTGCACTGAAGTTACTCCCGCACTTGAGTAATAATAGTGTTCTTGTGTTTAAGTCTTGACACACACAGTAACGTTAACACGAGGAGAGTTTGCAGGTGTGGCATCAATGACGTTGACAAACTCACCTTCCTCTCACATTGTCTGGAGTAAACACCGCCTGAAGAACTCCAGACGGCAGTGCCTGTAGGTTCACCGGGCAGCTCATCCGTACTGTGACCGACAAGGAGGTTTAACGTTTCCAGTGGTTGTCAATGTTACAGGCGGAAAACACAACGGTGAATTCAGCTAACGCTGCTAACGATACTCTCCTGCTCGGACAGCATTAGCTCCCTCCGTTAGCTTTGTTAGCTTAGCATACGGCACGAGGCTCGGCTCTCGGACAGTAACTTACTGTTAACAAAGTAGAAGCTTTGTAAGACGACTCTACGTCCCTTTACCCTGAAACTGTCCGTGCAAACTTTACTGCAAACAGTCCACACGCAACAAAAGTTAAACGCTGTTTAATTGTGGCGCTGTTTCTCCAGTCCTCTGGCGGGGCAACTCAACCAGCCAATAGGAAGCTCTGCTGAAACGACTGTGACCAATGGCGTGTAGCCTTACTCCATTCATGTGTTACCAGCGGCAGATCCAAGTGACTGTAGCACCACACCGCCCTCTACAGGGCAGAACATGGACGGACTTTTTTTTTTTTTCCAGCTTGTAGATGAGTTACATTTTTTCTTTATTGAACCAACGTACAAACCATAAGAACAGAGAGTCTTACAATTCACCCTTAAACAAAGTAACATGTTATCTGCTGCAGAAAAAAAATAGAGAAAAAATAGTCCATAAATGTGTGTGTGTGTGTGTGTGTGTGTGTGTGTGTGTGTGTGTGGTTTGAAATATTCATGTGTGTGCAGGTGGGTCATCATCCTACCAACAAAAAAACCTCTTGGAAAGCAACATGATGAGGAATTATTTATCAGTGTGTTATGCGACACTGAGCCCAGCAGGCAGGCAGACAGGAACCTGCCTCACACAGGAGACACACACACTAACACACGACGCTGCACCTGAGCGGGTCCAGCCCCAACATGAGCCAGCTGCCCGGTCAGCTGCTAACAGCGTCTGAACAGCTTCAGTCACAGTGTGCCTGTGTGAGAGTGACCGCTGTGGTTTGGGAGTTCACAGGAAACAGCTGTTCGTTGTCCCACAGAGTGCAGAGACGAAACGACACAGCAGGACTGTGGGCTGTGACTGCAGGGCACACATGAATCCTCATCCTGCAGGAGGAAGTGACGCTCACTGACGTTCAGGTGTGCGATTATAGCAGTGCTTGTGAGGCCTCTGAGGTCGGCCGCTTCTTAAACTGACTTCTTTAATGCAGGTACCAACAGCTCATACGTCCTGCTTTCATTATCAGAGAGAATTACATTCCTGTCAGCGCCCCTACACTGTTTCCTTTGTACGTATGTATGTTTTATTCTTTTATGAATCACAGTGTGTCTTTTATATCAACTGTTGACTGATTTATTGACCCTCAGCTGTTTTCAGTGATATCCTGTCAGGTTGAGATGGGAATTTACAAAAGGGAAAAAAGAGAAAAATACATTTTTTACATTTGTTGGTAGTATTATTATTATCAGAAGGATTTGAAATGTCATTGGTAAAATAAAATACACAATGTCAGCACAGACATCATCTCTGATCTTTAATATTACTTTTAAACTTCACTTTGTTTAAACCAGAACATGTGCTGCTTTAAGCTTTTTTATAGCCTAAATATGTCTATTTTTAACTTCTGGACATTAGATTAAAACAAACCCATCAGCTTTGGACTTTGCATCATATCGTACTGTTGAAAAATGGGTGGATGTGTGGCAGTGCACCGGTGTCTGAACTTTTCCTTCAGCTGCATGATGGGTAAAGACTCGAGCCTGTGGCTCATCATGTCCTCGCACCGATGTTTCTCGGGGAAACGCCCACCGACAGAAAAGTGTGTCCGCTGCTCAGACGTGGTTCCTCCCCACGGCAGATCTTTGATCCCTGGAATCTGGTCTTTGTTGTTTCGCCCATTTCCAGCCAGCCAATCAGCACCTGGATCCTGTAAGAAACGCCCCGAAATCTTGCCAGCCGTCCAATAGGCAAGCTCCTGCACCCGGACGCCATTTTGTCAGTTTGGAGCGGCGGTGGTTGGGTGTTTGTATCCTGCTGGCCGTCGGCTGGAACCTGTTGCTCCGTAGTTCCGTGTTGTGCAATGGACGGGTGAGTTATTCCAACGACTAACGTGTACAGTCAGATTAAAATGAGTTTATGGCTGCTTTACTGGCAGCTGAGAGGAATAACTGAACTGTGTCGTCTGATAATGTTTTTCTCCGAGAGAGCAGCTGCCGCTGTTAGCTTAGCTGCTCGTAAAGTTGTGTTTGTGGTTCTAACAGGAAGCTAAGCTAGCCAAGCTAGCTGTAGTGTTAGCCTCGAAACGGGCCATTCTGTGCGGGCTCAACTCCACACAGAACTACATGAACACAGCATGGAGGCTGGAAGTGGCCTCGTTTACCCACAGAAACATGTCCCGCAAACACAGAACTGTGTACAGAAGACCTGCTCGGCTTAAAAGTTTTGGAACCGATCACGAAGCAGCGAAGAGCGTTTCTACCTTCTGTTCTCACGCTGTCTCGGTGAATTTTGCCGGACAGTTGGTAAAGTTCAGACTTGGTTGAGATGGATGCTGTGCGCTGTGTCCGCTCAGTGTGCGGCAGTTGTGCCGAATAGACGGATGTTCCAGGCTGATACGTGAAAGGTGGGGGAGGTAAACGGTGCCAAGATTTTCTCAAACGGTGTAAATCAGCTTGCAGGCCTGAACTGAAGTTGGTAAATGCTAAACTTGAGTTTTTGCCGCAAACCAAGCCACTTATAAAATTGTAGGCTTCATTTAAAGCGAAAGCAGCGACTTTTGTCAGATGTGTTTTTTATCAGCTAAGAGGTTTCAAGTGATGAGTTGTATGGGTCATGTTCTTACAGGCTTGTTCTTTGCAGATCAGAAAGAGTTGTGTGAAATCACAGTACCTGATGTGAAGTTCTGATTGATATCCTCTCCGGTGAGAGAGAACAGAAGTCCTTGGTGCCGAAACGTTGTGGAACGGTGCAGTTGAGCTGCTGTGTACAGCTGAACCCGAAGCGGTTGTGTTTCAGCCTGATGGCACTGCAGGTCATTGAAAGACAGACTGGCCTTAAACTGAACTGAGCGAGGAAGCATGAGCCAGCCGATGACCAGTTTGTTTCTGTTGATGTTTTCAAAGTTAAAACTCACAATGAAAAGCTGAAATGTTTATTTTCCGCTGACTGCCATGATGTTGATTGATCTGTTGTTAGCATCTGCAGGAAGAGGCTTGTGCTGTGAGTTTTAGTACATGCCTGGAAAAGTTTGTTGTATCAACTGTACTTATTGAATGTTGCACATAATATCACGTCAGCTGAGGAGGAGTAACAGACTGAGACTTGAGAGTTCCCGATGTGAATATTTGTGCTTTGTCAGGGCTCATTCACGCCCCGAGGGGTCCTCTTCCAGCTGCCTACAGTCTGTACAGTCACAACAGCTTCAGCCTGACCAGCCGGTTTTTCTTTTAGCTGTTACACTAGACTTTTGTCCAACTCTTCGTGGATTCTTTTTTACTAGCAACATGCACATAAACGTGCCCTGTACTACATTACTGATGGGATGTTATGCCACCTTTTTTTTTCCTTTTTATTTTCCTCCCTCCTGAATTCCAGACAGGAAGATAGATCTTTTGACTGTGCGTGCAGTAACAAGGAAGAGACGGGCAGAGCTCGCCCACCGCTAATTAGCTTAGCTCAAACACT
>JAPQLA010000020.1:30060506-30071314 GCA_029822935.1 Naso vlamingii
ACCAATGCACTGGAGTTAACTCTCTTGTCATCCAGTGTCTTTGGTAAATGGAAATTATTGAGCCCGGCAAACTTATCGACCTCATTTTTTATTATCGTACAATTAATTGATTTATTGATTATCGCAACAGGCCTAACTCATATGAACGGAAATCCAACCAGAGATGCCGTTTCTCTCTTGTTAAAACACGTCATCTTTTGCAGTTTTCCATTTTAAATATATATATGATGATGACCAGTGCCTCTGGTAGTACTGGGTGCAGAAGAAACTGTCACGCTAACGCCAGTTAACCCAAACACACACAGTGAGCTGCTGATACAGCCTTAATGTGCCATGTTATGTTATCTGAGGGTAACGCTGCTGACAAAGCAAAATTAAGAGTGACATGACATCATGATGGGTGCTGTAGAGAGTAAACGACAGTGATGTCAGGCCTGCACTCGCACTGCTCCACTCTAACCACCAACACGCAGCTGCCTGAGTGTTTAACGATGTTTTGTACTTTCAAATATTGAACACTTATGTTAATTCTGCTGTTACTGACTCGGGCTGTAAAGCTGTTAGCTAACGCCATGCTGGGCTGGTATGACTTTAGCGCCACTAACATAAACAGATAGGGAGTAACTTAGATGTTAGGTACCACTAGCTAATGCTAAGCTAGGTTAGCCTAACTCTAGCAACGCAACATAACAAACGGAAAAGCGTGACCGACACAACAAAGCACATCATGACTCATGGACACGAGGGTTGAACTGAAACGGGGGACATGTGGAGTCAGTGTTTATTTCACAGCCTAGTCATAAACGTACCCTGAAGGCGAACTCCGCTCGGCTCGTTCCAGCTGCTCCTTGGACCAGCGTTGCCAGGTGGGAAATGTAAGATCATCGTACCAGAGACTCAAAATTATTGTATTTTGAGGGAACCCGCCATAACCCACCATAACCAAAATAACAAGCCCACTGATGCGCTATAGTCAAATATAGTCACTCTAGTGTTTAATAGCGTCCTACAGGCGCTCATGGTTTCGTGGCGTCCGTACGGAATGGGTTAACGGCAGCTCACAGTTGCATTAGACTAATGTGTCCCCCACAAACAAATGACAGGTGGGAACTAATGAGCCAAATCATGAGACCAGGAGGCCACCTACTGTTAGGGAATAGACATAGCAGAATCTCGCTCGAGTCGCTTGACTTCCTGCCTGTGAGCGTCTCGTGGGACGGGCGCAGCTGACCATTCAGCCAATCAACGAATGGACGTCACTTGTATCTCACGCTCAGCAAAGCACGATTGGCTGGTAACATGTCACATGGGAACAGATGCCTTCGGGGTTCACAAAAAAACTCTCCGGCAGACAGTTTTGGCAGGCAATAATTTGAAATGGTCAAATTATCGTACATTTGCCCTTTTTTGGGATTATTGATCGTACATCGTACAGAGGGCCAAATTATCGTACAAATACGATAATTATTGTACACCTGGCAACGCTGCCTTGGACTCTCCGGCCCCTACAGTGTGATGAGAGCCATGAGGAGTGAATGGAGTCAGAGCTCCATCTACTGGATAAACAGCGTGGGACGTCATTCTGAGTGACGCCAAGACTCGTTGCCTGTACTGTTTGATGAAAAATAAGGAATGAATCTGCATTTTATTGGCAAAACTTTGACCGATACCGATTATTTTGAAATGGGCTGTAATCGGCCGATTAAATCAGCTGACTGATTAATTGGTCGGGCCCTACCAAATACTCATTTTTACTGAACAGCACTTGAACACATCACAACGTAACTCAATGCAACTTATGTTCAAATGCAGGAAACACAAATCATGTATCTCAGTTTACTGGGTCATTAAGTTTCATGCTTCAGCTGTAATGAAAGGAAACTGTTAACAACCTTTGGAAATTCTTCAGATGTGTCGGCGTGTCGTTCTTTCAGCTGCTGTGCCAGCTGCTCATGTTAAGAGTGTTACCTTGGTGAGTGCTGTTCTGCAGTCTGTGGCTTGTACCTTTCTGCTTTCCATATTCTTCTGCCTCAAATGCAAAGTACTTCCAAACAACTGTGTTGCTGTTTTCTTTCTGTCAAAACCGGTCACAGAAACTTCAAATCCTGAAGGAAAAGAGGGCAGAGACAGCAGCGTTTGTCCGTGGGGTTGCAAGGTGTGTGTATCAGCTCGGAGAGAAGAGAGGGAAAAAAGCACAGACGCTTTTGTTAGTGTGGAAAATGAATATTTGTATCATTTTCAGATGTTCAGTATCAAGTTGCTGCAGGAAGCCCTGAGCGATATAAACAGTATTACATAAAATGAAACGACAGATGTTTGATCGTCTGCAGCAGTGGAAACGAGACAGAATATGGAGAATGAAGCAAAAGCAGCAGGAGAGCTACAACATAAATGGAATGACATGAAACCAATCATTCTTCACTGAGTGGTATGATGCATCAAGACATCAGAGATATGTCATCAGCTACTGTGGCGTGTAAGCCGGAGCTACACGCAGAGCGATACAGAACTGAGGACTCTGACGTCCACACCGTCATGCACAGTTACTATATCACAGATGAGCTGTATGTTTCAGTGCTGAATCTTGAGGATGCTGCATCACTGCAAGACTTTCAATGTGAAAGGTCAGCAGGAAGTGTAGAGTTTCATCAACAGCGATCAGAGAAAAACAATCTGTAGTTAAAAGCAGAGTGAAAACAGTAAAAGTAGTCCCTGTTTTTCTGTTGAGTACTGCACGGCCGTTGATGGATGAATTGGTCTGTGGAAAAATGAGTTGATCGTGTGACACATTTAGTTTGATGTATCAAATTTGATACAGGTCATGTTAACAGCGTATTCCGGTTGGATATTTCTAATCAAGTCTATTTCCATATGGAACTTTTTCTGATAAAGACTCGGGATATGCCAGTATAATTCCTGATTTAGTGGACATGCATTCGGCCTAGTCGGAGTATGGGCCTCGATCGGGGTTCTTACGGCAGTTTGCAACACACGGCTCCGTGCCTTTTTACGGCATGTGCTCAGCTGTGAAATGTAAGCAAACTAGCCAACACTTTGCTGAATGTAAGAGGAGATGCATGCTCAAAAAGGAAAGTCCGCATTTCTGGTTGGAAGGAGAAACACATCTACTTGTGTGTGACAGTGAGGGCACGCCACTGGGGGAACATTACTGCAGTTTGAAAAGGATGTGAATTTCTTCATAGCACTTAAATAGAGCGCGACCCATTACGTTAATTGGAGTGTGCACAGCTACTTGTAAACGGTAATGACAGTGGAATGTTCATCTTCATTTGTCGTGGAAACAGCTGAGTGGGAATACTGTCTTTTTTGGAATAAGGGCAAAAACCGGAATGTTGTATCCATGAAAGCGTAGTGATTGTAGTGCAGGGGTCAGCTGACTGGCTCAGACAGGCAGGTACAGGTGTGCCCGACACGGATACAGATCTTGGTTCTTGTTTGTCCATCCTTCCTGACTTCCTGTGGCGTGTACTACATGATGCCTCCATCTGTGCTGTTTGTTCCTTTATTTACTGTTCATTGATCTCCTTCAGTCGTATGGTTGCGTGCTAACACGGCTTCTTCTAGACGGCTGAGGTGGCTTTATTTTGTAAAGTGGTAGGGGAGACGCATCGTCCATCTTTATTTACATTCACTGTTCCTCAAAAGTACGAACACACAGACTAAACATTGCTGTCATACTAAATGCTTGAGCTCATTTAGAAAGTGTGTATGTGTGTGTCCACTAGAGGGCGCTTCCAGGTTGTATTCGGTGCTGTAAAGCGTGACCCTGCGCATGCAGCTGGTTCAGCATTCTGTAAAAACAAACTCGGGATCTTGGACACATTTTCTGTTCTTCCTCGCCTCATACCTTGTTACTGAATTCTTTGAATTGCAATATCTTGATGTTGAGTTTATTGTAGTTATTTGACAGGAAACAGTTCAAGCCACCAGCGGTTTGCCATCTGCAGCAGGCCAACAAACATTACAAGTAATGTGTGTAGAGGAAATACAATTTCTGTGATTCTCCAGAACTCTCTTTAGCCCTGTTTCTTTTTAATGTTGCTGTGAGGAACAGATGAAGATGAGCTGTTGCCTCTCTGTGCTGAATGAGGCTCAGCCTGTTTGTCTACATCTGGTTTTCATTGAACTCCACAGCACAAGAATTCACCCCCGGCTGCCCGCTGGGATCTGAGGGGTCTTGGGGGGGTTCGTGCTGGAGCTGTTTTACCTGTCTGTAGTCAATATTCACTTTTATTTTTCCTACCATTGAGGACTGTCCCGCCCTATTGTGTCTGTTGCTGTATTTCTGTAAAATATTTGTTTGTTTAGGAGCCGTCAGTAAAACGTGGCTCTGTATTGACCCCTGCTGGCAGCAACATCAGCTGCATGGCTTTTGTTGGGGAAATCTCATGTTTTCATTGTTGCCTCTCTGTAAGTCAACTGATTCAGCTCTGAAGAAAAAAGACTGGAGCTGCAGTCTGAATAATTAATTTGTCGATTTCAGTTTTGTTTCATCTCAAAAATGTCAAAACCCAACTGGTTTCAGCCTCGGAAATGACGCAGATTCCTGCTTTTGTCTTTTATTAATGAAATATCCTAAGTGTGCACGCACGCACGCTTGTGTGTGTGTGTGTGTGTGTGTGTGTGTGTGTGTGTGTGTGTGTGTGTGTGTGTGTGAGAGTGAAAACAGTCTGTTTACAGACAGCTGACCTAAAACTGATCTGTCTCTTTCAGAGAGGATCTGACGAGCTTTTCTCCAGCGTCTCCAACGGCCCATATATCATGAGCACCACAGGTCAGTCAGACAAATTATTTTGTGTTTAAAAAATAGATGAGACAAACGACATCATTCATAATCTCTGTCCATCTGGGTGACAGTCGAGCTCATCTGCAGAGCAAGGCTGCACAGTGAATTATAAATGAAAATCACAATCTCGATTCACACATACGTGCTGTCTCATTTCTAAATGACGGCGATTCACTTCCTCATATTTCCCTGTGCGTTCAGATCACCCTGCGTTCACATTTTCACTTATTTCCTTTACAACAATCCCAGACACTCAATCAGACAGTGTAAAACAAAATACGCGATTCATTCAGCAATCATTATTCAGCCATACAACTCAATCACTTCTCTCATTTCTCTTCCTCATTTATGGCGCTCTGCTGTCACTCACCGTTGCTACAGTAACAAGACACGGTGTCGGCAGTGTCACGTGTAGACAAGCAGAGAGGAAGCAGAAGTCAGTTTACTTGATGGAGTGTGAGCCACATTTTACACGTGAAAAAAAAAAGAGCACCATTAAAGAAAATCCAGGTGGTGACAGCGAGAGTAATGACGTGCTCGTGGACATTCCACCGTGTGAAACTGACGAAAACCTGATGACGATGCAGTAATAATGCTGTGGCATCGTAGCAGCACTGCAAGGTAACACTACAAATCTGTAAAACCTCCAACGTCACCAGAATATCCAGTTTGAGTTACAATGAAGGACAAGGCACCACATTAAAAAGTCCCAACTGCCCGACGAGAGACTTTTTAGTCCAGCACTTTATTACAGGTTCTGCCTGTTGAAAGCCCTGTGTAGACAGAAGGTTGTTTTTTTGTTCTTACTTGTGTGCGGTGCATTTTTTTGGTTGAAAAAATGAGAATCGTGTGAGACAATTGTGATCTTAGTTTGGAGAAAAATTGTGATTTAAAATTGAGCAAGAATCGTGCAGCCTTCCTGCAGAGCAGCTGTGTGACTCGCCACATAGAGTGTCTTAAAACGAGGTGATCACTGAACTGGATAGCAGCCCCCTTAACATTTGGCATAAAGAATTTAAAAACCCCAAAGTGGAGAGAAATGCACGTATATTACGTTGAATAGCATACGACAGTCACTTTAAACAAGCTGAACTGGACATCTGATTTAAACAGTGGACACATTTGGGCATTACTTCATACTGTATCATATCCTTCAACTAGGGTTTAGTTACCTTTCAACAACTTGTAAAAAAAAATAATTTGAGCAAATATGACTTTTTGATTAAAAATTCTAAAACTGTGGAAGACACAGGGATGGGTGAGATTAGGATATTGATTGATGCATACAGAGGTAACGCTAATAGGAAACTCATTTTCAGGATTTACTCGACCTTGTAACTTGAAAGGGGTCTTTCAACGATGTACGTTAAATCCAGGTGGAAGAAGGAAGCGAATATTCAGCTGACTGAGGAGGACTGGTTGAATATATGTAAAACACAGTCCACAACCTCGAGCTCAGGTCTATGGAGAGAATTCACCTGGAAAAACAGGTGTTTTTTTTTTTTATAACTCCCAGGATTAAAAAATCACAAAGCAACTAATCCGAGCATGGTCAGTGCTGGAGAAAATGTGGTAACATGTCTGCAGGTCACCTTCATATCTTTTGGGAATATCCTAATATTTCTACTTACTGGGCAGATGTGGTGAGAGAGATGAGAAATATAACTAGTCTAGAGCTTGATTGCGATTTTAGAGTTACTTATTGGGGAAATTTACCCACCAGACATAAAAGAGGTGACACATACCTATTACAAATATTATTATCAGACAGTAAAAAAGCAATAACCCGGAAGTGGCTGAGTGAGGAGTTTCCAAAGACATGTGACTGGATCGAAATACTACAGGAAATTTATATTATGGAACGGCTTACTTTCTCTCTGAGACATATTGCTGAAAAATGTCATAAATACTGGAAAAGCTGAAAATATGATTTGAATAGTAAATGACTGTCATTACTATGTATATTTGTTTGGAGGACTGTGTTGTCTTCTTTGGAACCAGGTGAATGGACTGGACACTAGGCTTTGCCTGCTTTACATGACTCATATTAACGAGTCGAAGGGTCCTCTTTTACTGCGAGCACAATCATACACACTGCAGAGTAACCCAACTTTTTCACATCTGCTTTTTATTATTGTTGTTATTATTGTTATTTATTTGTTTTTTATGAGATGTTAAGCATTTCAACTCACCAGTGATGACCCTGTCTGTTGTTCTCTTGTCTGTCTGTTCTATTTCTGTCATAAAACTACAAAAATAAAGTAAAAAAAAAAAGAGGTGCTCACTGGACCGTACAGGGAACTCATGAATGTAGGAAAGTTTGTCTGGTTCATATCATGAAATCTCTGGTTTGGATGGGAACTTAGCAGACTGCATTATTAAAGCTCTTCTCAAGTTTTTCAGTTCAAGTCACCAAAAATTAGGAGATAAGCCTGTGGCTAGAATCTGGCCTGTTTACATTGCTGTTAGTAATGTTCATTATCTCGCAATGTCCCTCTCAAATAAATAAAGTCACACACTCATTCATACACTAATGGCAGCGGCTTCTGTTGGGCAGAGCGCTGATCTGTTCATCAGCAGTGCAGACTGGTGGGGTCAGGATCGAACCACCGACCTCCTAATAAATAGATGAGCTGCTCTACCTCTGAACCACAGCCCTTTCTTTGTCATGAAGTTGTGGTCATGTGCTCTGTTGTTTCCTCTGTAGCCAATGGCAACGACAGTAAGAAGTTCAAAGGTGACATAAGAGGTCCCGGGGTGCCATCCAGGGTCATTCACATCCGCAAGCTCCCCAACGACATCACCGAGACCGAGGTGATCAGCCTCGGTCTGCCCTTCGGAGACGTCACCAACCTGCTGATGCTCAAAGCCAAGAACCAGGTGAAGAGCTGCATTCACCTGTGTCATGCTGAACTGTCCTGTGTGTCTCATACTGAACTGTCCCGTGTGTCCCTTGTGTCCTGCAGGCCTTCTTAGAGATGAACTCAGAGGAAGCAGCTCAGAACATGGTGGGTTATTATTCCACAGTCATGCCCATCATCAGGCACCATCCGGTCTACGTTCAGTTCTCCAACCACAAGGAGCTCAAGACCGACAACTCCCCCAATCAGGAGGTACACCTCACCCAGCACTGTTGTTGGCATCTTTTAGCATCAGCTTACAGAGCACCAACACTCTATTGTGTATTGTAAGCACCCAGATGCTGTTAGCATTTTTAGCCTCCTTTAGCTTCTCTACAGCACCCAGTTGTTGTTAGCCTCTGTTAGCATCTGTGTATTGCCCAGTAACCTGTCCATTGTCCATTCAGAGGGCCCAGGCAGCGCTTCGAGCGCTCAGTACGTCTCACGTGGACACAGCTGTGGCGGCTCCGAGCTCAGTACTGAGGGTGGTGGTGGAGAACCTGGTGTACCCTGTCTCCCTGGACGCCCTCTGCCAGGTAACACAACACCGACATGAAACACAGAACTCAAGCATCATAAACATGAGCAGGTTGGTTGTTAAAAGTTGATGGTGGTGGTGGAACGTTACTGTGAAAGCAGCTCAGTGTTTCTCACACTGTCTAACAAATCAATCAATTAAATTTATCTTTGTATAGCCCAAAATCACAAATTACAGTTTGTCTCAGGGGGCTTCACAAACTGCACAGGTGTGACATCCTCTGTCCTTAGACCCTCTCACCAGGTGAGGAAAAACTTAAAAACCCTGAATCGATGGAAAGAATCAGGGAAAAATAAGAAACCTGTGAGAGAACCGCAGAGGAGGGATCCCTCTCCCACTGACGGACAGACATGCAACAGATGTCACATGTACAGAACACAACAACAACACAATCACAGTGTTGCTGCTACATCTTGAATTATGAGATATATGAGAGACTATAGATCCAGAAGGAGGTGAAGTCCATGAGTCCAGGAGCACAGTCTATAGGTCAGATGTGTAGTCCGACCCATAGACTGTAGTCTAAACAGGATTTGGGGCCAGGTAAACGTGTGTAGCACAAGGGGAATGTGAGCTGATTTGTAGCCCGTTGATGAGCTGCACTTCCATAGCTAGGCTAGCTCATTTAAGCATAGCAAGCCTCAGTATACTTTGGGCTGCTGTGGGGTTTCTGTCTCTAGACAAAGAGGTGAAGTGGGTTTTTCAAATATTAATGAAACTTGTTAGTCTGACACATTTAGCTCCTGTTTGATCCTCAGATCTTCTCAAAGTTCGGCACGGTGCTGAGGATCATCGTCTTCACCAAGAACAGTCAGTTCCAGGCTCTGCTGCAGTATCCGGACGGAGCGTCGGCCCAGGCTGCTAAACTGGTGAGTGTCACCGGCTGCTGCTCTGAACAGGAACACAAAAGATGGTTTCAGTTGATCAGCAGACAGTTGTGAGCAGTCTTCCTCTCATGTATAACCCCCTCCCCCCACCACCACCACCTCCACCACTGGTGTGTGTTTCAGTCTCTGGATGGACAGAACATCTATAATGGCTGCTGCACTCTGAGAATCAGCTTCTCCAAACTCACCAGCCTCAATGTCAAATACAACAACGAAAAGAGCCGTGACTTCACCAGACCTGACCTGCCCTCCGGAGACAGTCAGCCCACCATGGAGCATCCAGCCATGGCTGCAGCCTTCAGTAAGAGCCCCACACATGAAACAACAGGTTGTGTCGCTGACAAAGCAGAGATGTGCTGCATGTTGCGCATTAATGTTGTACATCAGATGTGTGCTGACTTTCAGTAGACACAGCAGTTTTATCTTGAATGTGACTGTGACACATTGTGTCACTGTCAGTGAAGTTTGACCTCAGCTGTCCTCGAGATGTTACTGTCTGGAGTGTGACGGCGATGCTTGTTGCACTTCCTCCTCTTGTCACAATGATGTCAGTGGAAGGTAAACCTGTGACTCAGGTGTTGTTTCCTCTTTGCAGCTCCGGGTATCATCTCAGCTGCTCCATACCCAGGAGCCACTCACGCCTTCCCACCTGCCTTCACCATCCAACCTGCAGGTGAGTCCCACCTGCAGAGATGCTGTTGCACAGCCGCAGGTGTTCCAGCCAATCGTGTCTCATGTCTGAAAACATACCCAATTATGTGTTTTAATTGATCCTGACTCCAGGATCAGAGTCTGGATTTTTGTTTTGTGTCAGTCAGACGTCTCCTGCAGTTTTTAGATTGTTGTTCACTCGTCTCACCTCTCCCAGTGTCCCTCCCCTATCCAGGCCTGACGGTCCCCGCTCTGCCTGGAGGCCTGGCCTCTCTGTCCCTCCCTGGGGCCACCAGGCTGGGATTCCCCCCCCTCCCTGCCGGAGTCTGTGTTCTGCTGATCAGCAACCTGAACCCTGAGGTGAGTCCTTCACTCTGCATCTCTGTCTCTTCATCTTCATCCTGAAACATGTTGGTCAAAATTGTCATCATCGTTTCCAGCCCACATCTCAAAAATCTAAATCAGATTGGATGAAGTTTTGTTTAAAGGAGAGCTATTATACTCATTTTTGGGTCTTTCATTTTGATTTTGGACTCCTATAGAACAGCTAAGCACAACTGACTCAACAGTGAAGTCTGTAGATCTTCAGAAAACTGTTCAGGGCTCCAGACTGCAACCAAATGGTTGCGTTTTGCAACCGTTTTTTGAGATTGCGTGAGTAAATTTTACAACTACCCCCCCCCCGGTCCATGTCGAAGAATGTGGAGAGAGAGAGTCTGTCAGTGCACCTATGGCTGGGATCACAAGATGTGTCTCACTAGGTGCAAAAGCCATCTGAGCGCATGTGGGGATAAACAGCTGGGAGCGCCTGTGGAGTGGGGAAACACCCGCAGGGCTTGAAGACCTCCGGCACGGTGCCGGAAATCCGGCGCAGAAAAAAAAAACCAAAAACAGTCGAAGTGATCGTTCCAACTGCAATGCTAGTAGTAGTCAAGGTAACCAATGAGTTTGAGCCAATCAGAGGCAGAGTAGGGCGTTTTTTGTTTTTTTTTTCAGGCAAGTTTTCAGGCACATTGGTGAGGAAA
>JAPQLA010000020.1:30098399-30110158 GCA_029822935.1 Naso vlamingii
CTACTGAAGTAACACATGGTCACATTTGAACATTTGGAGAAGACAGAGACGATCTCTGCTCATGGAGACCAGTCAGACACAGACTGTGTGGTCCTTTGAGACGTCACTTTTTCATTGTTTCTTCGTGTCATTCAGGATGAGATGCAGGAAGCAGCTGAACTTTATTGATGTTCAGCATTAATGAGCAAAATGAACTGAAACTAGAAAACATGAAACATTTCAGAGCTCCAACAAACTTCTGTGTTTCAGGAGGTTTCCACAGTGTGTTCATCGTCTCATCAAACTGCAGCAGCAGTTTCTGTTCCTGGTTTTCACTTCGTGTTCTCGGCGTCAGTGTTGAACTCTGAGCGAGCTGATGTTTAAACATCTGGTCTCAATCTGCAGCTCTGTGACGTCACCGCGCTGAAATCCAAATGTTTCCTTTTCCTTTGAGTCACTTTGAGGTGAGACTGTGAAGCGTTAAATGTTCAGTCCGTTTTCACGTGAAAGCTGCGGACTGTGAGGTGAAAACATGACTGTGTCATAATGAGCTGGTGTGTGTGTGTGTGTGTGTGTGTGTGTTGGTGTTTCTTTGCGTTCAGATTTTGTTCTCTTCTTCGTTCAGCTTCTTGTATTTTAGGTCAGAGCCTCTGAACTCAGCTGAGCTTACGGTCACATGATGCTGCAGGTGTGTTTGGTTCCTTTGCATCTCTGCTTCTGATTGGTTCACTGGGTTCTCTGGGAATCTGTTCTTTAAATATCGTTTGTATTTTACGTGTCAGGCTTTAGAACTACTCTCTGCATTTTGAACTAAATCTTTCTGGTTGTGATTTGCTGGAAACTGAACTTTAGTTTTGGGTGGATGTGGTTTCTGTCAGCAGTGACGGGAGCCGTGCAGATTGTCCAGGCAGCAGGAAACATGCCTTTTTTTTGTTGCTACAATGGACCAATGGCGTGGCGGCGTGGCGTCAGCGGGGAGAGGTTTCTGTCAGAGCCGCTCCTCCAGTTATTTTTACATTCTCTCCTCCTCGTGTCTCAGCACTTCATCATGCTTTCTGCTCCCCGCTCATGCATTTTAATGTCTGACCCACATTTCACTGGATCTGCACACACACACACACACACACACACACACACACCAGGGAAACTTTGAAGTCCTGGCTCGAGCACACTAAGGAGGAGGAGGAGGGTGAAGAGCTGCAACCTTTCACTGTTTTCTGATGAAATTCGCCCTGAAAAGCAGCAGAACGAGCGGAGCGGGTCACATCAGGAGACGAGCATCACTGCAGCCAAAACTCTCTGAAGATTTCACTTTTATTTCACATTTCTGCATCAAGTCCCAAATCCAGTAAAACCTCCAGTTTTCTGTCTTCTTCTTCACTGTTTCAGCAGGTTTAGCTTAGCTCAGCACAGAGACTGGAGGCAGGGGGAAACTGTTAGCCTAGCATCATCAGAGGACACGACATCCACCTTCCATCTCCTCCGAGGGTCTGTGTCGACGTTCTGCAGAAAAATGTGCAAAAACACGTCAGTCGAGTTGTGAATATGTTTAAGTTAGTTTAAGTTTGTAATCCTTCTGCCATCTGGACACTAAAGTCAAACATCTCTAAAAGAACTGAAGTGAAAAGCTGTTTAAATAAAATGTTTTTAGGGAAAAAGATGAGACCGAGTTAGCAGCGAAAACTCATATTTCAAGTGACAATATCTTCACACTCACGCAGACCGGCTGCAGTGTGGTCTCATTGAAAAATGCTGCATTTGTGAAATAACAACAAAAAATCTGTCAAACTGCTCCAATCATTTTTTTTCATCTAAACTGTGAGTTTAGCGTTCATTTGGAATATCTCTTCAAAATAACCAGCTGTGCAGCTTTTCTCTTTGTGTGTGTGTGTGTGTGTGTGTGTGATGTGCAGCCTGCAGGTTTATTTTCCTTTAAATTCAGAAAAAACACCATCGTGACATAAATAATTAAAATAATTGAGTCTGGTGTGGCAGATACAAACATAAGAGCCAATATTGTTTTACAGTCAAAGTCGTTTTCAGCCCTGCAAACGTCTGCTGGGGCAGATAAATATGAGCCGTTTGACTTTCAGCCTCAAATTAAAGCTGAGCTGGAGTTTTGTTTTTTGTTATTTTTTTAAATAAGTCAAATGCAGAAACTTTTATTCTGTTCATACAAAATATTTATGAAAGCTGAGGAAGTTATGATCAACCAATCTGTCTCTTTTTAATATAAATATACAGTAAAAAGATGTAAAACCCTGATTCTAGAGAAGTTTCTGTGAAACGTCAATAAAAACAGAATCAATCACAAACAAATAAACAAACAAACAAACAGTTGCCAACAACAGTTTATCAAAGTGTTATGAGCTCATGCAGTGACAGGATTTAAACATTCATGTGTTCACAAAGTGGTGAATCTTTCTTCATCCTCGCTTGTGATTGACTGAGCCGATCACGACCGTCTCACCTGTTGTGAGCCTGTTTACCTGCGGAAGGATCCAACGCGTCGCTGCATCAGATTCACAAAAAACAAATATTTACACAAATTATTGAAGCTGATCAGGACAAACAAATATTTTGTCTCTGTGCCGTTTTCAGTGGATGACTTAAAGTAACAGCTGTGTGTTTACAAGAGATTTCAGTTTGTTTATTTCTGATTATTTTGCAGTTTGTTTGTTTGTTTTGTGGATAAATAATGGTGTCAATCTGCAGACCTCAGCTCAGTCTTATTTATGCAGCGAATAAAACAAACACATTAAACTGAGTGAAGCAGCCGAAAATCTGCAACACTCACGTGTGTGTGTGTGTGTGTGTGTGTGTGTGTGTGTGTGTGTGTGTAACAGATTTATATGAAGCAAAAAATTCTGCCTTTCTAAAAAATGTATTTTTTTAAAGAAAATGGAAAAATTAAAAAATGACAAATGTCACAAAACAAACTTGAAATGAGTTGAAAGGATTCACAGCGGTGATGATGATGATGATGTTCGCTCTTTTTTTGCGTATTTTTTTTCGCTCGTCTTTGTCTCACTGAGGTTAAATTCAGATTTTTTTTTTTCAGCAAAAATTCAACAAAATCAAAATAAGAAACTATTTTGGAGTCTAGTGAAGCACTGAGTTCACATTCTGCTTTTAGCCTTTAATAGGATTAGATCTGCTGCTCTCACACCAAACTGGACTTCAGTCACCGTGTTCCCATGACAACGAGCTCGTTAAAACAATCAGTTTTGATTGATGACATCATTCCACTGGTGCAGTGGTTTCATGGATGAATGAAGGAGGAATAAATAATCGTCATGTTTGACGTTAAATCTGCAAACACCGAACTCGACATTTCAGACAATAAATAGAAACCAAGACGACGGTTCAGTGAATTATTAAATATTATTATAATTTTCATTTACTTCTCATTTTATAATTATTACAGTGTTGCTGCATTTTATAAGGGTCTGTTTGCTATTTACAAATTTGATCTGAAATAACAGAAAAACTAAACTCTTTTCAATTCTAACCAATATATTTTTAAAAAAATTACTTTTCAATATTTATTAACTTATTTTCAACACATTATGACAAATTAGTTCAGTTAAAAAAAAAAGTCAGAATAGACATTTGAATGAAAGCATCTTCTAAAACTGGAAATGTTGTCAAACAAACCAAGTTTAACAGAAT
Source organism: Naso vlamingii (assembly GCA_029822935.1). Taxonomy (NCBI): domain Eukaryota; kingdom Metazoa; phylum Chordata; class Actinopteri; order Acanthuriformes; family Acanthuridae; genus Naso; species Naso vlamingii. The sequence continues at coordinate 30,102,051 of JAPQLA010000020.1, forward strand.
CACACACAGGAAGTCAGAGTGGGGAACAGACGGGTCAGCTGATCTTTTACTCACTTTGTCAACTTTCAGTCTTCGTCACACACTCTGGGTCACATGACACGACCAAAGACGAGTCGCTGTTTGGTACTGATGATGTGATGTGTTTGTGACATCGTCATGTGACTGTGATGACAGGATGCGAGCGACTAAACCTTGCTTCCCTCATAAACATATTGATATTGTTTCAATGAGTCTGGCGTAGGGCAAAAATATGATATACGAATATGGCAAAAAATATGGCAAAAATAAAAATCACAATTATTTTTTATTGACATTTAAATCACGATTATTTAAAACAGCCTTCACTGGCTCTGAGAACATCATGCATTTACTGAGTATGAACACGGCGTTTCTTTTCAACGCTGCCGTCTTTACTGTAAATACAACTGAACTGAAAGACAAAGAAATGAATGAAAATAAAGAAAACTGAAATAAATTTTTAATTGATTAAAGTAATATTAAATAAAAAATGTAAATGAAACATAAATATTTCCAACTGTGTTGCAGTGCACCTGCTGCAGGTTACTGAACATACAGTATATTCCATATATCTGTAATCTATAGTCAACATTTGGGGCATTTTGGGGCTCATGTCCTCAGTGAGAAAGGAAGTGATGTCAGCGGTAACTTCCCTCTGCCTTCGAGAGTCGGACTGATGATGGTGCTTATGTTGTAAAGAGTGTTTTGATTAAAGTTGCAGGAGAAGCAGCTGAGAAACTTTTTGTTCTTGACTGAAGTTCGTTCCGAGTGTGACTCTGAAACCACCCCAGACTTTGTTTCATTTTTCTTCTTAACTCAACGACTCGCTTTCTGTCTTCTCACAAGTTTCACTAGCGAGCGGAGAGAGGATGTGTGGTTACTCACAGCTCTTCACTCACGCTGAACCTGAGTGACCATGTTAGACTCGCCAGGCGGCACAAGATTGTTCCTCTCGATTATCTTGTTTTCATGATCGCAGCTGAAAATAAAATCGGACTGATGGAGCAGCCGTACTCTGAAGCACAGGGTGACGTTCACGCCGACGTTTGTTCCCTGAAGAACGTGATGAAAAGTTTCACAGGTGTTTTTTCAGTTTAACCTCAAAGGTGAAATTTTGCTCTGAGAGATTTCTTCCTTCAGTCAGGCGATGAGTCTGAAGTTTAAACTTGCGTTTAAACATGATAATTCTGAGCATGATGATGTGATATCACACTGTGGCATCATGATGTCACACTGATGTCACAGTTTGACATCATGATATGGCTGCAAAGTTAATCTCATATTCAACCTGATCCCGGTTTTGTCTTCCAACTTTAAATGAAATGATCGACTGTGATGTCAGCGTTTAAAATGCTCCGCTCAAGTCCTCAGTAAACTAACAGCGAGCCACTAGGGGGCGACGAGCACACCTGGCAGCAGCGTTTCAGAGCAGAAGAGTAAAAACAGAGTAAACGGGTAAATAAAACTCAAAGTTCTGGAGCAGAAGATGAAGGCCACTCCCATTAAAACAAAAACATTGAACTTAAGCCGCTGCTTGAAATATTTCAGTGATGGTCGTCAAGAAAAGTGTGTGAGACTCGTGATGGCTGCACCATCAGTGAAGGCCAAGAAGAAGAACGTTTGTTAATGTGCCCAGCATCAGCTCATCTGTGACAGCGACGGCGCTCAGGCGTCACCGTCGGACGCAGCGTGTCTCTGGTTTGAGGCATATTTGGCAGGACGTGGATGTAAAGCGGGAATCTGCTCATTTACAGGTGGACGTGCAGAAATGTTTTTGTCTCTTCAATCAATCAATAACAGTAATAAATAATCAATCTCAGTATTGATCCAGATAACGGTGATGATCCTGTTGATGGTGCAGCAGTTCACTTGTGACAGTAACCTGAACCTCGACCACAGGTGGCTGCTGTTTCACTCTGTGCTCTGATTGGTCCGTTGGGGGGGTTGTCGGGGGACGTGGAGGCTTGTGGAGCTCAGAGCAGATGGTGACCTTTGACCCCCACGGCCGCTTGAGGTTTGAGGAAGGGAAAGAAAAACAGAGGAAGGCAGCAGACTGTCACTCACCGATCAACCGTTTGGTTTCTTTTCGGGGGTTTCAAGTCGAATTTGATGTCTGAGTTTCCTGGCGGGCCGATGCTCGTCCAGCTGGAGTCACTGAGGACGTTTCTGTTTCCTCCTGCTGGACTCACGCCGCCAAATATTTCTGCTGCTTTATGATCCACACGAACCCACAAAACTCAACCGATCCTGCAACAATGACGCTCATTAATAATAAAAAGTGTTTAAATTTCAAATAACTTCTTTGGATGGAGACATTTTCCTCATCTGAAGCAAGAAGATCAGCAGAGTCAAACCTACCGTGTGTCATGTGACATGATGGATGTGAAGTGATGTCACAGAGTGAGGTTTTTGAACACGCGACAGAACTTAAACACAGAAAATGACTGTTTGCAGTTTCAGGCCTGGACACTCCGACTGTGTTTCCGGCTCTAAACGCTCCAAACTTCATAGAATCAAACATGTGGGCGTGAACGAAAAAAACTGAAAACCTTCACAGACGTCACCACTGAACTGGGCGGTCCTCCGCACGACACCAGCATCATCTTCATCACTTTCAGATTTTCTGATAAAGCTCTGTGAGGCAGAAAGAGGGCGTTCGAGGATACTGAGACACAGAGAGAGAGAGAGAAACTTTAATTAATGAGGTGAAGCATCATCCAGAAAGCGTTTGAAGTCGACGCCCAGAGGTGAATTTCACACGAAAAGACAAAGAGCAAACGTCTTTCCTGGACAAGATGGAGCAAAGTGAGCGACCTGAGACAGGAAACGTGTCACGACAAAGACTCCGAGTCATTAAAGGTGAACATCTGCACCCGTGAAGGTGTGTGAAGGTGGGTGGAGCCTCTTGGAGTTCAGATGTTTAGGACCTTTGGCGCGGTGTGTTTTCGTTTTCACTGTAAAAATTGAAAAAAAGTCTGACGAGAGCTTTGAATCTTGGACGAAATGTTGAAACTTTATTTAAACGCTCGTCCTGTCATGTGACACATCAAAGGCTCGATGGCGTTGTGGCGTCCTCGCTGCTTCTGACGGCTCTGACGTTGACGCTGCCTTCGTGAGAAAGACGCTCTGAAGTCACATGACACATGAACTGGTGTGACACTGGACGCTTGAAATAAGCTCCGCCCACTGAGGTCCTCATCATGCAGGCACCGTCCTATCAGCTGTTCAACATGTCTCAGCTGTGTGTATGTGCATGTATGTGTGTGTTTGTGTATGTGTGTGTGTTTATTTGTGTGTGTTTGTGTGTGTGTTTGTTTGTGTGTGTGTTTATTTGTGTGTGTTTGTGTGTGTGTTTGTTTATGTGTGTGCTTATTTGGGTGTGCGTGTGTGTGTGTTTGTTTGTGTGTGTGTGTGTTTGTGTGTGCGTTTGTTTGTTTATGTGTGTGTGTGTTTATGTGTGTGTTTGCTTGTGTGTGTGTGTGTGTGTGTGTTTGTTTGTGTGTTTGTGTGTGTGTGTTTGTTTGTGTGTGTGTGTTTGTGTGTGTATTTGTTTGTGTGTTTGTGTGTGTGTGAGTGTGTGTGTTTGTGTGTGTATTTGTTTGTGTGTGTGTGTGTGTGTGTGTTTGTGTGTGTTTGTTTGTGTGTGTTTGTTTGTTTGTGTGTGTATTTTTTTGTGTGTTTGTGTGTTTGTTTGTGTGTTTGTGTGGGTGAGTGTGTGTGTATGTTTGTTTGTGTGTGTGTGTGTGTTTGTGTGTGTTAAGGTGTGTGTTTGTGTGTGTGTGTGTGTGTTTGTGTGTGTGTTTGTGTGTGTGTTTGTGTGTGTGTTTGTTTGTGTGTGTGTGTTTGTGTGTGTGTTTGTTTGTGTGTGTGTGTTTGTGTGTGTATTTGTTTGTGTGTGTGTATTTGTTTGTGTGTTTGTGTGTGTGTGAGTGTGTGTGTGTGTGTGTGTTTGTGTGTGTGTGTGTGTGTTTGTGTGTGTGTGTGTGTGTTTGTGTGTGTGTGTGTGTTTATGTGTGTGTTTGTGTGTGTGTGTGTTTGTGTGTGTGTTTGTGTGTGTGTGTGTGTGTGTTTATGTGTGTGTTTGTGTGTGTGTGTGTGTTTATGTGTGTGTGTGTGTGTGTGCGTGTGTGTTTGTGTGTGTGTGTGTTTGTGTGTGTGTGTGTTTATGTGTGTGTTTGTGTGTGTGTGTGTGTGTGTGCGTGTGTGTTTGTGTGTGTGTGTGTGTGTGTGTTTGTGTGTGTGTGTGTTTATGTGTGTGTTTGTGTGTGTGTGTGTGTGTTTGTGTGTGTGTTTGTGTGTGTGTTTGTGTGTGTTTGTGTGTGTGTGTGTGTGTTTGTGTGTGTGTGTGTGTGTGCGTGTGTGTTTATGTGTGTGTGTGTGTGTGTGTGTTGGGCTTCAAACAGGATTAGCCTGCAGCTCAGGTGTTCCTCTAACAGGATTAGTGAGTCCTCCTGAGCGTTCACGCTGCTGTTAATCTGAATTATGGAGCGCTGAAACAAAAAGAGGTGTGTGTGTGTGTGTGTGTGTGTGTGTGTGTGTGTGTGTGTGTGTGTGTTTGTGTGTGAGTGTGTGGGTGGGGTGGGGTGGGGGTGGGGGGTCTGTGTTCTTGGTGGCTGGTGTTTAACCTCCTTCCCTTTTGCTTCCTGTCGAGGCGAACCTGTGGACTGATGTGGCCTCGGGTCTGGATGAGTCCTGCAGGTGGTTCAGAAACACGTGTCGTCAGGCTCCTGATTGGTCCGTCTGGGGGTGGGAGGAGCTTGTATTGAGGTGGAGGGCTGCGGGTCCCAGGTTCAGGTCCTGGCTGTCCTACATCAGTAGGGAGATGATCGGCGTCTGACCTGCCGCCAACGTGCCCTCGAGCAGACCGCAGTGCTTCAGCCCCTCCTGTGGAGGCGCTGTCCTGCCCACAGGCTGCACACCCAACTTTTTCCCTCCACTTTCCTTCTTCACGTTTTTGGACTGAATGCTGCTCTCTGATGAAGAAAGATGTGATGTAACATCTGGAGCTCCTGTTTAGGGAAATTTAAAATAATTCTGCTTCATGTCACCGATCATTTTCTGGATATTTCAAACGTTTCTGTAGAGCCGACATCGGCAAAGTTTGGTGTGTTTTCATGCATTAGAAGCCGTTTGATCCATGAGCTCAGAGCCTCTCAAACACAGTGAGACATGAAGCTAAAACAAAGCTCAGGACTGAACATGGCAAACAGACTTTTTAATGCAACCTTAATTTCTTACTAACGGAGAAAACACAAACAGTGTCGCTTCACTTCTTATTAATTCATTGTGTTACTCAGCAGCTCAGCTGATCCACAAATCCTGACACTCAAGTTTTCATAAAATGAGTTTTAAAATGTCTTGAAAATTTTCTGAGCCCAGTGTCCATGACAGAGACCCTCCATCCCATAATGATAGTTCGTGTAGATCAGAGGAGGAAAGCTTTAAAATTAAGCTGCAATGAAATCAAAATACAAGTGAAACATTAAATTTTACCAAGCTTCAGTATGAAGAACTGTGATTACACCAAACGTAGCTTCAAATAACGTTTCCAACCTGATGTCGCTCAGTTTGAACTGAAATGTCTGAAAGTACGGTGGCCTGGAGAGCTCAAATGACTGCAACTTAGAAAAAATAAACAAGTAACTGAAGGACAGTCTGACACATGAAAAGTTGAACAAAAAAACAAATAAATGTAGAAACACTGCGACAAACACAAATCAAATATTAATTCATTTAACAGAAATAAATGTATTTTAACTCAACGTTTTTCCACTTTATTTAATTTGAATTTATACACTAATAATCAGCAAAACTGTTGGTTCAGCTGAAGCTTCAGGTTCAGGATCAAAATAAGTCGAGCAGCTCAAAGCAGTGCAAGGTTTTTTGTTTTTTTGCTGAATCTGTGTTTGACATTGATGTAAAGTGGATTTTAATGTGCAGCGTTTGATTTCTGCCTGGTAACAGCCCAGCAGGGTGGGCGGAGCCATGGCCCGTTTGAAGCCTTTTCGTGTGTGTCATGACCAACTTAACATTGCTCCTCCAGTTTCTGGTTGCTCAGTTGATGTTGCCTCTTGGTTTCTGTTTTTTTCTTTCCGGATCTTTTGTCTCCGAGCTGTTTGTTTGAGTGTTATTTAACATATTTCCAGCAGACCTCTGCGAACTCCCGTCAGAGCAGAAACTCTCCTTAATGTTTGCAGTTATTTATTATGAATGACCTGGAATTCCTGCTCAGAGACGACTCATGAATCATTGAGAGCCGACCAATCACAGCTGGAACAACAATGCTTTTTTTTGCTCGACATGCAGGGGTGGAAAGAGTACAAAAAAATCTACTTAAGTAGAAGTAAAATTATTGGTGTAAAAATGTACTTGAGTAAAAGTGAAAAAGTATCTAATTTAGAATGCATTCAAAGTAAAAGTTACTTCTGGCATTTTCTGACCAGGAACACTTCACTTCCGTTCACTGAGGAGTTCCTGAGGAACTAAACACCTTTTTTTTCTGTAGGCCGTCACACTGCCAACAGGAGCCCCCTGCATAAACTGGCTGGCAGTTGTTAAACTAACGCTACCTTCACAACAAATGAGGCTAACGTCACTGCATAACTGCTCCAGTACGTGGCGATAGCGTGTCAAGAATCTCGTGCTAAACACCGTTAGATCTCAGAGAAGATACGACGACAAAACAAGGACGATCTGGTTACGAGCTCTGGTTCGTGTTCCGTGTTGTCTTGTTAATACAACTTGTCGGACTTTTAAAAACAGCGGTTGCTGACACTGTCTCCTGAGTTCGACCAATCAACGTACACTTACATTATTATAGTTCCTCATGTGCTGTGAAAGTACCTACTCTAGAGCTGGAGCTAAAAAAAGTTCCTGGAAACGTAGTTCGAAAGGCTGTAGTTCAGGATGCAGGAAAACAGGAGGTTCTTAGAACTAGGGTGGCTGATATGGCTCAAGAGTGATATCATGATATTTCTTGGAATTTTCATGATAAGGATATTAGCCTATTGATGATATCACAAAATACTGATTATTTTTCTTGTTTTTTATTTATTAGCTTTAAGGACATGCAGGCCAGCATAAACGTAATCAGTTGCCTTCAACAAATCCAGTAAAAACAAAAGTGGCTGTACACACATGAACAAGACTGTATACTTTCTATATTTCTATTAAATATATCTCTGTATTTCTTGTTATCCTGCAAAGTAAAGATGGTACTTGGAACTTGGCCCACTATTTAAAAAATAAAAATACAATAAAATGTCGGCTAATAAAGCAACAAATAGGCTTCTGCTTTATGCTTTTCACTCGCTTCAGCACTTCATCTTTCAACATTTGGTCCACTGTAGAATAAAATTGACAAAAATAAAGAGGTAAAATAAACATTTCTCAGAAAAAGCGTCATTTCTTTTAAATGTTCTCCGACCTTTTAGTCCTCTTCCTCATTCACTCATCCTCCTCCCTATCGTCATCCATACCTTTCATGCATTTCCAAATGTTTCTAAACTTAATAATATCTCATTGGGAACAAATCTATGTTGTGTAATGTTAATAAATTAAATCATATTCCAGACATCAAAATACTGAGTGAAGTTTAAAAAGAATGAAGAACATTGTTCCTCTTCCTCTCTGTGTGTGTGTGCTGCTGATGTGAGTCTGCCTGCATGAAACGTTACAGGGAGGGGCTGACTGCCAGTCAGCAGAGTACACAAGAGTTTGAAAGGTTTTATTCTCATGGCAAGCTGAGCTTAACGGTTAGAAAACACACAGACAGCTTTCTCATAGCTTGTTTGTAGTGATTAACGTTAGCTGTTAGCTGCTAAGCTAGCGTGCTGCGCTCGTGTCTGTGGACAGACAGAGCAGAACGAAATATTGTGTTCTACATGTTCACGTTCATGCTGGTCGAACAGGCTTATTCATAAAGTTTTGGCTTTTTACTTGTGGAGGATTTGTTGCACGTTACTTACAGTAAGTATGAGCGTAGCATTTGTTCACATTATAGCTGGGTGATACGGCAAAAATATCATTTCCCCATTTTTTTAATGGCAGAATCACGTCTCGATTTTATCACAGTTCTTTAGTTTTTCATG
>JAPQLA010000020.1:30174820-30191453 GCA_029822935.1 Naso vlamingii
CTTCTTGTTCATGTTAGCTTACAGTTAGCTTCTTGCTCCTATCAGCTTATAGTATGCTTCTTGTTCCTGTTAGCTTACAGTTTGCTCCTTGTTCCTCTTAGCTTATAGTGTGCTTCTTGTTCATGTTAGCTTACAGTTAGCTTCTTGCTCCTATCAGCTTATAGTATGCTTCTTGTTCCTGTTAGCTTATAGTAAGCTTCTTGTTCATGTTAGCTTACAGTTAGCTCCTTGTTCCTCTTAGCTTATAGTGTGCTTCTTGTTCATGTTAGCTTATAGTATGCTTCTTGTTCCTGTTAGCTTATAGTATGCTACTTTTTCCTGTTAGCTTATAGTATGTTTCTTGTTCCTGTTAGCTTACAGTTAGCTCCTTGTTCCTGTTAGCTTATAGTATGCTTCTTGTTCATGTTAGCTTATAGTATGCTTCTTGTTCCTGTTAGTTTATAGTATGCTACTTTTTCCTGTTAGCTTATAGTATGCTTCTTGTTCATGTTAGCTTGCAGTTAGCTTCTTGTTCCTGTCAGCTTACAGTTAGCTTCTTGTGTCTGTTAGATAACTGTTTCCCATGCTAAACTGAGCTAAACACATTGTGGGCACACACTTGACACCCATCTGAAATTATGACAGGAGGTGACTGAATGTGGGACAGCTGAAGCCTGGTTAGCAGGGAAACGTTGTCCTGCTCTGACAGAAGTCTGTGTTAGGACTTCCTGCTGATTTTTGGAGGCAGATTGTGTGTTTTTGTTTGTGTAGGAGTCCATCCTCCTCCAGCTGATGAATCACAGACTCCTTGTTTTACTGCAGATTTAATCAGACGTGAAAGTGACAGAAAATCATATTTAAATGTCAACTTGTGATGATTAAGGAACACGAGGCGTTCACTGACATGCTTAGACAACACTGCACGTTGCTCAGCAACAAGGAGGCTGTTTAGAGCCAACATGGCTGAATATGCAGCACAGGAAAACTGTAAATGATTCAAATTCTGTGACTATCGTGACCTGTAATTACTGTCATTACCAGTGAAATAACCATCCTAATGTTTGAGCTTAAGAGCAGCTGCTGCTCAGTCAGTAATCATAATGAAAGTGGGTAAGAGGAAGCTCTGCCTGAGAAGACCGGTTCTGGAGAAAAATCACAAGGGTTGTGCACAGGTCAGTTTGTGGTCAGGGAAGACCTCCAGTTTGTGGAGTTGATGTAGTTGATGTTGGTGTGGGTCATTTCATTACTGTTGCTGTAGTTTGTAGGTGTTGAATCCAGGTAGCTGCTACAGTTGCAGCAGTAGCTAATTGGGCTGTAACAAAAACCACATTAACACTTATCTGCTTGTCCACTTGTCTGCTTGTCCGGGACAAGTGGACTTTTCATCAGGACAAGTGGAGGAAAAATTTACTTGTCCGATCGGGGGGGGGGGGGGTTGTATTTCGCACCAGTGGCTCGGCTGTTGTCAGGGAAGAGTTTACAGATTCCCCCTTACCAACCAAAGAGTAATTTTATCAACTCCCTCTGGCCCAATCAGCAATCAACTCTCAGAATGCTTTTGTCCAATCAGGAGTCGTGAAAAAAATATTAAATTCAAATGATTTTTCACCTCTTCGTCCTCATTCACTTGCCGTCAATAGTGAGCCGCAAAATGTTTCTCCGACCCCCGAGGCCCGGACAAGTGGCAGGAAAGGCACCATCTAAGCGAGCAAGCGGAGCAAACGATCATGACCCAGCGAAAGCCTACGAGGCTGAGAGGCAGAGAAACTTTGTTCCGAGTTGGAGGGACGAGTTTGAGGGGGTCAGATATGAGGACGGCACAATGTATTGCGGTGTCTGCCGCGACAACCCAAACCTCCCTGACAGGTAAGGCTGAGTTAACATTAACGTTATGTGACGATTTAACGTTAATGTTGGTCACTAAGTGTTTTTACACTGTAAGCTAAAAGATGCAGTAATGCTGCAAGCCTGTGAAACAGTGCGGCTAAATTGAATTAATGTTAACGTAACATTAGCTAATGTTAACGTTTGTAGCGGCTCATTTTTACAGCAGGTAAAGTTAACATTACCATGACAAAGTGTGTCAGCGTTAACATTTTACATTTGCATTGAGCTTCTAACAAATATCACTAAAATGCTCATCTCAAAAGATTTTCATGTAACTGATGAATAATGACTCAAACTGTCATACATTGACAAAAATTATTGTAAAATAACGATTTTTATCCAGACAAGTGATAAAATTTTACTTGTCTGATGGGACAAGTGGCTCAAAAAGTTCAGGTCAAGCCCTGCGCATGATCTCAACACCACGGCCATATGATGCCTACAGCCAAGTTGATCCTATAGCCATCATCACATCAGAGTTTTTGCTGTTGAGAGTCACAGTAGTTCATATGATGCATGACATAAAATACAATGCACACATTTCTTTAGTGTGTGTCTGATCATTTGAAAATATTTCCAGGCTCGAGTACATGTGATTTCTATAAACAGTCATTGAATTCATCATGCACAGATATCACAAGCATAAGCATAATGTAAGCAGTTCGTGGCTCTGTTTGCTCCTCCTCTTACATCACTTCCTGTTCGTTTCCGTCAATGATACTGCAAGTTACTCGAATACTACAAGCACGTTAATGTCCAATAGCAAGAGGCCGTGCGCTGAATGAGCCGACACAGACCTGTGTGAGCCCTGAACCCCGACACGCTCATGTAGCAGTGAAGAGTCGTGGTGGTCGGTTTGGTTGCCGTGGTTAGTTGCATGTGTTGCCGGCAGCAGCGTTGCTGAACACTCAGCAGCTGCAGGTCTCTTATGTAACAGCAGCTTCCATCCTGCTGCTGAACAGATTAAAACCAGAGAGGATTAACACACACACACACACACACTGACCACAGCTGGCCTAAATCAACCAGGGAAACATACGCCTGTGTGTGTTTTGTGTATGTGTGTTTTTATGTGTGTGTATTAGGATTACAGTACTGTTGCATTTGTTGTGTCAGATGTGTGTGTGTGTGTGTGTGGCATTAATCTGCAGCGCAGAAACATCCTGCTGTCCCTGAACACATCAACATCCACCAGTTTCTCTGGGGGTGGTGACCTCAGCAGGTGGAGGTGGAGCCTAAAGCTGTGAGAGGACAAAGAAACATGAAAGTTCGGTAAAAACATGCAGGAGAGATCAGGGCTTCTCCAGTTACTCTTTACTGGTTTCTATGAAAATGATACAAATCTGACCAGTGACGGATCAGATGACAGGGCTTCTTTCTGTAGCCAGCGAGGTGTCAGTATTTGCGTTGCTTGATGAAGATGAGCTGCAGTGGAATGACATTTAAACACTTGCTCAGTGGATTTTGTGCCTTTAGTGTCTCAGAGAGTGAGGACAGAAAGTGTCCACCATTCTGTGTTCAGGTTCAGATGCGAGTTTAGTGTTCATGGACCAGCAGGGGATGCTGGGAGCTAGAGGGAGAGGCCATCTGTCAGTTCACAGTTTCCGTCTGTGTTTCAGTCCATCCTGCCAAATCCTCCACAGACCCCCCCCCAACAACCTCCCACATCTGACCTGGAAGCTTTTCCATTCCCATCTCGTTTGCTCTGCTTGTTTCTGTCCAAATCTTTTCTGTGCTGGCTGTAATAGAGGGCTCTAGAGGGCGCTAGCAGGACTTCACAGTGTTAATAAAACATTGACTGTGTGTGTTTCAGTATCTACACGAGAACGGAGTTGTTCATCGTGACCTTAAACCAGAGAATCTGCTGTACGCTGACCTATCGCTGGATGCTCCACTGAAGATCGGTAACAAACCAGCAACACCACACCGTCACAACAAACTACGACTATAAACACAAATCTGTGATCGGGTTTAACACACGTTACGAAAGAAAAGGTGCCAGTTTAGAGTCTCAGATCCTTTAGGTGTGATTTGCTCGCTCAGAAGTGGACATGTAGTGAAGCTGCAGAGGACTCATGTTGCGTTCATGTGTTCACCACTTTAAGGTGGAGCATTTTAACAACTTAATTTTCTGCTGGGCAGCTTGTGAGTTTACCCTGAGGATCCATAAAAGTTTTATTATATCTAAACCTTTAATATTACATCATTACATATTTGTTGATGGTTTTATTATTGTGATTTACTCTGAATTGGAATTATGAAATGTAGTTGAGTAAAATATAAAGTGGCATGAAATTAAAATACTCAAGTTAAGTACAAATACCAGATCTGTACACATTTGGACTGAAGAAGAGTACTCGAGTAAGTGTACTTAGTTGCTTTCCACCACTTGTGTGCTTTGTCCATTGACGCTGACCTTGTAATAAAGATGATTTCGACACAACTCGAAAGCAGAATGATTTCCTTTTTGTCACCTAGAATGACAGTCTGAATGAAGCATCACTGGAATATTGTTTGGTTCATGAATTTGATGAACCAGGAGAAGCCTCGGCTTCCAGATGGCCGGTGGGCCTCAGGCTAACAGTTACGGATGGAAGAAGCTCAGATTCAGCCTCCACTGTGTTTCAATGAGACCCACCAGCAAGTTTTTGTAGTTCAGAGACTGCAGAGAAACACTCTCCTCCGCCTCCAGCTTCCACTGCTTCACCCCCTCATCTCACTTTAAATAGAAACAGGAAACAGCAGAAACATATCAGGGAAAATAAGGTTTTATTCTCAATACCTCACAAGTTTTTAATGGAATAATAAATTATATGTTTTATTTTTATTTCAGTTCTAATGAGGAATGTTCTTCTCTCCTACAGCAGACTTTGGTCTATCCAAAATCATCGATGACCAGGTGACCATGAAGACTGTCTGTGGAACACCCGGGTACTGCGGTGAGTTTATCACCTCTGCTACACTGTGACCAAGATGTACCAGCAGCACTGCATCGTTTAGTGGGAGCGTGGCCTTTCAGACTGGCAGGCTCAGGTTCTGGCTCTGGTGGCTCTGGTTTAATTCTGGAGTCTTGGAACATTGGTATTATTTAGTAAACCAGCTCGCATTCATACCAGTTTAAGTGGAACAAATAATGTGCAATAGGCCGGGAGTGTTGCTTAATGCGCATGGCAAGTGAACTACGACACTACATTTGAAAAACACCAAGGAAGAAGGAGACAACACACTCCTTTTGTTGTCAGTTGCTGCTTCCTTCTTCTTCTTCTTCTTCTTCTACTTCTTTTCTATATTGATAGTGGATTGCAACCAACGTCTACAGGTGTATGCTGCCACCTACTTTATTGGAGTGCGTAGCCTCAGGATTTTCTTCTGTTTTCTTGCCGGCCTAGAATACCTGACCCGCCCACTGATGCCTTCATGGTTCCCAAGAAAAACCAAGTACATCTTGGTTGCCGTTAGGAACGAACTTCTCAGGTTATAAACCTATTCTTTTTTTTGTATAAACGCTCTTGCCGGTTAAAAATAGGTTTGGGAACCAGAACCAGCATTGTTTCTTGACAGTCTGAAAGGCCTAGTGGTGTAGCAACACTATTAGATGGTCTGGCAGCAGTATTAGAGGGCGTAGCAGCAGTGGATGGTGTAGCAGCAGCAGTAGCAGCAGATATCCAGCAGCGTATGTGATGTGTTCACTTCAGCCGCTGCTCTGTAGGATTTCACAAACTCAAACGCTTGTCAGCCATCTGGCAGCTAACAGGCTCCTCTGCCTTCAGCTCCGGAGATCCTGCGGGGAAATGCCTACGGGCCTGAGGTGGACATGTGGTCAGTGGGTGTCATCCTATACATCCTGTGAGTCCTTTAACAGCTCCTTTCCAGAACGCACACACACACACACACACACACACATACACACACACATACACACCATGAAGTGATTCAGTATTGACTTACTCCTGTCATTACAGATTTTAGATCTAAGTTTTATAGATCTTCATCTGTCTCAACATCCATTAAAAGCGAAGCCATGATGTGAAACACTGGGTCCTGTCAGTGTGTCATTCACTTCAGCTGCATCAGCAGAGTCCATAATAATAATAAGCAATGACACAAGCTTTTGTGATTTCATACATTTAATCTGAGTATTCAAAGATTCATTTCTGATACACAGTGTGGTGAGTGTGAACTTGAACACTTGTTCCCCAGACTGTGTGGGTTCGAGCCCTTCTTTGACCCAAGGGGGGATCAGTACATGTACAGCCGAATCCTCAACTGTGACTATGAGTTTGTATCTCCGTGGTGGGATGAGGTCTCCCTCAATGCAAAGGATTTGGTGAGTTTCTCTGATAATTCTCCAAAAACCCTGACATGTAGAACTTAGTAACACAAAATGTGCATTTTAGAAAATCATCATTCACGTATTGTGACAACTTATGACCTTTTAAAATTAACTCTTTAAATCACTTGGAATGACATGATACTGAACTTGGACTTGGACTAATGTCAGAAGAAGTTTTATCACCTTTTCACATCTATCAAACCCACTGGACTTCTTTTAGATTGTGGACATAGCTTGGACTTGTCCTGAATAGCTCGGACTAAACTGGAATAACCTTGGACCATAGACTGTCTTTAATGATCTGGATCCTCGAATGATATGATACTTGACCTGGACTAGTTTTAAATTAGTTCAGATTTAATTTAAACTTGTCAAAAATGGCTCAGCACTCAAGATGAACTTTGAACGGGTCTTTGACTAGTGAATTAATATGAGCAGGTCTCAAATGACTTGGACATAAAGATAACTTGACACTTGGTCTCACATGACTTTAAGTGTCTCATCAGACTTGACTTGAACCTTTTCTAAAGGATCTAAGACTGAACTGAACAGCTTGACGCTTGACTCGGTCTCTAACTTGGGTTTATTTCACAGTGCTGTGTTTAGATTTGACCGAGTTGTGATTTTGAGAAGAATCAGTACAATATTTGGCACGAATTGTATAAAAAAACAGCAACAGACTTAGACCTGTCAGGAAGGACTTTACTCAGAACTGTTTCAAATAACCTGTAGTTCAAACTGTCTGAAAATGTCTTTGACTTGTGTTGAGGACTTCAGACCTGTTTTGTAATAGCTGCTAATCACCTCAATCCAACTTGACATCGGCCATGCTGGAAACTGCCTGGTTCCTTCCCTGACATGTGATCTAAACTCGGCTCTGTCCCTTTTTGTTGTTGAGCAGGTCAGCAGGCTGATTGTCCTTGACCCTTGTAAGCGTCTCAGCGTCCGGGAGGCCCTGCAGCACCCCTGGGTGCTGGGCAAAGCAGCCCGATTCTCCCACATGGACACCACCCAAAGGAAACTACAGGAGTTCAATGCTCGACGGAAGCTTAAGGTGAGGATCAGTGTCTGCGCCACAAGGGGGCACCAGAGGTCAGATATGTGTCCCCATTGTTGGGGCTGTGCTAAAAAATTTACTCTTTACTCTTAACTTAAATTTCATTTTTCATTTTGACGTTGTGGGAGCTGCATCAGTGTGTTTGGTAATTTGCCAAAACTATTCAAATAAAATGGAAAGTGAATTTTGAATTAAATAGTTTTGACTCAGTTTGTCTGCTAAATTATCAGTATATTGTGATGTGTTCAGACTGCCTGACTGTTGTTCACAGCAACTTGTATTTCAGCTGTTTTCATATTTTTACTGAGATATCTGGAATATCACAATGTATCGCAAAATGCATCACATCGCAGTGAATCATGATTCATATCGTATCGTGATATCCTTGCCAATATCCAACCTTCCCATTGTGCAGTGCATCAGACACAAGGATGGTAAGAGAAAGTTACACTGTCTCCAAACTTGAAGAACATTTTTATTCAGATTTCACTGAGTTTTGATTCTGAGAAGAAAAAATATAATTTTCGGTGCAAATTATACATATAAAAAAAAACTTTTCTACAGAGTTAACGTCGACATTTGAAGGAGAAAATTTTTCTGAAAGTTCAAGGAAAGTGGGGTGGCTATGAAAACAATGAATGCGTGTGTGTCAACAGGCTGCCATGAAGGCCGTCGTGGCCACCAGTCGTATGCATGAGGGCTCCAGGCGTCGTACCGACAGCTGCGAGATTCCAGGCTCAGGGGCTTCCAGGCAGAGCAGCATGCAGCAGGACCCGCCTCTCGAGACAACAAGCCCCACTCCTGCAAATAAAGATGCACCGCCCCCCGATCAGCAGCCACCAAAGGAAGACTCATCAAAGTCTGTCAACCAAAGTGCCCTCAGCCTCTCCCCACCTCACAGTCCCAAACCGCCCATCTCTGATGTCACACCCACAGGCCCTGCCCCCATCAGACCACCCCTGCGGGTTGATGGGCTACGACAAATGTCTGCCATCCCCAAAACCATGCCGGTCCAGCTTCGACTGCAAGAGAAGAGTTGCTCTGTTGTAGAACCCGTCTTCAGGGTAGAAGCCACACCTTCGCTGGCCACGCCTCCAGGTCCCAACAGCCTCAGCAATGGCTTCACACCTGGGGCGGAGCCAGCCAGTAAGACCAATCACTGCCAGTGATCACCTGACAAACAGAGCTAAGAATCTCTGTTTCAACCCAAAAACTCAAAAAATGGTAAAGGTTCAGCCTTCCACTGACTCTTTACAGACATTTAAAATAATTTATGGGACCAAAATACAGCAGAACCTAAAGTATCTGTAAGATCCAGAGCTAACATTCAACCAATACAATGGCATTGTCCAGTTCTGTAGCCCTGTTGTTACGCTAACATGCTAACAGCTATGTGCTCATTAGGGTTTGATGGGTATTTCTGCTGCATGGACAGTTGTTCTGCTTTTACTGATGAGCTGCTGGTTTTCAGTACAGAGGTGTGTGTTTGTCCCATATCAGAACTTTGAAGTCATCATGGCACAAAAGATTTTTTTCTTAAAAAACGGTAGTAAAAAAGAGTTTATAACATTCTCAGTTTTAACCATGTCACAGGTAGTTTACTGTTATCTACTGTCACAAAGTACAGAAAACAACGAGAGCAAACAGTGACTGCAGCTAGTAATTCTTGCTTTTCAAGTGTAGCTAGCATCAGAACCAGCATGCTAACATGTACTTTGTGTTAACAGAGGACTTGACTGAGCACTGCAGCATGAACACAGCGTGATCAAAAAAAGCTTCTGAGGCTGTAAACAGGCTCCTGCAGCCATTTTATTCTTTAGAAAACTTGATGTGTTAAAGGTCCCTCAAAAACAAGATGGTTCATCTCAAGGAGTTTGTCCTATAAGAAAACACCTTCAGCTCACACCAAGTGAGTCTGTGGAATTGGTTAACTGGCACTTCGCTAGCTAGCTAGCCTGGAGAGCGGCTGTGACTTTTGTGCTAGCTTATTCATGTTAGCAGCTCGTCTGCTACGGTTGTTTACCACCAACATGAAATTTCTCCGTCAGCAGGACCCCGTGTTTTGGACAGATGCAGTGTGACTTTGCTGTGTTACTTTGTGACTTTGTGGTGAGATCAGGACGTCTGTGGCCCGTTGGTTTAATAGTAGACTTCCTAATCACTGACACTTGCACCTTTTATGAAATATCACATGTAAATCATTGAACAATAACATTCAACCATTTAACCACAACTCTTCCTACTGGGACTGTAGGAAGAGGTGCATTCAGGTCTGACCAATCAGATTTAACTGTGCTCAGCCTCATTTACACGTGCATTAATGTCTTTACTGATCCAGATCAGATCACACGTTGATGGAAGATGTCCAAAGTTGATCCTAGTTTCATGATTGGTGCGTCTGCTGATGAGTTCCATTTGTATTGTTAAAAACATTTAGCTCAGAGAGTTGGGTGTGTAGCTTCCTGCCTGTTCAGACGAGCAGTTTATCATTCGAGAAAATACACTTTTTCACTTTTTGGAATGATGAGATGTTCAGATGGATGTCAGTCTCATGTCTGCATGTTGAGCACAGAGCTGTGGCCCAGGTGTGGCCAGCCCAGCTTAGCACAGAGACTGGAGGCAAAGGGAAACAGCTAGCCTGAGTAACTAACACAGCTGAGGCTCAATGTGTTGAGTCCCGTCTGTTCAATCCAAACAGAAACAGAAAAACAACTATTGGAATGTGGAGATGCTGCACAGAGGCACAGGCTCATGGATACACTTTAGCTCCTCAGGAAAAAGTTGTGGCTTGCGATGTTGTTCATTGGGAGGTGCAGGTGTAGTTTTGAGCTCAATGCTTAACACACAAACGTGAGATTATTATGAAGTGAACATGTCACTGTCAGAGAGACAGCAAGAGTATTCTCCAGGCTGTGAAAGTGTTCCTTCATGTTCTGATGTGGGACAAACTGAGACTCCTCTCCACCGTCTCCGTCTTGTTCTGGTACAGAAGGTAAATTTTTCCTCAGACGCTCTGGACGGAGCTGACTGTTTGTATTTGATCAAACTTTGGTAACATGGTGCACGTTTGCATGGACACTCTGATGTGAAGGACCAGAGCAGCTTCATCTGGCTCTGCTTCTTCTTCTGCATCCCTTTCAGCGTCACAGCATGTGTGAGCTGCGTCAGAGGCTTCAGACCTTCATGTTGCTGTAAAACAGCAGAAACTGAAGCTGTCTGCTTCCATTTGCTTTACAGGCGACTTGAAGAGACAATCTGCTTTGAGTTTTTTACCCTTTCTACTCCTCACAGTTGGTTGAGATCCGTCTGTAGCCTTCAGGTAAGTGACGTGTTGTGTTCGTGAGCTTCTAGTGAAACGTTGCGTTGTTTACACTTTATCAGCAGTGATGATGATGATCTCCTGTTTGCACTGTACATAGTTTGGTTTTAGACAGATTATGATTGACATCTCTAGTGCTCCACAGAGACACATCTGCTCAGACCCCAAAATACCAAATCTGACCTTTGACCTTGATTGAAATTTCACCCCCCTTCATCTGAAACCACACATTCTACCTCTTTTTGTGCAGGGGCTTCCAAAATGATCAAAACAACGTAGACATCTCTGGAAAGAAAACAGTGAGCTGACACCACTCTTAGAAAAACACACAAACTTACAGTGGCCAGGACAGCCCAAAAAAGAAGCATCCTGGAGCCAGCTAGTTCAGGTGACAGAGGTCACGCCAACAACTCCACCATGAGTCCAGGTCCATGGTCAGGAGGCCCAGGGTGTGTATTTATCACACGTGTGACAGGAGGAGGTCAGACAGACAGACAGACAGACAGACAGACGCGTTTTTGGCCCTTTTCCTTCAAGGAGTCGTCAGCCAAATGCTCACAGGTGTTTGATTCTCCTGTCCACATTTCTAACACAGTTTGAAATCGTTCACTCATTCATTATTTACTATGTAGTGTTTCTTATATAGTGAAAAAAATGATCCACTAAGAATTCAAATACTACTACACAATGGTGAACACGCTGTATGTGTCACTGTTTCTGTGACAGGGAACGGTTTGAACGCAGCACGTTTGTGTTGATCTGCATGTTTCATCAGGCTGCTGTGCTTTTTGTTCTGTCTCAGCCACCGTATGAAATCTTGACTTGTGAAGAGGAACACATTTGTCCTGTAAGGGCTTTTCTCTTTGAAGAGGAACCAGCCCCCCTCCAAACACTCCTACACACACACACACACACACACACACACAGTTTCAGTCAGAGCAGGTGTGTCTTGTGGAGCAGCGTGTGACAGCTTTTGGTTACAGTGTTAGAAATGTGGACAGGAGAATCAAACACCTGTGAGTGTTCAGCTGACGAACCTGCATGTGTTCTGTTGGACTTCCAGCTGGATGCAGCAGCGCTCACCTGTCCACAGGTGTTCGATACTCCTTGCAAAAGGAAAACTAACTGTCTTGGTAAAAAGCATGTACTCTGTATGTTTAATTTACATCTATACTCTTATGTAAAAACATGAATATTTTGCTTCTATTTATCTCAGCCTCTGAGGGACGTCTGGGGGGTTTCGAGGTGGGCGGGGCTAAACTGTAAGTGGTGTTTGTTTTGTGTTTGCAAAGTGAATTTGTCCTTTTTTATTTTGACAGATGACACATAAAGTAACAGTGTGGCAGTCTTGGCTGCTGTGTGTATCTTTGCATGTATTCTTTGATTTCTGTGGATCAGGTGGAACTCTGACGTTTGAATCCTGCAGGACTGATTCAGTCTGACTGAACTGAGCTCAGAGTCTCTGTGTCTGTCAGGCAGGATGTCACATGTACAATAAAGGCTGATGGAAACAGCTCCTGTCGTCTTTCTTCTGCTATCAGAACAGAAACCTCAGACATTCTGACACACAGCGCTGCCGCCAGACTTTTTATTTCTTTTTATTTATTCAGCCAACAGCTCAGCTGAACGATATTTTCCAACATGACAGCTTCAAAACATGTAAATATGACAGAGACAAACTTCCTCCAGCAGGTGGAGTAACACAACATTAACGTATGGTCACATTTCACTTTTGATCAAACAGTTTGTTTCCTCGTGCTGCTGTCACAGAGCATCATGACGGTTCACATGGAGCTCCGTGTCTCCTGATGAACGTCAGTCCAACAGTCTCTCTTGTAGCTCTGTGTTTGGTCTCCTCCTGAGGGAAGTCTCTGCTCTTTAAATGCTCCGCTCTGTCCACCAGCTCGTCTCTCGCTGAGTCTGTGTGCTGTTTGCTGCAGCAGCTCAGGTTCACGGACTGTTACAGATAAACAGATGATGAGCTGGAGCTCCAAAAAAATGAGCTGCAGTCTGCTGACAGTTCCCCACCAACACACAGTCAGTTCAAACGGTTTTGTAAAGACACCTTGAGCACAGGGAGCATCCTGCACAGGTCAGGAGCTCAGCGGTGAACGTGTTCCTGCTGTTGGCAGGTTGAACCTGACATGAAAAACACACGTAAAGCTCATAAACGACATAAAGAACAGCACACAAATCCAAAAACAGGGAGTACTGACAGACATGCACAAATATATGACAGAGTTCACACACCAGAGGCTGCTCCTGAAAGCGACTCTATTGTATAGTTTTGCATTTTAAACAGCACACTGAAGCAGCTGGTCCAACCATAACACCTGTGTCTGGTCCTGGACTCGAACCTGTGACCTCTGAGTCACATGCTGTCCCTTGAGCAGACGCTCCCCCTGAACACCTGTCCCTGCTGGATGGTCCCACACCAGTATGCCGATTTCGAGCTCCAGTCAGCTGCTGAAACCTCCCACACCGATGTGGCGCTGTAGGCCCCGCCCCCCCCCGACCTCGTCCAGGATACCTCAGTGTCGGATGACGTCACTGCCGTGTCATCGACCCACCACAGGACGTCCTGCAGAGGTGAGTTAAATCCAGTGAGGATGCAGACAAGCAGCTGAGGAGCTTCTGGATCCTGAGAGAGCGGGACGGACGACAGGATGTGGACAGACGGACTCGAGCCTGCAGACAGACGGACAGAATTCAAGTCAGTCACTCAGAAACCTGTTGCTTGGAAACGGTCTCTGTCCTCAAAAGTCACGCCAATTTTTTAAAACAATTCTGAAAATAAAAACAGAAAGTTAAATTCAACGAAAGATTTGCTTCGGCAAACTTGATACATTTCAAAGTAAAACAGGAAGTGGAGACGTGTTCTGTGTTCTGACGTCAGTTTTACAGTTTTATCTGTTCTGTGAAGCAAACTGTTCCTCACAACGAAACACGTTCCCATGCAGACGTGCAGATGTTGTGCAGATGTTTTGTCAAGAAGAACTTTGAAGAAACGTCTGAGTGACGTAACCCAAACAGCCACACACAGACGGCGGCTTGTCCTCATTTGATCTTTTACCTTCCAGATTTCTCTGACTCGATGGAGGAAGACTACCTGTCGTCTCGTTTTGATTTTGATGAAGAACATCTTCTTCACCAACGTCCACCAGCAGCTGCATTCCATCGCTGAAAACCATGGAGAAGGAGAGGGACGCTCCTCTGGGCAGCGACCACACACAGCAACACCTGCAGCGGCAGATCACAGACTGAGCATCAGAGACAAACACCTGGACAGTCAACATGCCGACCAATCAGAGTGAAGGAGCAGCTCACCGCAGGAGGAGGATGAAGGTCAGCGCCGCGTCCATGCCAAAGGGGGAAAGGAACTGAAGTGATGAAGTTGGATTTCAGATCAAATTTCTTCTTCAGTTTTTTTTTTAAGTTTAGTTCAAATCGACACAAATCGAGTTTATTGATCCGCAGAGGGGAAATGAGACGTTAAATTAAAGCTCTCATAATGTGTCTAAAATCAGTTTAAATTCACGTTACTATAGATGATCAATTTTCGCCTATTTTGTTACTTTAAATTAAACATATTATACACATATCACATATCAAAACATATCATGTTTTTACAAATAAATGAAAATCTTTTTATGGTTTTAACCTTTTTTTTTAAGTCCATTATTAGAGGTTTTGCCTGAAATAAAAGTTCTTGAGGTTTTTTTTGTTTTGTTTTTTTGGACCCTAAATGTCTTTTTAACATGTTTTTTTTTCTCTTTAAATGGGCCTTGATTTTTTGCTTTAAATGAACTTCATGCTGCGGTAGGCTAATGATTTTTAACTTTATTTGAAAGTTCCTGTAATGATGAGGGAATATTTTTTCATTCTTCATAATGATGTTTAAAAATTAAAAATCCAGTCATATCGTTTCTTAGTAAAGTTTTAGTGTTTTAATGGCTTCACTAACAGACTTCAGCCTTTAATCATTAATAATCCAAATATTTTTTTTTGATCGAAATAGCCTAGTTTTTTCGCTTTAAATAAGTTTGTTTGAACATTTCATGAAGGAACCGTTGGCTGTGGCGTAAAACAGCCTCAGTGACGTTTTTTATCTTGAATAAAAGTTTCTCCCACCATGTTTCAAACACTGAATAAAAGTCCTGATAATCACGATGTTTTTTCCTTGAATTAAAGCATCATCATGTTGATTTTGAGCTCAGATAAAAGCCTTTAAGTGTAAAGTTCAGTGTGCCTACCTGCTGTCAGTGTGAAGGCTCCTGATCAGTGACCTGAGGAAACTTTGTGGAAAACAGAAGGTCGAGCAGCTGCTGGAGCGGAACGCCGAGCTGCTCTGGGATCACAGCGACCGTTGGTGAAGGACAGAAAAACAGGAAATGTTCTGATTCGACTGTTGGTGTGAAATATGATCCATGTGTCAAACTGTCACACAGAGAACATCACATCTGTGCACACGGAACACAAACAGGACGCGGAGCAGCTGGTCGACTTCATTTACTCACAAAATGTCCCCGAAAAAAAAGCTGAAAGAACAAAGAAGAATAAAAATTATAACCATAATTTTCGTGTCTTCTTTAGCATAAACTACATGAGAGTGGGACTTATGAATGTACATAAACTGATAAAAGCTGATCTTCTGATCATCTACTTTATTTCAGCTGATCACTAATCAATAAATAAATGCATCAGCCTGTCACGTGACATGTTTGTTTCATCATTAATGTAACACGCTGACGTTTGGCAGCAAACACTCCTGCAAGCCCTCTCACATCACATGAGTGGAGTCTGTTGGTCACACCCGCGGTCAGCGCTGTGTGACCTCACAAGAAACTCCGGATGACGTCAGAGGGCCAACCACTGCCTGTGGCAAATGGAGGCCTCGGACAAATGTCTCCTGTCAGCTGAGCCTCCTTTTGTGATAACCGTCGTCCTTTAAATTACTCGTGTTTAAATGTTTTTTTTGCTTTCATCTTATTTGTTCTTAATATTGTTGTTGTTTACTGTTTGCTTATAGCACACTGAATTGCCTCTGTGTATGAAGTGCGTTATATAAACGCTCCTGGCCCTGCCTTGCTGTGTGCGCGCGTGTGTGTGTGTGTGTGTGTGTGTTTGTCTTCATTCTGAAGACAAACAGGCTGCTTGCTCACAAATCAATCGATCACAGAAACTGATCCTTTATTGACCTCACGGGGAAAACACAAACATCAGTGCAGCACGACGGTAAACAAAAGATAATCAGGAAAACAATAAAATAACAGAGGAAATTAAACACTAAGTAAAACACTGAGTTTAATGAAACTACTGAAGGTGAGTCTACGGCATGTCCTGACGTCACGCAGGTGTTGACACGTGACCTCTCACATCAGAAACAGCGCTCCCGGCTTCAGTCAAACTTCCGCCGCTCGTCTCCGTGACTGATGCCGCAGTAATAAACGGCCGCGTCGCTCCGCTGCGAGCCGCGCAGCAGCAGCGAACCGTCCGCAGCGGCAGACACTTTTCCCGGAGCGACGCCGGAGCCGAAGCGCACGTGAGAGCTGTTGGACCGGGACACGAGCAGCTGAGGAGCGCGTCCCGCCGCCTTCCTGTACCAGCTGATGATGGCTGGGGCACTGGAGGCGTCCAGCAGGGGGCAGTGCAGGGTGGCGTCCTCTCCGACTCTCACCCGCACGGTGACGGCCGGCAGGGCGGCGACATGCGGCTCCGAGTGCAAACCTTCAGAACATCACGGTTAGATGAGTTTAGTGACGGAAGAGTCTGAATGATGCAGAAACACTGATGAGAAACAAAGACGGCAAGTGATGACGACAGAGAGGCAGAAACATGTGACTTTCATCAACTCATGAGGCAACAAGCCTTCATCAATAAAGTCTGCTGATCATGTTTACAATGAATCGATTCACTGATCAATCAGGCTGTAAAAGTGCGACAGAAGTTCAGTGGGTCAAGTTCACAGAGAGGAAACTCAAACGGCGCTTCTGCTTCACAAATCATTTATTCATGATCAGAATCAGTCGGTTGATTTCTGTCTCTTCATTTCATCAAC
>JAPQLA010000020.1:30196935-30214276 GCA_029822935.1 Naso vlamingii
ACACACACACACACACACACACACACACACACACACACACACACACGCACACACACACACACACACGCACACACACACACACACACACACGTACACACACACACACACACACACACACGTACACACACACACACACACACACGTACACACACACACACACACACACACACACCCTTTACACATAAACGAAACTTTCCATACAAACTCTCTGGGCAGATAACTCTGACATGGAGGGAGGGAGGAGGGTGGGGTTTGGTGTGTGGAGGCAGCAGGGTAGTGGTGGTGGCGGGTGGGGGGTGAGGCAGGGGGTGTGGCTGAGGTTTTCCGTCCTCCTGTCACCCGCTGCAGGAGCCCCTCCCTGTGTTCCTGCCAAGCCTGAAAGGAAAGTACAGCTCACTTCAACCTGAGAGACTCAGTGAGAGCAGCCGTGCGCTCCACAGCTCGTCATCAACTTCACCTCTTTAAACACCATCTTCATCTTCATTTCCACCCTCTTCCTCAGCTGTTCACCCATGGCTGCCTCCTCTAAGTCCTCCCAGAAGGCGAAGAACGTGGTGATCGCCCTGCTGGCACTCTGGTCCATCATCGCGCTCATTGTCATCGTGGTGTGGGCGACGTCTCCTGACCTGAAGAGTTCGGCGAAGTGTCACGCTGAGCTGCAGGATGTGAAGGAGAAGATGGCGGGCGCCAAGGTGATATACAACAAAGACAAGGTGGCTCTGGAGGAGAAGGTGGAGGCGGGGAGGGAGGAGCTGGTTCGCCAGAAAGCTGAGATGCTTCTGCTGCTTGGACGCCTCAACGCCATCAACGTGACGCTAGAGGAGTGCCAGCAGGAGAACGTGAGTGATGGAGTTCACCTGTTTTAGTTCGTCTCATGTTCAGCTGTCACTTCTTTTTCTCTCAAAACAAGAAACAAATCATTACTGAAAGTCACTGAAGTTAAAAGTACGAACCCGAAAAACTCTTGAAACAAGTTGGTTTGAGTGAAAACAGTTGCAGGAGATTTTGTTCACTTGTTAAAGAAACTGAAGTTGTGATTTTTTTCCTTCTTGTCTGCAAACAGAAATCAGTTTGAAGTTTTGATTTCAGCCAATTTGTGTTTCCTGTGGAAAGAACTGAGGTCAGCTGCTGTGTGTGTCTTCAGTCAATATGATGATATTAAGAAGAATGTCATCATACAGCAAAACAGTTTAAGATAATCAGATTAATTTAAATGATTTTAAACATGTACAGCAAATGACACAAATGTGTTTTTGTTACGTTTTTAAAACAGATAAAGTACGATCACCTCATCCAGAGCTGAGCCCAGTGCATGCTGGGATAGACTCCAGTCTGCACTGATTTAGTGTTTTTCTAGTTTGTCCGCTCAGTTTTAACTTCATCTCATGTTTCATTTCAGAAATCGAGTCAGATCAGATGAAGTTATTATGATGTGTCGATGCTCTGGGTGGTTATCATGTTTAACGCTGACACATTTATTATAGTTGTGAATGTACACTGATCAAATCTCTGTCGGCTGAAGCTAAATCTTCGCTGGCTCACTGGATGTTTTCAGTGACAGCTTAGCACAAACAGGAATGATGTGTGGAGGGAATCTTACTAAAACTCAGCACCAAACTGATACTGAAACAGCCTCATTTTCAGGCCAACCACCACAGTGGTGCAGGAGCAGCTCCATCTGTGGGCAGCACGGTGGCTCAGTGGTTAGCACTGTTGCCTCACAGCAAGAAGGTCCTGGGTTTGAATCCAGGTCCTGTCTGTGTGGAGTTTGCGTTTGCTTCCTCCCACCATCAAAGACATGTATGGTGGGGCCCCTGAGCAAGGCACAGGCAGAGGTCTGGAGTTGGTCCCTGGGCGCTGTACTGTGGCAGCCCACTGCTCCTAGTCTGTGTAGTTAAGGTTAACTATGAATAGGATGGGTCAAATGCAAAGGATCAATAAAGTTACTTCTTCTTATCTGCCACCGAAAACACGTAACTCACTGAGGTGGATACGTGACTGTGATTAGGGAAGTGAAAGTGAACACTGAAACATTTTCTTCTCTTTACTGAAGCGTTTCCACTGTGACGCTTCGATTCCCTGCAGCGTGACGAGTTTTCCCTCCCTGCAGACTGAACGTTTCAACTGGGAAGACTTGAGCTGCTTCCAACATTTCTAGCTTCATATTCTCACAGTTGTTGGTTGGAAAATGTGAGTGTTTGCCTTTGCTCTGTCCCTCCTCCTCCTCCTCCTCCTGACTCATTCCCCCTGCCCCCCCTCACCTCTGCTCCGCTCCTCCCTGTGTGCGGCCTCAGTCTGGACTTCCTGCTCATCCCGGCAAGCTTCAGCGTGTCTGCTGCAGATGAACTCTCACATCATTACTGTGGACTGTCAAACATCTTTAATATCACCTTGATTCATAAAAACTGATGTGCAAACACAACAAGCATTTCTCAGAAAAGTGCAGAGATGTAACGAGTTGTGACAGTTTGACACTACAGTTCCCAGAATTCCCTGCACACAGTGAGCAGCCCAGTGTAACGAAAACAGGATTCCACAGAGAGCCGCTCACTGAGCTCATGAGCCAAGAACAGCTCTGTCTGTGTACTTGTGAAACAGCTCAAAGTACTGAAGCAAGTCTCAGTCCACCCGAGTTCACCTCCAATGACCTTTGAGTCCACATCTTCATCATCACCATCATCATCATCATCATCATCATCATCATCATCATCATCACCCAGAGCAGCGTGACCACAGCAGCTCTGTGGTCTCTGCTGAATCTGAAGCTGAAGATAAAAGCACCTGCTTTGGCTTTGTGTCAGCAGTGAGCACAACGTTAACGGATCGTCACCTTTCAGGTTCACGTGTCGAATGTTTCATCAAACAGCTGCTCACCTCTGCTTGTGTTCGTGTCTCCTGATGAACGTCAGTCCGTCAGTCTCTCTTGTAGCTCTGTGTTTGGTCTCCTCCCGAGGGAAGTCTCTGCTCTTCAGCTGCTAAAAGCTCCACTTTGTTCACCAGCTCGTCTCTCACTGAGTCTGTGTGCTGTTTGCTCGACTTCAGAGACTTTTTTTTTTGAAAATGAAGCTGTGGAGCTGAGCGTGAGCACAGCAGTAAAGTTGCGTCTGCACAGATAAACTCTGAGTTGAAGGTTACTGTGAAGCTCCATGAGCTCAGCAGCTTTGATTCAGTGGTTTATTATCAGGCGGTGATCAGAAAGCACCAGAAGTGGTTTCTTCTTCTCCTTCTGATGACTTCCTGTCTTCAACGACCTGTAGGAAACTCCCTGACATTGTTTAACCCTTCACTCTCTGCGTGGGCACATCCATGAGGCTCCACACACGACTTTATCTGCTTCCACCTTCCACGTGTCACTGATTAAATCCACCTGAGCAGCAGCTGGCATCACCTGACCTCCCACATGACGCAGTGCTCAACAGCTCCCTTCACCCCGCTGCATGCTGGGAAAATACTTCACCTTCATACCGTGAATATTAAGCTTTGAGAGAATATGTGTCCTTCCTGGAAGAGCTGCAACAGAGAGGATGAGGATGGTGATGAAGATGAGGATGACGTTAACAGAGTGAGGCTTCAGTTTGGTTTTGAAGCTGCTCTCAGCTGTGAAACCTGTGAAGCTGGTGTGATATTTGCAGTAGCCGTGTGATATTTCCGGGAAGTGGATTCAGTCTTTAGTCCAATTTGTTGTGTTTTCTTGGTCGTTCATCGGTGAGAAGTGTGTTTGTCTAAAGGTGTGTTTCTAATGAGGTCTGATGGGAGGTGTGTGACACACCTGCCTCGTGTATCTTAACTTACCTTTCCTTTGTTGTCTTCATGCTCGTTAAAGTGCTGCTGTGACAGAAACAGACCCAGAACCAGTTTACATTTCACTCTCGGTTCCAGGAGGCCTCAATGAGGCTCCAGGGGCTTTTTAGAAGATTTAAAGTTATTGATTAATTATGATTATTGGACCTGAAGTGTGTTCCAGGTGTCCTTGAGAAAGTTCCAGAGATCCTTAAAAACATTCCAGAGTTTTGAGGAGTTTTAGGGTTTTAATGTCCCACAATGCACCTGTCTGTCTTTCATCACTGTGTGTGTGTGTGTGTGTGTGTGTGTGTGTGTGAGTGTGTGTGTGTGGCTGTTTCTACAACCTGTCCTGACATCAGTCATTATTATCACTGTGATGCTTTTGTGGTTTTTCCGGTCTCTGTGTCAGCATCTCACACACACACACACACACACACACACAGTATCTGTGTGTTAATACGGATGATGAGCTTCCTGTGCATCACTTCCTGTTGTTGAGCAGGTGTTCACACAGTTTGTTTTCAGACACACTCAGTAAAATCTCTGGATTTTAAAATGAAAGTCAGAAAAAATAAACAAATCGAAACTTCATATTTAACTCCTGTTAAGTCAAAAAATTAAGCTAAAAAATGAAAAAAAGCTGATTGTTTACATTCTTGAAACTATTTGTGGAAACAACACAAATAATCTCCGGTCACTGTGCTTAAAGATGTTCCAAAGGTTCTTGAGGAGGTTCCTCCACCTTTGACGTGATTGTTATGAAATGTTTCTGGCTGCTTTCTGCCTGTTGAAGAGGAAGAAGATGATGTTTGCGTTTGATCAGAAGGTTAAGATCACTGGTTTTGATGACAGATTCGTATGATCTATATCAGTGTTTCCCGAACTTTTTTTCTGGGGACCCATTATTTTTAAATGGTAACCCTTCGCGACCCAATTCTGCATCTGCCTTGTAATCTTGAAAAGGAGCACATTTGTACATAAATCAGGTGACTTCGAGAAAAGTTTAAATATGACAAAGTTGTAATTTTTATTTTTCAAGAAAAACTCGAAATAATTTGGGAAAAAAGTTCTGATTTAATGAAAAGAAGATCAAAATATTATGAAGATAAAATTGTGATTTTATGAGAAAGAAGTTGTGATTTTCAGAGAAAAAAATCAAAATATAATGAGAATAAAGCTCTAAAGCTGTTTCATGAGAAAAAAGTTGAGATATGAGGAAAAAGTTGAAATTTTGTAAGAAAAATCATGACTTTATTAGAAAAATGTTGTGATTTTATGAGAAAAAAAGTAGAGATATGAGAAAAAAGTTCAGGTATTATGAGAAAAAGTTGAAATATTGTGAGAATAAAACTGAAATTTTAACAAGAAAAAAGCTGAACCTCTGGATTTTACCATCAGCTTGCCCAGAGGAGAGGGCAGTGGTGAATTACAGATACAAATCTTAAACAGGCAACAAGACGTTGGGAGGAATTTGTCAAATTTATTTGGCGACCCAAATAAACCTCCCGCGACCCATGTGTGGGTCCCAACCCAGTCTTTGGGAATGACTGATCTATATCAACCTTCAACATTAGCCTCCAAACGCTCTGACAGGATGCGAGTGCACTAGCATTATTAGTGGAGTGTGAGTTCACAGCTTATGTTGTTGTGGTATTAGAAGCCTCTCAGGGTGAAGACATTTGTTTGGACTGCTCCTTTAAGTGATCTAACAATAACAGCTGCGTCCCTTGAAAGGAATGTTTCTAAAAGCCGTTCTCAACATCGAGCTGTGCTGCTTTCAATCACCAGCTCAGTTCTGCCAGCACACACTCAGGTCTGGCCTGGCTGACGCTCCTTCAGAGCACATACATAATCCACATGTTGGTCCACATGTGTTCAGAACTTTTCAGGTTAAGCGTGTGTCTACAGGGTCCATCGGGGTCATACTGTGGAACAGAGGTAGTCAGTTGTTTCTTGTCGTAAGCATGCTGCTGTTGAGGAGCTGTGACATCCTTGAATGCAGCTTCATCTCCCTGTGTTTGAAAATGTCCCAAGTGTCCTTGAGGAGATATCAGCTGGCTTCTACAGGGTTCTAGCAGTCCGCAAGGTTGTGTTGATAAAAATGTAGTCCTAATACAAACAAAAGCTTTATATCTAACTTGGTGAGGACCAAGCTAAAACCAGAAAAGAAGAGTGGCCACAAGCCAAATTTAGAAATTATGACAAAACAAAAAAATATGTAAAAAAAAAAAAAAAAACATCTGTTGAAAAAATTACTTATTCATTGAGGTCAAGTCTGAAGTGTTTTCTGCAAAACTTCATTGACTGCCATTATATTGTCAAGCTGAACATAAATATCTGCCTGTTCTCCAGCTGTTCTCCAGCTGTTCTCCAGCCTTTCTCCGGCTGCTCTCCAGCTGTTCTCCAGCCTTTCTCCGGCTGCTCTCCAGCTGTTCTCCAGCTGTACTCTGGCTGTGCTCCGGCTGTTCTCTGGCCGTTTTATGGCTGGTCTCTGGCTGGACTCCAGCTGTTTTATGGCTGGTCTCCGGCTGTTTTCCGGCTGTGCTCCGGCTGCTCTCTCGCTGTGCTCCGGCTGTGCTCTGGCTGTTCTCCAGCTGTTTCATGGCTGTTCTCTGGCTGTTCTCTGGCTGTTTTATGGCTGTTCTCCGGCTGCTCTCCGGCTGCTCTCCGGCTGTGCTCTGGCTGTTCTCCAGCTGTTCTCCAGCTGTTTCATGGCTGTTCTCCGGCTGCTCTCCGGCTGTTCTCTGGCTGTTCTCTGGCTGTCTTATGGCTGTGCTCTGGCTGCTCTCCGGCTATTTTCTGGCTGTTCTCCGGCTGTGCTTTTATACATTGTTTTATGAAAATGTGAGTGCTGCTCTTGGTTTATTTATGGGATTGGATCAGATGACATCAGAGCCAAGTAACGGTAGTAACGGGAACCTCTCTTTTATTATTCAGTACTTGTTTATGTAAAAACTTGTTGATCTTTATGAGCTGAAAGGTTGACACAAAGTGAGTAACAAACCGTACGCAGTTGTATCTACTGGCTGCAATATTTCAAAACTCCAAATCGAAACAAAATGAAAATAGAAGCAGAGCTAAAGAATGAAGATTCTGCACATTTGCCTCAAGTTTCTGTCCGTTGTTGCTACACAGACATGAATAAAGAACAGAGAGACTGTTAGCACAGCAGTAAAACCTTGAACCTGTGTTCCCTTCAGTATCTGAGTAACGTGCATGATTTCTCTGGGTGTGTTTGTTTCGTCCTGCAGGTCGTCCTGAACGGGAACATCAGCACGCTGCAGGAGAACATCGAGCAGCTGCGTCAGACGGAGGTGAACCTCACCGCTCAGCTCAGCCTGCAGGAAGGTAATGCAGGAAAAAGTCTGTCACTGCCATGAAAGGAGACTTTTTCTGCAAGCCACAGCCAGTATTCTTAGCTGCATTCCCTTCTGTTACCATGACAACCTGTGAGTCACAGTAAATAAACACACACGATTGGTCAGATTAAAAAAAAAAGAGTTCTGCTCTGAGAGAGAAAGAAATACCCTTTAATTGGAAAAAAGAATATAAAAAGAATGGAGTTAAAGATTTTCAGATCAACTTCAACCCAAAAGTTAAAGAATTTACAGGCAGTGAAATGAGCAGTCAGACAGAAACAAGGGATGAAAGACAGAAGAAAAAAAAGGACACATAAGAAGGGAAGGTACAGCCAATTTGCAGCTAAATCAGAAAAAAATAGAAAGAAGAATGATGATGATTGAATGTAATAAATTAAATTACCCAACAGATATATAACTGCATTAAGTCTTGTTGCATCATTTCCTGTTGCAGCGTCTCTGTCCTGCAGCTTTTTCCTCCGAATGATGTGAATGTGTTTGTGAACATGTGCAGCTTTGGACTGTTGGCTGGAACAAACAAACGTGCTGAAGGCGTCACTTTGGGCTCGGGCTCATTTGAGTACCTTTACTCTGATTACTTTGAATACTGTGTGGTATTAGTACTGTACTGAAATGTCTGAATGCTTCTGTCACTGCTTGTGTTCAAACTCCTTTTTCAACACACTGAGTAATCTCAAAGCTCATTGGCTGATATGTTTTCATTTCAGTGACAAACTTTACAAGCTGAACTTGAATGCATCGTTCGTTCTTATTTACATCATATTTCCTTAAAACATGTTCCTGAAGTCAGACTCCAGAAATCAACACGTAGTACTGAGCTTTATTTTCTGTCTTGGTGAAAATATGAATATACGAAGTACATTTCGGAGTAAACTGACGTGTTTGCAGAGTGCGATCAAAGAAGAGCCATGGTCACAGTTCAAACATTAGTTTTGCTGCATGTCGGCGTCCAGCAGCAGCAGGAACAGGAGCCTGATGGGAAGTGCAGAAACACTTTAATGACGGAGACTTCCTGCTGTGAACAGTCGGAGGAAAATGATGAATTCCTGCATGAAGCAGATATGAGAAAAGCATTGTGTTCATAGCAGCTGCCGATAAACATCAGTCACTGTTTAATGTGAACACGTCAGTGGAACAACTCGTCACATCGTTTACTTCAGCCAGAGTACTAAATAACCCAGTGAAATACTCCAGTAGAGGTCCTGCAGTACAACCTTTAAATTCAAATACACAAGTGATACAGCAGGATGTAGTGAGAGTATTTATGATGCAGTAACGTGACAGTTAAGCTGTTGGATGATTATTTCTGATGTGTACTCAGTGTGTAAAATAAGCTAAAGCAACTAAACTAAAATCAAGTAACTAAACTTGTGAGGTGTAGGTAGAGTAAAAATAAGTGGCAGTAAATAGATACGCTCAATTAAAATACCAGAACCTCAAATTCCTACTTCAGTACCTGAGTAAATGTACTCAGTTACTTCTCACTGCTGTGTGGGAACAGTAGTAGCTCCTGTGTCAGTTTGGTCAGCATGTGTGGTCGTGCAGCTCCATCGTGCTGCAGGTATCGAACATTGGCAGCGAGTCTGATCCAGGAAACTGCAGGCTGGCAGCTCACATCATTCCTCACATAACAGAGCCGCTCTGATAACACTCACTGTTCCCTTATAAGCTCACACAGACGCACATCTGCACCAAACTCGCCTCATATTCTGCTCCATTCTGTTTGGATAGTCTCTACGACCTTCAGCTCTGACCCCCCCCAGTTACTGTTGCTATGGTGAACAACTTTCAGTCAACAACATCATTGCTCTGTGCAGTTAAACAAGGCCGCGAGATGGAAGGGCTGCCTGCTTTCAGCACTAGTGATGCACTCATTAGAGGCAGATAACATGACCCGCTTACCTGCAAACAGTGCTGAATTTACCTGTTGTGAGTGTTGACCTCTGTGTTTGTATGTTCAGAGCGCATCGACGCCCTGCAGCAGAACGTGACACAGACAGTCCATCAGACGATGTCCTGCTTCAGTCTGAAGGCTGCGGCTGAGAGTCACATGTTGGCCGCTCAGAGTCAAACCAAAGCCTGCGAGTCGGGACAGCAGTACCTGAAGAAACAGCTGTGAGTCCACACATCTGTTTATTCACTGTCACACACACACACACACACACACACACACACACACACACACACACACACTGAATCTCACAGAGAGGGTTGTCATAGTGAGACCCTGCCCAGCAGCTCACTTCCCAGCATGCTTCACACACATATACACTGACTACACACTGGAGAACGACGTGTGGAATGAGCAGGTTTTTCCTTTTCTTTGTTTGTCCCTTGAACAGACCCATAGTTTTCATATCAAGGCTTTTTATTGTCAGTTTTCTTAAAGTGCAAACCAGGAAGTAATCACAGTCTTGCAGTTGTAGCCTGAGTAAGTTTGCAGCTCTGTGAGTGGACGGACGATCGTTTGCATCACACTTCTGTCCTGCTTTAAAATTGTTCGTTCTGTCCTACAAAGACTCACAAAACTGAGTTCAAAAAGGTCTAATCTGCTAAAATAAGGACACACTGGCACTGTGGCCTTGTGATCTTTAGCAGTAGCTACATTAGCTGCAGTAATGAGTTCACATGGTGTTTATAGTTCATGTAGCATCAGTAAACAACATAGTCTTATGAGACATTTTTACTGAAGCTGTCTCATTCAAAATGAATGAACAGAGTGAGTTTGCAAAGTTTTTCCTGCCTGAGTGGTTCGTTGTGTTTACTCAGGACAAAAATTAATCATCCTATCAGGGCATCAGATGAGAATCTTTTCTGACTGTTGGTGGTTTGACTTATTTTCAGTCTGAAGTGTAAAGATGTCGACTCTGAAGCTGCTCAGCAGACGCAGCAGCAGACCACCTCCCCCAGCCCCGCCACCGTCCCCGCCACCGCCCCACCCCTCTCTGGCGTTGCTGTGCTGGTGCTGCTCGTCTGCAGCGCTCTGCATCTGATAACCTGTGAGTACAGACACCAACAGCAACACAGAGCTCCCACTGCACCCGAAAGCATCATTCACACTGCAGTCATCAGCAGTTTATCAAATCATCTGACTGTGAATGACGCCTACAGCTCATTTTGTTGAAGAGAAACTTGAAAAATTAGGTAATATTCACTACAAAATTAAAAACAAGTTGCAGTTTTGCTACTTTAAAAACTATCTGACTTGATTACAGACTGAAAAGAGTTTTTCACAGGTTTCTTTTGTCACAAAGAATTCCAGAAAAGATGAAAAAATGCAAGAACATACAAAATGCAGATGAATTTTTCTCATGTGAAATTGATGCTCAGTGAAGCGACAGTCACAGAGTCGCAGTGTCAACTTTTCTCGCAGGCTGCTGGGACACTTTTTGCACCTGTTTCAGACAAACCACTAGAAGTTAGCGTTAGCACAAAGCTAACTGGCTGTGATTCATTGTTTTACTTTTCATAAATTTTCTGACTGACTTTTAAAAATGAGTTCATCAGCCAAACTGAGGGTTTTAGTTGTGTGTTGACAACACTAACTGCCTTTTGTCTCCATCTGGTGCTTAAAGAACGCCACTGACTGCTGAAGTTTGATGATGTCAGAGTCAGGGGGCGGGGATTCACCACCGGTACTGAAAAGTGTGTTGTCATGTTTTCAGGAGTTCGAGGTGTTGGCCTGTCGAACGATGGCGAGCACTGTGGTCCTGGACGGGGGCGGAGCCTGGACAGACTAAATGACTGCTGTACACACTTCCTGTCTACGTAACAAACAGATCGCCATAGAGACACTACTGCGTCATCGCTGATGAATGACTGGACACAAACTTTGCTTGAACAACTGAGACGTTTACTGACTGTTTTTTTCTTCCTGAAGCTGAACTGTTTGCCGTTCCTCGTGCTGCTGCTTCGCCTTTTCGTAAAATCATCTTACAGAGACTCAAGCTTAGTGCAGAGACAAAATTCATCTTTGTTTGAAAAACACTCCATGCTGCATTCAGGGACAACAGAAAATTTGAGAATCAGCTGCTGAGTAGAGAAAAAGATTAACACAAATGTCTTTTAAGCAGACTGTTTTTTATTTTCTCTACTGATTTCTAATCTGATTGATTCATTTTGTCTGTAAATGTCAGAAACAGAGACAACTTCAGAGGTGTCGTCCAGTCTGATTCAGGTCGACAAAGACAGGAAAGAAATATTCCTCATTTTGCAAAAACAGTCATTTGTTTACTAAAATAGTCCCTGACTGAGTTTTAAATTGATGACTTGACTGAATGTTACAGCTGTTGTGTTTTTTTACGTCATCAATCAAATGCGGCTTGTCGATGTTGTCACTCTGCGTCTGTCTTCCAACAGTTTTTATGATGCATTCATTGAATGTTCTTCATCTGTGTGCACATGAATCTTCATTTATCAGTGATTTTCTGAACTGTGATGGATTTTCTCTCTGCAGGAAGTGACTGAGTCAAACCAATCAGATCAATCTGAGAACTGATTCACTCAGAAAACAATCAGCAGGGCCACAAAACGAAACTCAATGTCACATATTTCATTTCAGAGGATGTTTACACCTGACGCTGAATCTGCAGGGAAACCCACATCCCAGCATGCACTGGCTCAACAGTGCCACTTAAAGTCTGCATGAAGATAAACACATCAAGTGTTCCTGATAATTAATCAGCAGATGCTGATTAATTATCAGTTGAACAGACAGAAACCAAAGAGGCAGCACTGAGCAGCTGATCCAGAGTCAGGTGTGAACAGCTCACAGTGTGTGTGAAAGATGTGTGTGTTTACTGTGTTTGTTCCTTTGAGAACACACTTGCAGCTTGAAGCGCCAACACCGACCAATGACTTGACTGTTAGAGGGGGCAGGGGGGTGGGGGTGGGGTTGGGGTGTTGTTTTCATGACAAAATAAACCAGAAGAGTTTTTACTTTTTCTTTGTCCCGGTTCATTTCTGAGCAAATTAAAAATCATCTGTAAACAACATAAAAAACAACATGTCCAAGATTACAACAGCTCCCACAGTGTGTCCACACACACACACACACACACACAGAGTGACTGAAGCTTATAGCATGAACATGACTGTCAGTAATCTTCGAGTCCTCTGCTGGAGCTGAAAGAGCTGCTGGGATGCTGCGCCGCTTTACGGCGAGTGTGAGCATCAT
Organism: Naso vlamingii; assembly: GCA_029822935.1. Lineage (NCBI taxonomy): Eukaryota > Metazoa > Chordata > Actinopteri > Acanthuriformes > Acanthuridae > Naso > Naso vlamingii. Next base: position 30,209,275 of record JAPQLA010000020.1, read on the forward strand.
TGATTATTATCAGTGAGTTGGGGTGTGTGTGTTTTGGGAGAGATTTATTCAAAAAGGGTGAATTATTAGTGAAATAGAAGTCTGCACAATAGTAACAGTAAGCCCTTATAAAATAACTTTTTAATCAAATCTACTCACCCGTGTTCTCCACCTGCTCACTGACGCCCCACGGTGGCTCATGGTGAGAACTAAAGCTGATCATGGCTGCAGTCTGTCTGTGTTACTTCTTTTAATTTCAATACCTTTTTTGTCATTGTCACATGTACAATGTGACACGTGTGAAAAATACCAAGCCATGTGGTGGGAAGAAAACATCAAAAATATTTTTAAAAAGATGCCAGTGTAGCCTCTGCAGAATGATTGAGAGGTCGGCTCGATCCGTTTATATTTACTTTAATGACAGCGAGAAACAGGAAAACAAACTGGCATAAGAGAACGTCGTGTAACCCCGGCAACCGCTGCACTCGGACATTCTGCCGTTACAATGTAACCGTTACTGTGGCAACATGCACCTATAACCATCCAGAGGAGGCAGCAGGGGTGTGTTGGGTCACAGCAGACGGTGGTGGCTCTTCAGAGACAGCGGGCCCTTTAGATCTCCTCCAGAGGTGGCAGATGAGCTCCGATGATTCTCTGGGTGCAGTTGGTTACCCGCTGCAAGGCAAAGGATGCTTCCAACACTGCAACGGTAGAAGGTAATGAGCAGGTCTTTGTTCAGGTTTACTTTCTTTAGTGCTCTCAGAAAGTATAGCTGTTGGTGTGCCCTCTTTAGCAGTGTTGTGCTGTTTGTAGTCCATGAAACATCCTCCAACATGTAGGAACTTAGAGTCTGACATGCTCTCCACCATGTCTCCATTAGTGAAGAGAGTGATCATTTCCACCTCTCCTGAAGTTGATAATCAACTCTTTGGTCCTACTGATGTCAAAGAACAGGTTGTTGTCTGAGCACCACCTCTCCCGGCGTTGGACCTCCTCTCTGCAGGCAGACTCGTTGTTGTCTGAGACCAGCCCTATCACTGTGGTATCATTTGCATACTTGACAACGATGTTTGAATTGTAGGTCAGGGCACAGTTATTGGTAAAAAAAGGAGAATAGGAGGGGACTTAGGACACAGCCCTGGGGGGCACCGATGCTCAGTGTTAAGGTAAAGAAGTGATGTGTTCCCAGTCGAACTGACTGGGGGTGGTCAGTCACAAAGTCCACAATCCAGATGCAGAGGTGGTGGTCAAAGCCTAGGTCTTACTGGGAATATTGTATTGAACACTGCACTGTAATCTATGAACAGTATCCAGACACAAGTGTTTGGGTGGTTGGGGTGGGTTAGAGCAGTGTGAAGAGCAGTTCATACTGCCTCCTCTGAGGATCTGTTGGCATGGTATGCATATTGGTGGGGGTTGAGAGTGGCTGGACTTATGCTTTTTGTATGTGTCTGTACCAGTCTTTCAAAGCACTTCATTACTATTGTGTTAAGTGTGCCTGGGCGTAAATCTTTGAGACTTTTAGCAGCTGAACTTTTTGGATTGGAACAATAGTGGCAGTTTTGAGGGACAGTCGCCTGTGACGGGGACATGTTGAAAATCCAGGTAAATACCTCTGCTAGTTGGGCTGTGCAGCCTTTCAGCACATGTCTGGGAACTCCACCAGGGCCTGCTGCTTTCTTGGGGTTCACATTGCCAAATACCCGTTTGACGTTGTGCGTCTGTAGTGTGAATGGTGGGTCAGCTACTGTGCTCTGTGCTTTGGTTGTGATTCCCTCATAGTTTTTTCGAATCAGGCAAAGAATTCATTGAGCTCCTCTGCCAGCACAGCATCAGCGGAGTGGGGGGTTGTGCTGTTGCTGTTCTTAAAGTTGATAAGGGACTGGATCTCTTGCCATCCCCGCCTCGGGTTGTTGTTTATGAAGTGCTCCTCGACCCTCTGCCTTTGAGCTGTTTTACCACTCTGAATGCCCTCTCTCAGATTGAATGCATTCTTTTACTGTCACACTGCTGATGCAGAAGTCTATGTGTGTCAAATTCCTCAATGTCTACTTTTCCTCCATGTGTGTTTTGTTGCAAGAATATATTCCAGTGTGTGGATCAAAACAGTCCTGGAGCTGAAGAAGACATCCTAAGGCCAAACCTGCACCGGTCTGATAGATGGTCTGCCTCTGTTTATGAGTAATCTATAAAGGAGTGAGGAGCAGAGCGATGTGGTCCAACTGGTCTAGATGGGGGATGGCTCTGTATGCACCTTCGATATTAGAGTAGATGTGATCAAGTATATTTTCACCTCTGGTAGAGAAATTGACAAACTGATGGAATTTTGGAAGGACAGTTCTGATATTGATGTGATTAATGTCTCTGGCAACAATAAAAACATCATCTGGATATTAATTCTGTTGCTGTGTTATGGCTGATAGCGGTGTGGACTGGGAAAGCTGTTTCATTCATACTAAAAAAAAAAGTCTGCGCCAGTCTGGTCATATGTGATATGCAGTGAGCAGATTGCAGCAGAATAAACAAAAGATACCAGAAGTTTTAGTGGCTGCACTTCTTTTCTTTAAGTATTTTTAATCAGACTGATGTTTCTAATGTTGCAGCTTCAACTAAATCTGCGTCAGCCGGGCAGAGACAACAGGAGAAAACAAATAAAGATTCTGCAGACATGAAGGAGAGCACATTCTTACTTAAGTGGGACACATTATATTCTTTTTTGTTGTTATTGTTGTTGCTGAACGAAATGAGAAATCTTTCAGTTTGACATGTTGCCATGAATCAGTGTATCCACAGTTAAAATAGTGAAATCAAAACATCGCTCTATTCACACACGTGAAAGAGCATGTGCAGTGGCCACGCCTTCATAGTGGACAGTCTGTGTGGTCACAAATTTTGGGCTGCATGTAGACGTCCACGCAGATCCATAAGGACACACACACACACACACACACACACACACACACATATATATATATATATATATTTGTTTTTTGCAGTGTTTCTTCTTTTTTGCACTTTTATTCCATTTCTTTCATCTTTATTGGGGACATTGCTGTTTATTGTGCATTGCTGTTCAATGTTAAAAAGCAATAAAAAAATTCTGGAGTCTCTGTGATTGTGACAGAACGGAATTCAACATGGTGGCTGCGGTAGTGTGCAGAACGAGCCATTTTACTGCAGCGATTTTGCCAAAGAGGAGATTCGGAAACAAAGCTGAGCAGCCATACATCATGGAAGGATTGAAGTCGCTGCATACGTTGTGCTCGGACTCCAGTGATCATTCGAAGACACGGAGGACGTGGAAGGATGAGTTTATGCCTTATGTGGACTTAACAATTGCTGACAACGAAAAGAAAAAAGTGACACTTTTCAGCCATCTTGTTGGCGAGAGCAGCAGAAAATTACTTGACACGCTAATAGGCGATACAGCTAAAGACATATGGAAGGTAAAAGACATTACTGAAAAATCTGATGAACATTGCAACCCTGTCATTAATGAGACTGTTGAACACTATCGTTTCTTCACAAAGAATTAGGGTGCAAATGAAACTATTGACAGTTACATCACAAACTGGAACTGCTCACCACAACATGCAGCTTTGGACCTTTGATAGACACGTTTATCTGTGATCAGATTGTGTGTGGATCGAACAATTCAAGCATGAGAGACAGACTGCAAGAAAAATATGTTGTTGGACTCATGCATTCAGCTTTGCAGGGCCACAGAGCTGCCGTGTGAGAACTGTAAAACCGTCTGCGGGCAGATGGTTGAAGAGGTGCATGCAGTACAAGGAGCAGCGTGCCAGAGACACACTCAAAACACAATGGACTGCAAGTTTTAAAGAGCAAGCAGAAAATGTGGCGAGGACAACCACTTTGCAGCTAAATGCAGAGCACACCCAGGGACTTCCAGGTTAGCTAATGGAGTAACCAGACGCACGGTGAGAGCGCTCTCCCAGAGAAACCACAATTAACCCATTAACGAACTTAAAACTCAGTATCACTAGATAGAAACAACAGGTGGATGGGGGAAGAACACTTAGAAGCCAAAAAATCGACGAAAGAGAGCCTGCAAAACAGAAGAACACGATGACGGCCACAGAAAACAGTGAGTCCGGCATGGCGCCTACAGACATAATCAAGGCGATTAACGAACTAAAAACTGACATAAAAGACAACAACGATACTTTGAGACAAGAAATCACACATCTTGGACAAGAAATTAATGGTAAACTTGATAGACTCGGGGCAGAAGTGCACAATCTATCGGACCGAGTGGAAGAGGCAGAGTCCAGGGTGGAAACAGTCGAGACATGGGCGGCAGAAGCAACTGAGGTCCTGAGCACCTGCCTGAAACAGCAAAGAGCCCTGCAACACAAACTAAATGATCTCGAGTCACGATCCAGACGCAATAACGTCCGCATCTTCGGAGTGGCAGAAGGAGAGGAGGGAGAAGACTCGGTGCCGGAGTTCATCAAAGTGCTCCTACGCAGCAAGTTGCCGATCCCGGACAGCATGGAGCTAAACATACAACGTGCACAGAGACTGTGCAAGAATGGGTTTTAAAGGAGGCGTGGAAGAAAACCAAGACGGGTAAACTTAAGCTGAATAACAAGACCCTTTATTTCCACCATGATTACACAGCAGAGGTTGTCAAGAAACGCAAAGAATACAACAGGATTTGGGGCGCCCGGTGGCTCAGTCGGTAGACCAAGCGCCCCATATACAGAGGCTATGTCCTCACGCAGCCGACCGGGGTTCGATTCCACCTGTGGTCCTTTACTGCATGCCATTCCCCCTCTCTCTGCCCTGTTTCCTGTCCACTCTTCAGCTGTCCTGTATGTAAAGGCACAAAAGCCCCCCAAAAAATATCTTTAAAAAAAAAAAAAAAAAAAAGAATACAACAGGATTAAAAGGGCTCTGAAAATGAAAGGAGTCCGCTTCCAAATGTTGCCCCCTCAAGCAGACGTCTCGCTTCTTTTTAGCAACTTTAATTGCCCTCGGTTATTCTCAATTTTCTCCT
>JAPQLA010000020.1:30244791-30263842 GCA_029822935.1 Naso vlamingii
CCCTCCCTTTATGAAACGGAAAACCCGAGTTTCCCTCGTTCACGTGAACAGACTCAGAGTTTCACTCGATCTGCTTCGTGAATTGAGGCCCAGATGAAATTCAGACAAGATTTCAGACTTGTTCATATGTGACAGCTCTTTCTATTTCATAGGGAACTGAATCTTTGTTAGAAAGTTTGACATTTGAAAAATCCACATTTTCAGTGTTTAACTGATTTCACAGATTTATGCATGAATTGATCAACAGAGGAAAAACTAACATATGAATCATAACGATGCAGTACATACACACGCGCACACACACACACAGGTACAATTAAACTTGGCGTTCTTTCATTGATCTGAATTTGAGAGCAAAGTTACGTGATCATTGTGTGTTTTTTGTTTCCATTGACAGACATCAAGGTCAAAGAGCAGAATGTCGAGAACATGATGAGGTGAGGACCAGACCCAGCCTGACAGATCCTGAGCGTTGTCGGAGTTATAACGAGAACATTATTTACTGCGCTGAGTCAGTTGTTGCAGGAGAAACAAAATCTTTAAGCGTCGATTGACGATCATAAATGTTATGAAAAATGTTATTTGACTTTTAAACCCACGTCAAAAATAGAGAAAAAAAAAAAACAATCAAGGTTCCTTTAAGGTAGTATTTAAGAGTTGCCTGCATAAAAATCCTAAATGCAATAAAATCTATAAATAGATCCTCTCATTTATAAAATCGTAACATGTACATAATGTATTTATAAATGTAGTCGTAACATTTCTGGTTGAAGCATTGAATCCATTTTTATTTCTTATATTTCAGAGGGAAGAAGATCTACGAGCCTCCTCGCTTCATGACGGTCGCACAGGCTGCAGATCAGCTGATTCAGATCATCCAGAGGAGAAGGGAGGAGGGGGCGGAGCTATGTAAGTGCCAACTCATCAGCTTTCATCTGATTGGCTCAACAAATCATACAAACATGCAGCCAAATGTATTTTTATTAAGAAAGAGGATCTTAACCACAGACCAACACTGCCAGTCACAGTTATACATCACCATGAGATATGAAGTGTTGAAGCTCCGCCCAAGACTGTCACATGACCAGAAACAGTTGAATCAGAGCTGCAAGACAAATACTTAAAGTTGTAGGTTAATAATTATAAAAAAAAGAATTTAAGGAACTCAGAAGTGCACACCTTCAACACGTCCATCAATGAGGTCACATCTTCGTCTCATTTCTGTGGTTTGAATTTTGACGGAGCAAAGTCAACAAAAAGGCTCCGGGCAACGACGGAGAATTAGAGCCACTGCTGGGAAAAAGAGTCTCTGAATTTAAGAAAACCCCCATGAGATGGTGAATACTGAAATATTAAAATGATTAAATGTTAAGAGCCTTTGATACCAGGTTTTTCCTCCTGACAGAAGCCCTCAGCCTCCACACGAGCTCAAAGTGTTTTTATTGTTGAGCAGCATCAGTGAATCTTTTAACTCATCTCTGAAGCCTGTGGGTAAACTTCAGTTAGCCTGCTAGCATGCTTACATATTAGTTCATGTTGGTGCGTTAGCGTGCTACATTCCTAGCTATACCATAGAGCCAATCAACTTTTCTCAATCCCCTCCAGGTGTGACCGAGGACACGGTGTGCGTGGGCGTTGCCAGGCTCGGCGCCGATGACCAGATGATCCGCGCTGCGACGTTACAGCAGCTGAAATCATGTGACCTTGGTGGTCCGCTCCATTCGCTGGTGATCACTGGTCGACTCCACCCACTGGAGGTGGAGATGTTGCGAGTTAATGCAGAACCAAACGCCTTGCAACACCTGCACATGGTCGACAGCTCCACCTACTGCTCTTAACACACGAACTTCTGTCTATTCTTGGGAGGACCGCCACTGACACAAAGCTTCCCACAGCCGAGTGTAACCATGTCTGACTGCGAAGAGGGGACCGGTCCCCACAACGCACAGATGTCCTCAAGTTTAAGACTGACTCTCTCTTCATGTCCTGATGAAAATAAACATCTGAACCAGAAATGTTTCTCATTTTTACAAGTTTAACTAATCTGATGTGATGTCATCAATAAAGATGGAAATCAATAATCAGCTCAGAGAAACAATTATTTATTACAGTTGAAAAAAGACTGACACCCACTGACTGCTCACATGGTTTGGTCACATGGTTTGGCACATTAAAAACAAAGTGACATCACTCCCCCGAGCCAATCAGCTGGTCCCAACCGTGATGTCACAGATGTCACAAGAGGGGGTGGTGTCCCGAAAGGAAGTGGGCTCAGATTGTCTCTAATTTATGATGAAGGCACTTACCCAGAATGCTTTGCTCCAGTCTACAATGTGAAGCCGGGGCTAACACTGTCCGTCAGCAAGGACAGGAGAGGTTAAAAAAGGGGGCGGGGGGTTGGGCTGGGGGGCAGTTTGAGTTTATCCAGGATGCTTTGGTCCAGAGCATCATGGGAATCACAGTCAAGTTGTTACTGCCCCGACCCAGCTGGTCTCAGTCTGACCTTCAGTGACATGGGCTGGGGGGTCAAAGGTCAGCTACAGCAGCAGACTGAAGGTGATTGGTCCCAGGAGTTCCGATGAGGAGGAGCTTCTACATGGCAGCCGTTTCAATCTGAACATACAGCTGTCGAACTCCAGCCTGCAGAAACACAACACAGGGACAACAGCTCAACAGTACTGCAAAACATACTGCTACATGTACTTCTACTGCTACACGTACTTCTACTGCAACACGTACTTCTACTGCTACACATAGTTCTACTGCTACATGTACTTGTACTGCTACACATACTTCTGCTACATGTACTTCTATTGCTAGACAGCGCTCCAGTGAAAGGCATGACGTTAAACTCCGACACAGTGACGGCAATGTGGCCTTTATTCCGAGAGTAAAACCAACAAAGAAGACGAGCATCCTGTTCCCTCACAGGAAGAAAGTACAAAGGACTTTGGAAGTAAAGTCACATTAGCCACTTAATTGAAGAGCACTGGAAAAAAGGAGAGCGTGAACGTGTGTGTGTGTGTGTATACAAAAGTGCTCAGAGGACAGATTTTAGGGTTTAATTACCCTAATTAAGTGTTTTATTATTTATTACATCTGTTTTTTTCATTGGCTGAGGAGCACTTCACCAGTAGAACCGACCAATGGTAGCATGTGAATCATAAGCATCACCCCTCGTAGCTAACAACTGCATTCCTCATAGTTTTATTGTCACTGGCTCACACCAAAAGAAGATAAGGCCTTTTAAATCTTCTCTGGGAACTATAACTCAGTACTAGGTCTTGCTCGCAGTCCACTCACCTGTCTTGATGATGCTTAACTATGAGGAATGCAGTTGTTAGCTATGAGGGGTGATGCTTATGATTCACATGCTACCATTGGTCGGTTCTACTGGTGAAGTGCTCCTCAGCCAATGAAAAAAACAGATGTAATAAATAATAAAACACTTAATTAGGATAATTAAACCCTAGAATCTGTCCTCTGAGCACTTTTATAGTGTGTATGTGCATGTGTGTGTGTTGACAGTAAGTCAGTAGCAGCAGCTCAACACGAGTGAAGCCGTTAATGCTGCTGCATTCTTAAGAGTCAAAGACTTCACAGTGTAATCATAAATTGCTGACAGCACAAGCTAATGCAGCTAACAGCTACGCTCGCGCTGCGACCTTTTTTTGGTCGTTTAGCTTTTGTCAGTACTGTTGTCAGTACATGTTAGTGGGTAATTACTGTGGTTAGTTTGATAAACTGACGCTTAATGTTTGCACTGTCATCCAGATGAGTTTGGGAAGTAATTTGTTTTGCAGACAGATCTGACACAGCACTTGACTTTTTTCTTTTGAGTTTTACTTAGTGTAGGCGGGTTTTTTTGCCTGAAGTGAACATGTTGTGTGATGTGATGCGTTCAGGTACCTGAGTGAAGATGTTGTGTGTCTGGCTGAGGATCCAGCGGGTGTCGGCGTCAGGGGCGACCAGCAGCTTTAATGTTCCGATGTAAACGTCAGTACACAGAGTCCAGAAATGAGGCTCCTGCAGGTTGTACACTCCCTGCAGCTGCTGCACCTGCACACAACACAACAGGAATTAGACTCATCCCTGAGAGAGAAATAAAACGGGCGTATGGTCAGGTGGTGCAGGTGTGTCTGGAGGCAGGGTTCAGCATGAGGATGGTCTGTGCTCACCCTCTGATAACACTCGGGCAGGGCGTGGTCCAGCGACGGCGGAGTTCTCTGCATCAGGATCCCAATGGATTCTCTCAGTAATGGCACCACACTGAGGGTCAGGGGTCAGAGGTCAGAGGTCAAGATGGACGGAGCATGTGTAAACACTAAGGGAATCTGAGGGTAACTCACGATACGATATGTGATACATGACCCACACTGACGATAATCACGATACAGCGATTCTGTGATAATCATTACATTGCAAGACAATGATGTAACGATACATCGGATATCTGTGACGTCCCTCCTCATCATCACTTTATTCATGCTTTCATAATTAACCTTCATGGAAGCACACAGATTCATCACACTCCAGCCCTCCCTGTTTGTTTTGTGACCCAAGTGTGACTCCCAAAGTCGGGGTGCTTTTGCTCAAGGAGAAACTTTTACCACCTCATTCAGATTACCTTCAGGAAGAGTGTGCCTGGAAACTAAAACAATAGACCTTGAACTGTCACCTGGGGAGACCAACAGGCCCCACATCTACGTCCACATCAAAGGAAGGTACTTTACAACCTGCTCTGGTGGAGACTAAGTTTGGAGGGAATCAGCAGGATGTCCCTCACTTGGACCCTAATCAACATTCTGAACAGATAAGAGAAGAAGACAAAGACTTTTAATTCTCAACATTTATCAGAACCAAACGTCTGTTAAGTCATTTTGATGTCATGCTGTACAGTTTCACATTCTGATCAAAACAGTGAAAGATTGAAGTTCACTTTCTCATTACAGGTTGTATTGTTACATTAATTCTAAGGGAAGCTTTGACATTGTCTAATGTGGGAAGAGGTCTTTGAAATAAGAACAAGGGTCTGTTTAAGTTCTCAACACTAAATTCACTTTCAGATGGTCGTGTGACAAGTTACAGAACTGTACACAGTTAGAGCGTTTAATCTGACACCTACGTTTTTCCAGTGATTCATACTGCTTTCAAAGGACGTGTAAGTGATTTCTTTAATGTGATGCGCGGTGGGGAAATTTCTTATTGCGTCAATAATCTTGTGCGCAAACAGAAAATTAGTTAAGTCATGCATTTCGCCTGTAATTCAGACAGACAATGAACACTACGCTCATTGGTTGAACAGATTTTATTCTAATTGGTAAAAGCTGGCTGTGACGCCCGACGCACTCGATCCCATAGGGCTTTGCATAACTCAGTTTAGTATCAGTTCTCTCTGGGAGTTCGCTCTCCTTTGGGGCCGCATCGCTGTTCCATAAGCACAATGTGCGGCTCTCGCTAAAGTGCGGAGTGAGTCGCGCTCTGCACTGTAACTCTACACAGCCGACATTTTTCATTCGTTGTTATTTTCTTCCACGAAAGTTTTTGTCTGAGAGATTTTTCTTTTTCTCTAAGATAGCGACGTGTTGTGCTCAGACCAATCAAGCTCCAGTTTTCTTAAAGAACAAGTTTTTGTTAGCGAACCAAAGAATCAGCCACAGTTATTTTATGTGTTTCTTAATGTTTCTTCGGTTCACTTGCGACTATCTTCGACCTCAACCCAGTGCTGAGCAAAGCTGACGGCAGCCGAACTAAAGCTGGCTGCCCAGAAACTTGAGCCCCTGCTGCTTTCTGCTGGTCGGAAGAATCGACCCTCGAAGTAGGACCGGAACCACGATTCATGCTGTCTTACAAAGAAGCTGGAGACCGACTTTTCACACCTTCCCTGGGATACCAGAGCGGACGAGGAAAGGAGCTGTCTCCAGAGTACTGACGGCCGGCTAACAGGTTACCTCTGTCCACTTCTGTTTCCACGGCTCAAAGTGAGGTCAAGAAATATGCTGCTGGGTCGGTTGATGTGAAGTTGGTTCCCTTTATTTTCTAGCAACAATCTTGTGAAAGTCAGACCACAAATTTTATCAAATCGATCCAAACTCCGTTCCGATCACACATCTTTAGGCTCAGTTTCCCTACCGTCCGTGAATCCACATTTGTTACATTAGTCATATCTCATTAGAAGATGCTGGTATAATTCATTTATTTCCACCTTACCTACTTTCATTTATGTGCTGCCACTATTTCTGTCAGTTATTATTCATTTGTTAAATAAACATTTAAAACGTAGCCTGTTTTCTCTGTGCTGTGTTTCTTTCACTGTCAAGAAATAAACGGTCAGTGTGATCAGAATTCACAACCTCAGATGTTTGACTGATTCCTCATTTTTCCTTTTTGACCTGTTTCACCGCCAGTTGAGAATTTACTTGCGTTCACTGATTGCCGATGGATCAGTGACAGGGCAGCTGACGGCTAAACATCGGTGGTGCCCTGAGGAAAATTTCTTATCTAAATTAATGTTAATATTTTCATATTAATATTCATTTTCATGTGTTTTTTGCTAAATCTGTCTGACTGAAGAAAACAAAATGCAGGCGTTACACACATGAATATAAACATTTAGTCTGTCCCATTGATGCTGTAAAAGCTGAAGTGGGTCGAGACTTTAGGCCAGAAAGTAGCCGGTGCATCTCTGAACTTTACATCCTTTTCACTGCTGTCCATCATTATCTGCTGTCAGTTTCTTCTTCTGCCATTTAACTTCTGTTCACCTAACCCACATTCATGTCATAAGCACCACCACGATGAGACATGAAGTAGTGACGCTGGTGAGTCAAGTCTGCAGGGAACTCTGTTTACAGTGACGCGCTGTTTTAATTAAAATATCAATTTTTTGCGCCAATGATTTGATAATCATATCTCAGGAGTCAGGACAACGACATACTGCCGTGTCTTTATTTTGTCCCTCCCCTAGACGCTAAGAGACTGCAGGGCTCCACCCCTCACTGCGATCACAAGCCAGACACTCACACAAGACCAAACGCACCCCAACACACTCTGAAGATGCAAGTACTGCTCAGAATACTATCACTGATGTCATAAATACTGTCAGAACTAGTTTATAATACAGCTGCTATTACTGCAACAAACAGTACTAACAAAAATACCATCATTACTCCAGTTACCATTACCAGTAACTTTTAAGACTTACCACCACTAATACTGTTACAAACACAGCTGTTAATACTACCTCTAGTGATAATACTGCAACAATACTGCGACTGCAGTTGTTAGAACCCCTATGAGAAATATTTCTCCTGCGATCCACCACGTGGAGGTCAGATGAGGAGTTGGTGGATTTCGGCTGGGCTCCGGTCTGAGTCGTGCTCCTCAGTGCAGCTCAGATGTTTTTGAAGTTCAGCAGCAGTTTCCAGCTGCAGTAACCGGACGCCTGTGGTTGTGTGACGGCCTCTCAGCTGACCACAGCTCTGCTTCTCGCCCTGCTGACTGTCAAAATCTGCAGCTGTGTTCACTTCCAGCCTATCAAACCGCATCAGCACACATCAACTCCATCTACCACTGAGGCTTCTGGGAAATCTGACCACTGCGTTTACATCCACTGGACCAGTGAGATGAGGCCAAACTCGAGAACTATTTTCAGTTCCATACCGGTGGTTTGGCATGTTAGAGCCCATTACCTACTAATAGCACATTCTTTACATTAGTGGAAACCATTTTTCCAAAGTATCCATCAGGTTTGGGATTGATTTCCTTCCTCCCAGGCAGATGCTGGTTTCAGGTCATTCCTGTGGAGTCAGGCTGCAGAGCTGAAACCTGAGAGCAAATCTCTCCTTGATGTGAATCTGATGATGCAGCTGAGAGCAGAGCAGACGTTCCCTTAGCGAGGCGTTCCTGGTGCTCCGACATTTTAAAGCTACTCAAAGTTTTCAATGAAAGAAATGAAAAAAGTTTCTGTTTTTGGATCATTCACGAAATTATCAGGTTATAATAATTAGAAATGTACTACTGGTCATGAAGGATGTTCTAAGGGTCTTTGAGGAGGTTCCATGCTTTATTTAAAAGTTCAAATGGTCAGTGAAGAGGTTCTGCGGGTTACTTAGGATGTTCTCATTGAAGAGGTTCTCCTTATTGAAGGGGGGTGCTATGGAGACGGCTGTCCGGGAGTTCTAGTAGTTTCTAGACAGAGACCTGAAACCAAAGGAAATCAACCCGAAAAATTGAAACAAAGGGGCGCCCCATGTACAGAGGCTGTGTCCTCCCTACAGTGGCCCTGGGTCCAATCCCACCCTGTGGCCCTTTGCTGCATGTCATTCCCTCCTGTCCAATCCTTCAGTGGTCCTATCATATAAGGGCATGAAAAGCCCAAAAAATGTCCCCCCAAAAAAGGCAACCAAAGAAACAACACTCTGTGTTGATTCTGGCGACCCCTATGGACAGAAGCAGTATTATTTCCACTGTCTGCTGCTGTTGTAATTATATAACCTGCCAGCGGATGAATGTTTTTCAAAGTTGTTTTGAGCCACAGCTGTTAGCAGCAGATGAGCTCATGTGTCTCTGTGTCTATGGAACACACAGCTAACACACTCGGTTGCTCAGTTACAGTAAGTCTGTGACCTAAAGCTACGGTTAGCAACATTCCCCATTTTATTATTATTATTATTATTATTATTATTATTATTATTATAAGGGCAGTTTAGAATCAGTTCAAATGCTGCAGTTCCGTCCATCTGGGTTAGAGGCTGACGTGAGTTTCGTGCTTGGTCATTTTTTTTTCTTTGGTCAATTCTTTTCTCTTTGCTGCATCTGCTTCACGTCAGCCAGAAGCACAAAATATCTCATCAAAAAGAAAAAAACGGTAAATGGACTGTATTTACAAACTGCTTTTCTAGTCTTTCAACTACTCAAAGCACTTTTACAACTCGAGTCAGCATTCACCCATTCACACACACATTCACACACTAATAGAACAGCAGTCAGGAGCAATTTGGGATTCAGGATCTTGTCCAAGGACACTTAACAAGTAGACTGGAGGAGCTGGGGATTGAACCACCGACCTTCTGACTGGTAGATGACCTGCTCTACCTGCTTCAGCTTTTTTGTTAGTTTTTACATTTTTTACTTTTCCTGGGAAAATGGAATCATCAGCTCTGTCAGTCAGTGTTTTGTTAACAGTTTCGTTGCAGAAACAGAATCACTGTAAGTCTGTTTGCTCTGGAAGCTCATATCACTGTAAAAACTGCAAACAGGAAGTGACCTCACTATTGTTCACCTTCCTGTTTTCTCACACTCATACACAGCTTCAGACCCTCCTGCAGTCTGTCATTATGAGGAGAGACAAGCTGACTGGTTGACTGCTGAGGAGTATGGCCACAACAAAGCTACAGCTAGTCCCGCCCCTTTACACTCAAACTCGCACGCGCACGCACGCGCACGCACGCGCACGCACACACACACACACACGGTGTGGTCTCAGCTAGCCATATGGGGGCGGATAGTTAAAGCCCCGCCCACTGTGGTCGGGTCAGTTATAGGCTGTAAGTAAGCTGTCAATCAACAGAGTGGAGACCAGCACATGTACAGAGTACTCAGAGTACTCAAAGTACTGCAGTTACTGTGTGTTCTGCTGCCACAGGTCACAGTGAGGCTCAGTCGACTCTCAGGACTCAAATGGTTTAAACAACAACCAGAACTACCAATCCCATGTCCAACAAGTCAAGAGTCTGCATCATGTGACAACCTGGAGGAAATTCATGCGGTGCTTCAAACTGATGCTCAGTGAAGTATCACAGCAGCTTCTACTGCTGCCGCTACTACAGACATGTACTTATACAACACAGTATGACTTCCTTCTGTATAAGTGCACACTTATACTGTGGGTCATAGTGTGGGAGCGCCTCCCAGAGGCTTAATGTTTATAAGACTCCACATTCTTTACATGAGTTTTACATGAATACAATGTGAGAAGTGTCTGCTCAGTCTGACCAATCAGGTTCAGTTTGAGATGAAACAGAAACAGAGTAGCTGCCACGGCGATGGAGAGGGTCACCTGACTCCGATGAGGAGGGCGATCAGCATGGAGCAGATGGGATCAGCAATCATCAGGTCATATTTCTGCATCAGCAGCGCTGAGATGATCACACCCACACTGCCCAGAGTGTCAGCGATGATGTGCAGCAGCACGCCTGCAAAACACACACACACATTAAATGTATGTGTGTATAACGATCATGTATGATGGCGTGTAAGCGCCCCCCAGTGGTTCTATTTTAGAATCTTAAACACAATCTGACTTCAGAAATAGATTTGAAGTGAAACCTGCTGCAATAATAAGAAACAGCAAAATACTGAATCGTCCTAAAAGGTTTCAGAAACAATCATGGAGCTGCTGAGTGCTGTTGTTGTAATAAGCATGACAAAGTTCTTCTTGGCGTCTGTCACAGTCTGTTCTTACCCTGCAGGATCTGTTTGCTGGAGCCTTTCCCCGCAGTGTGCTGCAGCTCATCTGCAGCAAAACACACGAGAAGAAACAAACAGTCTTTTAGAAGGATTCATGACAACGTGAACCTTTTTACGAAACATTAGAGCCGTGGAGGCAAAGACCATCCACAAAAAACGGTTGTTTGTCCTTCTGAGTTCATTATCGTCTCTTCTGACACATTCACTGATCTTTCTGTGCAGATCCTCACCGTGACACAGCGGCTCATCGTGTCCGCCATGACTGTGTCCATGTCCACCATGACTGTGTCCATGTCCACCATGACTGTGTCCATGTCCACCATGACTGTGTCCATGTTTGTTCTGGTGGTCGCTTCCGCCATGACTGTGTCCATGATGCAGACTCCCATTAAACAGAGAATGGCTGTGACCGTGACCTGCGAGAGACAGACAGAAGAGTCAGGTTCTACAGAGCTGCGGTGAGGTTCTACTGTTCCACAGTGAGGTTCTAAAGAGGGACTGGAGGGTCCAGTGTTGTGCAGCAGTCACCTCCTTCTCCATGTGAGTGTCCGTGGCCCCCGTGTTGAAAAACAAAGATCCCGACCAGGTTGACGAGCAGACCAGCCACGGAGACAGGAAGCAGCCGCTCATGGTGAACGTCAGGAGGTTCCAGAGCTCTCTGACAGGAAGACAAGTTCATACAGACAGACAGACAGACAAATGGCAGACAGGAATATTATCTTACATGTAGTTGACAAAGTGTGTGTGTGTGTGTGTGTGTGCTACCTCGACTCCTTCAGAGAAGATGAAGAAGGCTGTGAAGATGAGGAAGAGTCCGTTGACAAAACCAGCCAGAACCTCTGCTCTGACGTAACTACAAAAACAGGAACAACAGAGCGCGCACACACACAGACACACACACACACGCACTGAGGTTCTGCAGGTTCAGGTCAGCACTGTCAGACCTGACTAACAGAGCACAGAGTGAACATCTCACCCATAGGAGAAGCTGTCGTTGGATCTCCACCTGGAGATGACGGAGGCTGCAAGGCCAGCAAGCAGAGCGGTGCAGTCGAAGAACATGTGGAAGGAGTCTGAGATGAGACCTAAACTGAAGTGAACACACACAACACACACATCAACACACAACATGCAAAAAGTGTGTAAGAGCATCCAAAATGTCAACATTTCTGCTTTTGGCTAAACCGCTCGACGAACGAGACCGTTGGTGTTTGAGCAGCTGAGTGAGGAGTAGAGGTGGGAATCTCTAGGCACCTTACGATTTGATTCAATTCAGAGTCCTACGATTAGGATGCATCTTGATTCATCTTTGTATGACACAGCTTACATATAACATGGCTCTTGTCCAGTTTATTTTCCATCAACTTTGTACAAGCCTTAGAGATCTCGCAGACAGACATATTTCTTTCCTGTATTTTTATGTGTTCCCCATAAACTGTCGTACGCTGTTATTCCATTTTCTGCCTTTTTCGTTCAGTCTATTTTATGTTATTTAAAATCTGATTATCGATTGTTGGACATTTTTTATCGATTCAGTATCATCCAGGTTTGAAATGCAATGCATTTAAGAATCAAATTTTTTCCCCACCACTAGTGAGACGCAGCCTTGGGTCAGACAGCCACTCAGCACCCGCTCTAACTGTAGTCTAATGAGAGGCATGACTGCCATTTACATAACAGAGAAACT
This sequence comes from Naso vlamingii, assembly GCA_029822935.1. Lineage (NCBI taxonomy): Eukaryota > Metazoa > Chordata > Actinopteri > Acanthuriformes > Acanthuridae > Naso > Naso vlamingii. Next base: position 30,256,949 of record JAPQLA010000020.1, read on the forward strand.
CCACTTGTTGCTTTGTTTTTAAACCCGAACCTTAAAAAGGCCTACTCACACCGTCGCACAGCAACTCACCACCTCAAGACATTTCAATGAGTGAAGGGCAGCAGAGAGGAAACTGTTTCAGCTGCAGCTGTAGGATCAAGTAGTGGTTACCACCCACATGAACGCACTCAAAGTTCACCGTGTTCAACTTCTGCTGACAGCAACTAAAAACTGAGGGAGGCGGGCAATGCGGAAATAGCAGGCATCGCAGGTCTGAAAGCAAACATGGACGAGCTCAAGATGTTGCTGTCCGAGTATTCGGAGCTGTACATCACAGCTCTACCATGTAGGGTTGTGAAAAAAAATCAATGAGATACTATTCAGTACTAAAAATTAGTATCAAATTAGAACCTCATTTGCACCAGTACTGATACAGATAGTGTCGCCTACACCTCCTCCAGTTGACACAGAGCAAGATGGCAGCGCGCAGTAGTGCAGCGGCTTCTCAGCTGGAAGGCACATTACTGACTCCTTCCACTAATATTGGATACTATGTGGTGAAGGACAGATCATCTTAACTCCTCCAACTCATTAATCCCAGCATAGGCTCCTGAGAACAGCGGGCTAAAGGAGCAAAACACATCGGCTCAGATGAAGAAGGAAGTGGTGTGCACGGAGGCAGCAGCGGGGTAAACGTTAAATTGATTGACATTCTGCCCTGGTTTTACCAGCATGTCTCCATAGTAACCAGGGGAAACAACACCCTCGACAGTGTGTACACTAACAGACCAGGGGCGGACAGTGCGGTGCCCCGCCCCCACCTTGGCTTCTCTGACCATATTTCCATACTGCTGGTTCCTGCTCACTGTCCTGTGCTTAAAGACCAACAGGCCCACACAGAAGACCATCATTATGTGGCCTAGTGGAGCTGTCCCCATGCTCCTGGACTGTTTTGAGCACACCAACTGGCAGATCTTCAGAGATGATACGACCAGCGAGAAGCGGTTGCACCTGGAGGAATATGTGTCATCTGTATGTGGCTACATCAGCACATGTATGGATGACGTCACCATCACCAGAAGGATTATCATCTGCCCCGATCAGAAACCCTGGCTGAATGGAGAGGTGCAGGGTCTTCTGAAGGCCCAGGACTCAGCCTTTGGGACGGGGGACGCACTCACACTCAGAGCAGCGAGGAGGGAGCTGGAGGCAGGAATTAAGAGCACAAAGGCCAGTCATGCTCTTCAAATCCAGGGTCACTTTTCCACCAATGACCCCCAGAGCATGTGGAACGGCATCAAGACCATCACTGACCTCAGCAGGAGAGATGCTGAATGCCCCCAGGACCCATCTTTTCCTAATGCCCTGAGCAGGTACGCCTGCTTTGAGGCCTCCAACTCCTCCACCAGTTCCAGGCTCATACCTCTACCAGGTAAGGTGCCTCTCGGTCGTGTCTCCTGAAGAGGTGAGGAGATCACTGCAGCGCATCAATCGCCGAAAAGCAGCAGGGCTGGACAACGTTCTAGGACAGGTTCTGAGGGACTGCACTCAAGAACTCACGGGGGTGTGGACAGACATTTTTAACAGCTCTCTCTCCCATGCTGTAATGTCGGTGTGCCTCAAGATGTCTACCATCATCCCAGTGCTCAAAAGCTCTGCAGCAGCATGCATGAATGACTGTCCTCTGGTGGCTCTTACCCTGATAGTCATGAAATGCTCTGAACATCTGGTCATGGCCCACATAAAGGACATCACTGACATCAATGTGGACCCCCACCAGAAGGACCGGAAGAACTGGTCTGTGTCAGATGCAGTCTCCTCAGTCATCCACTCTGCTCTAACACATCTGAAGAGCAGGGACTCCTATGTCAGGCTGCACTTCCTGGACTCCAGTTCTGCCTTTAATACCATCATCCCCCAGACTCTGGTCAAAAAAGTGCTACTGCTTGGACTGACACTGCCACTCTGCAACTGGGTCTTGGACTTTCTGATGAACAGGCCACAGACTGTCAAAATCCATGGAGTCTCATCTTCCCCCATCACCCTTAACACTGGCCTCCCCCTGGGTTGCCCTGAGCCCCCTGCTGCACACGCTACTTACATGACAGCTCAGGTAGATACCCAGGAAATCATATTGTCAAGTTTGCTAACGACATGGCTGTGATGAGACTGATCTCCCGCGACAACAAGTTGCCGTACAGACAGGAGGTGGAAAATCTTGTGGACTGGTGTGGAGCAAACAACCTCTGCATGAATGTGGGGGAAGACGAAGGCGATGGTTGTGGCCTATAGGAAGAGAGGTTACACCCCCTCTCCCCTCTTCATCGAAGGGGCGGCTGTGGAGATGGTCTCCAGCCTCAAACAGCTCGGGGTGCACATCTCCAATGACCTTAGGTGGGCCATCAAAACAGCCAGCATCATGAAGAAGGCCACCAATGCATTTACTTCCTCAGAAGACTGAAGTGGGCTGGCCTCAACACTCTGGTCCTGTCACCAGTGTGTGGTGGAGAGCATCCTCACCTTCTCCGTCAACACCTGGTACGGGAACTGCTTTGCTGCTGAGAGGAAGGCGCTGCAAAGGGTGGTTAAATCTGCCCAGAGAATCATACACAGCAGCCTCCCTTCCATTGAGGACTCGTACGTTAACAGATGCAGGAGTAGAGTGCATTTTATTACCCTGTTGTGCTGCTACTTCCATTTCAAGTTTGATATTCTAGTATCACGACAACCCATCGTACAAGGACCACTAACAAAAAAACTGTGCAAGTGACCACATTTCTACCAAACTGCAGATGACAGGTTAATAACCCAAATATGTAGAAATGTTTTCCATTTTTTGCTGCAGTATGCAGCTGACGTTACTTTTGCTTTGTGTGTTCTGTTCCAATGCTACGACCTTCACCAAAGCACTACCTCGTCGTTGCCGCCTCGGACCGTTAAAAGCGCCGGGCTTTCTGAGGGCATGCTCCAGCAGGAAGGAAGTGATGCCTTACAGTCTCCTTCCTTCCAGATTTTCCTGTCTGTTACCATGACAACGGCAGATGCTTTGCAGCTTTCTGATCATGAGTTTGCTTTCAAATGACTCGGAAGAGTCCAGCAGAGGGCAGCGTGGGACAAGAGCTCCACGCACACACACACACACACACACTCACCACGGACACACACACAGACGCACACAGACACACACACACACACACACACACAGCTGTCATAGTCTTGGTCACTCACTGCACAGATTTGTTTTCACGATCGGAGCTTCACGATAAACTCGTGTGGCCTTTTTCACAGCGGTCGCCTCTTCACTCGTGTCCATGGCGATGCTCTGTGTTGACTTATGTCAGTTTTGGCTTCACTGTGTGAAGGTTTCACTAAGTGTTCCTTTTGTCAGTTCAAATTGACTCTATCAGTGAGTCTACATTTTTTACCTGGACAGCAGGTGAAAACTGAAGCTGATGTGAAAACTTCAGATTTTCTCATCAGTCAGCGTCGCTCTGTCACATGGATGTTTTAGTGCATCAGAAAATGAAACTGATTTCCTCTTCAGGATGTTTTTTTTTGTTTTATGATCCTCAGTCTCTTTGATCTTGAAAACAAAAAACGACTGTGAAGACTTCATACCTGAACATAAGCAGAATTACCAAACTGCAAAAAACACAAGTTTAAGGCCACAATCTGTGGAAAAACACAGATTTTATTGAGGATCAGCAGAAATGTCCCCCTGCTGGTCTGGAGGACTGCACTGCATTGAAAACAAGTTGTCTCTCTTATCAATGAGCCACACATGAAAAATGTCTCACAACAGAAGAACAAATGTGACATCATCACATTCTGATTCTGGAGGCATTCATTGGCTCATCACGAGAACATTAACGTGTAATAAAACTTCAGTTACTACATGATCATATTTCAGATTAAAAATCTGAATCTGCTTTAAAATAAATGCAGTGGATTGAAAATAGAGTGTGACAAAGGAAATACTTAAGCAAAGTACAAGTACCTCAACACTGGCAGCTGAGTATATGTAAGTAGTTACTTTTTACTGCTGGCTTTCCTTTTAAGGTGGATCTGACAAACTGTCATTCGGGGCGGCTGTGGCTCAGTAAGTAGAGCGGGTCGTCTACCAATGAGAAGGTGGTTCGATCCCGGCTCCTCTGGTCTACATGTCGAAGTGTCCTTGGGCAAGACACTGAACCCCAAACTGCCCCCAATGGCTGCGTCACTGGTGAGTGAGTGTGTGTGAATGAGTTCCTAATGAGCAGCTCGGCTCTTTGTAGAGAAGTCACCTTAGTGTGTGAATGAATGGGTGAATGCTGACTCGTGTTGTAAAGCGCTTTGAGTAGTTAAAGGACTAGAAAGACGCTAAATACATACAGTCCATCCATTTACTCTGCGTCTGAGCACTGGATCTGCACCAGGACCAGGACCAGAACCAGGACCAGGACCAGAACCAGGACCAGCACTGTGAGAACTGACCATGGACAGGAGCTGAACTGTGCCGGAGCTTTGCCTCATCGATCCGATCACACTGAACTTGTGAAGTGTGTGAGGGCAATCCAGTTCAAAAATAAATCAAAATGACGTCATCTAACGATTTTTACTCACGCACATGACGAGAGAAGCAGCACATCCTCACATTCATGAGTGTGACACAGCAAGAGTTTGAATTTTAAGTAAAAATGAAAACTCGTTTTCTTTCGATTGGTTGGTTTTATCGAATAATGTGATCAATTAATCATTCGATTGTATTGTATCGGCTCTGGTTATAATAACGTTACTGGAGTAACGTTAACGTTACTTTTACTTCACTACGACTTTAAACGAACGAGTTTACTTGTGACGGAGTACGCGTACAGTGAAATATCAGTGTTAATGATGACTGACAGGAACACACACACACACACACACACACACACACACACACACACAGAGCTCCTCCATGCTAACACATACGTGGCACATCCTGAGAGCAAACAGACAGCCGCTGACGCTAACGTAGTTAGCTTACCTGTTACTCCAGATGCCGTACGTTAACTCCACGAAGGCGAAGGAGAGGTTCAGGCAGAGGAAGAAGAACAGATTCCTGGAGGTTTTATCCGCGAGGATCGACCTGAACAATCAGCAAAAAATCACAAATCCTTCATCACAGGACCCAGAAACCCGAGAAAAACCCGGGTTATTAGCACCTGACAGTCAAATTCACACACAACAAACCGTCATTAAGTCATGTTCAAGACTGACAGTGTGACAAAACGCCGTTTAAGAGGGACAAAGTTAACTGTGAGCCCATTTGTTTAGCCGGTTAGCATCAGGCTAACGTTAGCAGCTTCTCTCCAGAGTCAGCTGGTTCACAGCTAACTCAGTTAGCCGCTGTTAGCTCAGTTAGCAGCGGCGAGTTTACCTGAACCATCCCGAAAGCTTGAGCAGCAGGTTAAACTTGGCAGGTTTGTACTCGTCGTCTTTAATAGATAAAGGTAACATTTTCACACCTGAACACACACACACACTCTCACACACACACTCACTGGGTAGACTTAGCTACGAAATGCTAAGTGTCAACTTCCGGTTCGGTCGAGTTTCATAATAAAGGCGCTTAGAGTTCCTCAGTTCCTCAAAACACCGGTGTTACTACATCTGCTACTACGACAAATACTTCCGTTTGTACAGCTGTGTGTACAGTGAAGTACACGGCTGAGTTCTCCTTTATCGCAGTTTATAAGAATCTTTAATTAGCCTATAAGGTCGTAACTAAATACAAAACTTTGTGATAACCAACACGAAAAATAAGGTGAGAAGGCAGCAGCAAAACTTTTTTTTATTATCTATTTATATTCTAATATTATTTATGGAAGTGCAGGAAGTTTTGGTTTTGTTCATTGATTGACTGATTGATTGATTGACTGACTGCTATATTGTTTTGCAATATTAAGTGATTTTAAACGGTAGGCACAATAAGCTACTGCTTCAGCCTGCATATTTTTGGTCATTGTTCTGTTTTGCATGTGTGTGTAACATCTGTAATGTCTCATAAGTTGTAAACTGTTAAAGTGATCTGAAATAAATTTCTACTAGGCTACTGCTACTTTATTTTATGTTGAACTCAATTTTAATGTAGGCCTTTTTCATTAGTAGTAGAAGTAGTAGCAGTAGTAGCATTAATATGCTAAAGTGAAGTTTTTGTACTACAGTTTTCACCTATGATACATACAGAGGCCAAATGATTTTCTGAGATTCAGGTCAGAAGTTAAACTGATGATTTTTTTTGTCCCCAGTCAAACTTTGGTCTTAAATGGCATCTCTTGCAAATCAAAGGGTCAAAATGATGAGATGTAATTTAGGCTGGATGGAGTTCCTACATCATCATCATCATCATCATCATCATCAACATTATCATCATTAGGCTGACGAAGGAGAGCAAGCACATCAGCTGTTGGTTTGATGAACTCAGAAGTGTGTTTGTCTCTGTCACTGACAGCTGTGTAGACTGAACAGTAGATTGTGGTGGGAACTGGGAGTTACCTGCAACAGGTGAGCCTGAGGGAGTACTGAAGTTAAAGTACATCTCAGCATTAAAGATAATACTTTTTATTTCATTTCATGTCTCTGATGGTTAAAGGTTAAAGTTTTACATCCAGAACATAGGATGACCCTATAAAACAGAGCACATTGTGGGATTTAGCTTAAAATAAAGTTAAAGCTATGACAATAAAATTAAAATTTGAATATAGCCGCAAGTGGCAATCATCAGGGTCCAAGCAGTATCTCAGCCTTAAGGACGCTCCCTGATGCTTGAAGTATTTGTGAGATGAAGCATCAGAGAATGTGAGGCACAGTTACATCAGCAGGTCCCATCAGGACTCTGTCAGCTGAATTATTTGAGACAGTGGCAAAAGCTCCTCCAAGCCTCAGACCTTTGAT
>JAPQLA010000020.1:30267406-30279882 GCA_029822935.1 Naso vlamingii
TATATATGTAAAAATCCTCCAGGGGTGGTGGTGGGGGGTGGGGGGGTGCTGACACTTACAGTTAAGGAGTTATACCCCAAAACGTAAAAGTGCTAATATAGCGCCACCATCTGGTCTAATTGGTTTGGTTTTTGTTGCCTGAGTAGCGAGTACAATTTCCAACCAGCCTGCCAGGTTTGGTGTTTCTAGGCCTGGGGGTTTTTGCAGCCCAGGCACTTTTAGCGGAGAAGAAGAAGAATGAGAACAAAAGCAAATATCAAGAAGACCAACTGATTAAACACAGTAATGATCTGAAATAACAATTGAGTATTTTTACTCAGCAGTGTGTATTTTCAATGGAACTTTGTGAAGTTGTGAGTTTGGACAGAAGCTGTTTCAGTGTGGGTGTATCTGTCAGATTTCAAAATAAAAGCATGCGGTTTCCTTGCTGAGTTGCCTGTGATGTGAGCAGCAGAGGGCGCCACCACAGCGTGTCATCAGCCGTGTCCCTGTTTGGAGCCTCTCAGGCTTTGTTGACACGGAGCTTTCATGATGGAGGACAAAGTCTGAGCTGCTGCTGGATTCATCAGTTCAGTGTTTGTTCTGTTTTTTGATCCACACTAGCTTCCACGCTGTGGTCACTATGAGCTCCACGCAAAAACAAACAACAATAATAAACACAAACAATTCAAATCACCCGATAGGACAAAACAAAAAAACAAAAACAGCAAGTGAAATCACCTAAAACTTTTTTCATGTATAAAGAAAAAGAGCCACAATGAAAAAAAACAACATCCTTTGGGTGTGTGTTTGCTCCTCGTTCACCTCACTAACAACAAACACGCTCTGTGTGTGTGTGTGTGTGAACTGGCGGCTCCTCTCTGTGTTTTAGGATCTCTGAGTTTTGGGGTCAGGGGAATGATGAGGTCAGAGCTCAGAGTTTTCTCCTCCTGTGATCTTCATCATCAACACACATCACAAAACATGGAAAACCTCCAGCTGTCACTGATGAAACACGATGTGATGAGATGAATCAATCATCAATCAATCACAGACGTGCACAGTGGATCTTCTACAAGTGCATCTCCTGTGGCGTGATGTTTGCAAGTATTGATGACATGAAAAGACGTTTGTAGTAAGTCTTTTTCAGCACAATAGTTATTTTATTTAAATGATTCATGGCTGATATGTATTGAGTCTTATAAAACTCTTTAGGCCTTGTGTTTTTGAGCATTTCAACATTATGATGTAGCTTCATCGTGAAATGCGAGGCAAATGTTGGATCACTATAATAAAGAACCAGTTTCCACAAACTCCCTCACTTGATTGGGATGTCCTCTGCTTTTCTGGATGGCTGGGCAGTACCATGACATCAAATGTATTGTGTATTATTAAACACGTATTTAGACTGATATCATCAAGCTCTGCAAAATCTTCAGAGACGATGCACAGAATGGCCTTCTCAGCCATAGTTGCAACACTTAGGTCACATAAAATTCAGCGCACCGCTGCTTCCAGTTAAATGAACGTGTTGTTACATGTTGTCAAGTTTGAATGCGGCCCTGCACTCATTCCCAGGTCACATGACTCCTCATTGGCTCAAGCTGCGATCAATGGTCACAGCAGCATCTAGTGAACAGTAGAGGAACTACGGCGGTGGCGGACACCGACGGGTCCAGCGAGAGAAATACTGATGTGTCCATCAGACGGAAATATTCAGCTTGTATGTTGATCCTGATGGATTAGAGGTCTGAGCAAAGTTTGAATTAAGACAAAGTTCTGGGATCAGTCGCAGACACTGTCCGAGCTGAAAGGATGAAGAGAGTCTGTGAGGAGAATGATGATGATGATGATGATCTCTAAACTGACATGTGCTGGTCCACCATGAGCTGCTGATGGAGCTCTTCAGGGAAACAAAGAGCTCCATCTTCTTCTCCTCTTCAGACAGGAAATTCCAGCAGCACATTAAAATGACAAGACGCAGCAGAATTCCTCGTCCTCTCTTACACAACAGAGGTCAGAGGTCCCACTGACCTGACAGGACGCTGAACGCCCCACTGATGAAAAACAGTGGATGGAGCAGCGAAAACACATTTATCAACACTTTCCTTTAAAGAGTTTCAGCTGAATGTGCATCAGCTGCTTCAGATCCACAGAAACTGTGCTGATGGAAGGAGGAAAGGTTTCTTTGACCTGTAAAGTGAAGCTTGTTGTCAGGCGAACACATTTATCTCCGTTCAGACGGCGTTCTGCCTCGAGTTCCCGTCTAAATTTAACTCAAATGAACTGAAAACTGCTTCTGAGGTCAAGAAAAAAACGGGTCCTGTGAGAGGAGAGCTGCTGTGAGGCTGATCTACATTCACACCTCACATCTGATGCCAGGTTGTCTCCATGACGATGAGCTGAGAGGCCAATCAGCTGTGAGTTAAGGACAAAAACAACCAGAACATTTCATGAATTCGTTAAGCTCGCTGAACAGCTCAGAGGATTCCTGTTAACCAGGGAGACAGAAGGAGGGCCAGGAGTTAGACGGGTCCGGCTGCTTCACACTGAAACGCTCGGCTGTGTGCGTCAGTGAGGGGGAGCGTTCATGACACAAAGCTCTCTGTGTGGGAGCCGTTGTCAGTCAGCAGGTCATTTTTAATTATTACCTTAAAGCTAAATTCTCCCATTCATTTTCTGTATTTTATCACAGTGCACTGAATCCCTTTTGGGTCAAATGTAATTTTCAACTCTGAGAAACTATGCTATACTATAGGACATTTTTCACGGTGACTGCAGCCTGATTCACTGAATTTATTTCAGGACACGTGAGGACAATATGAACCAAAGTAAACTTGAGGTCCTGAAGACACTTTGTGTTGAAGCCTAAACTTGTCTCGAACAGGTTTGCTGATGTGCAGCTGAAGTTTCAAACACATTTCCTCTGAACTCTCATTAAAAGCCCTGAACAACATACACTGTCTGAGTTTTCACAACCCGTAGTTTAAGTTTACATGTCACCATGGTCACCAGCTGAGATGTCCTGAAGACTTCCAGTAAACTCTAAACTTGACAGAAGTGAAAGGGAAAGCTGACTGCGTGATGAATCACAGAAAATTCCCAGGAAATCAGATCAAGTTCCGACAAGCTCCAGAACAAAAGTGAACAAATAAATCTCTTTAATAAAAGCACACAGTGAGAAACGGAACACATTCAACTCACATTATGCAAGAAATCCCAGCAGATCATTCGACACAAACACAAACAAATGAAACAGTATGGTTCCATACACAGAACATCATAAACCGAAGGTGCAGCAGTACCACACCAACTGATTCTGGGAAACTAAAACTGAAAGTGATTGTGCGGAAGGTTTCCAACCTCCTTGTGCTCAATTAAAGAGTCTTTGAAGGATAAGGTGGGAGTTTTCAAACAGGAAAAGCTTTGATGCAGAGCAATTCCTGCTTCAGTTTGGATTGTCAGGCTGAGGTCGCTGAACAGGAAGTTCACGGCTTTGAAAAATCATGGCTGAGAAAATAGCAGAGAAGTTAACTGCTGTTGAATTATGTAGCAGCTGGTGGTGAGCATCCGTGCCTCTCAGGCTGGATTGTTGGGTGAGGAATGTTGAAGCCTCATGCTGTAATACAAAACTGCATGTTGGTAGCATCACATCAGGTCATTACTCACATGGAGGGAGGTCTCTGAATGAGGCAACTGTGTGTTGGAGTTTGCTAGCCACATTTTGGGTCGTGCCAGCTCCATGTTGGAATGTCATGGCCAAGTGTTGGAGTGTTGTGGAAACAAGTTTTGGACAGGGACCCACATGTCTGAGTATGTGGAGGTAGTGGTCACATGTAAGGTGTTGGTGGTCGGATGCTAAACCACATGTTGGAATATGAAAGCCACATGTTAAAATGTAAAAGCCACAAAATGAGAAGTGGGCATCACATTTTTGGAAGCTAGCAGGCTGTAACATGTAGGTGGTGTCCTATGTTGAACAAGATATTGATAAATTGGGATGTTACAGCCGCATTTTAGAATGTTGTAGCCACATATTGAGAGATGGTTGCCACACAATGGGATGTTAGAAATGGTGGTCACATGATGTCATATCTAAGCCACATGTTGAAATAATCAAATCACATGCTGCAAATTAGCAGCCGTCAGTTGGGAGGGGTTTGCCAGATGTTTAGACAAAGTAACCACATGTTAGCCACTTGTCAGGACATGAGAGCTACACATGAAGAAGTTCTAGTCACATTTTGTAATTTTGTAGCCACATCTTGGGACATGAAAGCCACATGCTGAGATATCAAAGCCGCATGTTTGATCATGGTGGCCACATGTTGGAGGGCCCAGTGTTCAGGCTGAGGGCGGGGCGGTCTGCGGCAGCTGATAGAAACCTTTCTTCCTGGATCTCCTCAGGTAGTCGAGGAGCACGGCAGCAGCTGCTAGCCCGGCGGCAACACACATGACTGGAATAATGACGACGCTGAGACTAGGAGGAAGGCTGGTGCTTCTCTCTGTATGAAACGCAGGAGGCACCGACTTCAGATTAAATTTAACATTTCATTCTACTGACAACAAATCTATTTTCCAACTCCTAAAAAATAAGAGCATTAAATTATCATGTCAAAATTCAGTGGAGGGATTAGAGGTGAACCATCGTCAGCATCAGACGGACAGAGGCAGGGGAGCAAACTGGTCTAACTCACCTCTAACGCTGATGCTGAACACTTTGACCTGGTATCCAAGGTTGTTGGTCACGTTGACCTGGTAAAGCCCGGAGTCTCTGGCTGTGACATTGACCAATAAGAAGGTGCCATTGGAGGAATACAGCTCCGTCCCATTGGTCAGCTTCTTCAGAACCACAGCTGACGGGGGGAAGCTGATAGTTTGGCAGCAGACGGTGACATTTTGTCCCTCCTGGACCACGGCAGACGGCAGGATGAGCACTGTGGTGTTTCTCGGAGGAGCTGGACCACAAGAAAATGGATTAAAGTTTCAGCTTTGAGAGTTCAGACACTGGTCACATGATTCAAACAGAGGCTATTTTTACAAATAAAAATCATCTGGAAAGTACATGAAGATACAAATATAAAGTCATGAGCACATCAGAGCGAATGTCAGCAAACAGTTCAATAACCATATGTTTGATCCTGTACTATCTTTCCTGACCAGCAGTGGCAGCACTGAGGGCAATGCAGCGTTGAGGCGCCAGAAAATGTGAATTTTTGCACCATCAAGTTTGACCATTTTTAAAGAGTAACTTACAGCACAAGCAGTTTGAGTGGTTTTAAACAGGAAAGACTTCAGGTCCGTTAGAACATACAGCTTCAGTCATGAGCAGTATGACACCACATTAATCATCGTTGGTTATCTATTCTCTTATAACTTTAAAACATGTCTGTTAAATTTCTCCGAGAGAAAACTTCGGGCCTCCTCAGGGTCAGCAGGCAGTTTTACAGCCAAATTTTTGGATCACAGTGATTTTCCTTGAAGCTCCTCATGTTCTGTGATTGTTCCTGCAGTCAGAGACACTTGAATCACCTCTGATATCCGTCTCACATCTCTTCAAAAAAGCTTTTTCTTCATTCCCAACTTTCACTGTTTTTTCCAGTTCTCATATTTGTTTCTTTGTCTCTTTTTGTATTGTTCTGTTTTTATCCTTGTTGTGGAAATTTTCCATGATGAAGCAGAATGTGAGAGAATTGTCTCTGAAAAGTTTGTTGCAACATTCAGATGATCACATGCAAACTGACGTTGTCAGACTGAAGGTCAGGACTCGTGTTTGTACAAACAGTCTGATAACACACAGCTCCTCTCTGTCTCAGCTGGTCTGCTGGGAACTTTTACTGCACAGGTTTTTACACGCCGCACCACACAGTGGGATCCATAACATGCACAGAAGCACAGAGGACACTTCACTGCTCCCGGCCTTTTGGGTTTTCTTTTATTTTCACGAAAAATGCTGATAAGACAGAAACAAAAATATAAAATCAAATGTTTCAGTGTGAATAAAAGTCATATTTAGGCACTAAAACAAGATGAATCTGTCGAACCAACACATGATCACCTGATACAGGTCACATGACTGGATGCAGGCTGTGTCATCTTAGTTCACTTCTTTCATTCTACCATGAATTAAAACATTTGCATTTTTCATTGTCACATGGTCTGAGCAGCTCAGTTTTTCCTGTCTTTCTCTCCCCGGTGTGCTCACACCTGTTAACACACCTGCACTCAGTGAGTATCTGACTGACATTCAGCTGCTCGCAGCGAGCCGGTGAAGTGTCTCATACACGACTCAGTGCAGTCAGAGCTTATTTGTGTCGGCATCATGTGACTGAGCAAGAGGCCGACCTCTCTGACAACAGCCGTTAAAGAGAAACAAAACATGAAGAAGAAGATCTGAAGGTGGAAACGACGTGAAGGAGGACTGGAGGTATTTGGAAATCTTAGTCCAAAGTTTCTCATCACACTGAACAGCAAAGCTCAGCGTGGCTGCAGAACTCTTCTCATTACCAACATGAGTTGGGTTTCCTCTGCAGTTTCACTCAGAATGACTCTTTTAAATCCGTATCATCTTTCTGTCCAGCTGAGGAAAGACTGAACTGGTTCAAAATATCCTTTTCATTGCAACATGCTGACAGCGATGTTTCATGTTCAAGATGGAAACCTGTAAATTGATCCCATGTTATGTGTCTACTTATGAAAGCAAACATGCGCCTCTGATCAGTGATGATTTTCATTCCTGTGCAGACGAGTCGGAGCTCAGCTCACGGTCCTTCACTGCGTCTCTGACATCATTTCATGGGCAGAATTTCGTCACCGTGAATCAGGACAAGCCGAAGGGGAAGAGCCCCAGCAGCATACCTGATTTCACCGAGTCTGATGCCACTTTGCAGCTGCATGCAGACGCAACAAGAACCCGATTTCCTGTTCTCTCAGTCGTCAGAGGAGTCAGATCAGTCTATGCTCCTCCTCATATCACAGATTTACAATGTTGTTATGGTAACGATAATTGTTGTATCTCTTCTAAAGTTATTTATTTTGCTTCCTCCTTTTAATTGTTGATGAATCAGACTATTTTTCATTTGATAAAAACTGCTGAAAATTCTGAAAATTCCACATGAATTAAGTTTAATCAATAATTAAATTGATCAATAGTTTTAACAGCAAAGTTTGTTTGTATGAAACCAATACCTCTCACAGTGAGGGAGCTGGTCACCAATTGGGATCCATAGTGGTTGGATGCTTCGCACTGGTAGTGGGCGGAGTCTTCTAGCAGGGCGGAGGAAAGACTAAAGGACAATGAGGGGGCGGCGTCAGTCCTCAGAAGCTCCGCCCCCCCCTTCCTCAGCACCAGCGTAGTGGGTGGAGCTCCAACTGAGAGGCAGGTAAAAGTCACCTGCTGACCCTCAACCACCTCCTCACTTGGACTCACTGAGAGGGAGGTGTTGGTGGGCGGGGCTGTGGGAGAGGCAGACAGGTGTGTAAGAGCTGATGTAAACGAGATGAAGAGACAAAAGAGACAACAAGGAGACATCAAGGAAACTAAAAGAGACAACAAGGAGTTACCAAGGAGACAATAAGGAGATAAAAAGAGACAACAAGGAGAAAGCGAAGAAACAACAAGGAGACAAAAAAGACATCAAGGAGACACCAAAGAGACAACATGGAGACAAAAACTAACAACAAAGAGACAAGGAGGGATCAAAGAAACCTACAATCAACTTCTTTTCTTGCCACCAGTCAACAACCGTGTTGTAGCTTCTGCAGCAGCAGATTTTTGTGCTGAATGGTGACGGAGCCGCCTGCAGGCATCTGAAGCTGATCTGCAGTCTGCTGGACTCCAAGGCTACAATGTGTTGACATAGTCTTATTGTTTTATTGCCCATCCTAAAATATAACTCGGGATTCGAGTCTGCTAAAACAAACTCATCTGACTGAACAGTCTTTAAACAAAGTGTCAGCACTTCCTGCTTCACAACAAGGGCCGTAATGAGACTGTTCACTCACAGTGGACCTGCAGGGCGAAGCTGCTCCTCCTGGACCTCCACACGTCTCCATCCTCCGTCAGCAGCTCTGCTCTGCAGGTCAGAACCTGCTGATCCTCCCTGACCTGGTGCTGAAGAACAGATGAGATGTTCTGTAACGAACCAGAGAACCTGAAAGACTCTGACATCAGCGTTGTGTTCCCAGACAGCCACAGGATCCTCATCTGATTGGCTGAAAAGACGTCACTGACATCACAGTGTAGGACCGCCTCCTGGCCCAGAAGGACAGGACCGGGATCCTCCAGAACTGGATAAGATGGAAACGCTGGAGAGAGGAAAAAAAGAGAGGTTATGAAGGAAGCTCCAGCATGTTCACATCAGTCTGTGGATGGAGCTTACGCCTGCAGCCGTCCCCACCTTCCTGTCCTTTTCACAGATCTTTGTGAGAAAGCATGAAAGGAGGTTTATGTTGAAGTGCTGACTAAACAAGAAACTGATCCAGAGTCAGGAGCTGTCTGATGAAATGCTCTGTGGGGGAGGATTTCTCAGTGTTTCAGTGTGGGAATGTGCGGGGGACATATTTGGCTTCTTTCTCCCCTGTTGTGTCACTTCCTGTCAGTCAGAGCGTTGGAGTTTTTCCTCCTCAGCTCAGATGACAGACAGATCTGTGTGATGAAGTGTTCCTGCTCTCTGACCTCTGCCTGCCTTGAACAACATCAATCTGCAGCGAAGCACGCTGAGACCTGCAGGAGCGTCTCAGTTACTCCTGATGATCCACATCTGGATTCAAATCAGACGAGTCACACAGCCTGCAGATCAGTGAAATCAAGTCTGATGCTGCTGTTGCTCCACATGTATGACTTTTGCTCCATTTATTTAAGTTTCTAAAGTCAGAGAATAGCACCCAGAGACACCAAAGCCCATAAAAAGAAACAAATGCAAATGCCATTATGAATTCTGAGACTGCTCCTGTTGCACAGTGTTGTGCATGCAGCAGGTGCGACCTACAGCTTTTTATTCGTAATATTTCATGTTTCATCGTTTGGTCATCATCAGCTATGTGACAACTGGCACGTGAGCATCATGGAGGAGGCGACGACTGTGTAAACGTGATGGAAACACACAAGTGTCTTTCCGTGATACTCTAAGCAGGCGGGTCACCATGTCCAAAAGCCAAAATGTTATTGTCAGTTATTTTAGGCAGAAGAACCACTTTTGGATGAGGCGGTGGAGCCGACCAAGAACCACAGACAAAGTTGACAGAGGGTTGCAGTGTTATATAACAGTTAAGACTAATGAGGAATGTGAAATTCATTTTTAAGAATACAGAGTGTGGATTTGATTTCAGATCAGTTGCTGTGATGTTGTTGATTTGAAAACACAGTCAGTGACTTTTTTACATAATAGGTGTTATGAAGGTGGAGCTGTGAGTGGAGCAGGTTCTCACTGACTGAAGTGTTGATTTGAGCTGATTTTCCTTCAGTACCAGACACCCTGTTTACGTCCGTGTTTGCAGCTGCTGGTTTGAGTTCATGTTACAGCCTGAACAATAATAACTGAAGTTAAATTGAGTCTGCACCCTTTATATAAATGTTAATATTTGCTTAATTCATCATATTATTAACATATTTTTACAGGGATGTTGAGAGAATTATAT
Source organism: Naso vlamingii (assembly GCA_029822935.1). Lineage (NCBI taxonomy): Eukaryota > Metazoa > Chordata > Actinopteri > Acanthuriformes > Acanthuridae > Naso > Naso vlamingii. The sequence continues at coordinate 30,277,025 of JAPQLA010000020.1, forward strand.
AAAAATGAACTGTTTGGTTGTATATTAACTGATTGATTTAAGGGAATTTGTGTTGATTAGTTTGATTTCTCCAAAGAAGAAAGTTTTTACACATTTTGTCCTGTCTGAGCCACTGCACGAGGTGAGAGTGGTACTTAATGATGGAATGATGACCTGCTCTCAGGTGTCTCAGGTGCTTCAGACTCACAGTAGACGTGGATGTATGTGTTTCCAGTCCTGACCACGGAGTCACACTCGGCTTCACAGCTGTATTCTCCCTCATCCTCGAGGTCCAGGTCCTGAAGGTGAAGCAGGGACAGTCCGTCCTGGGGCTGTGTCCTCTGGAGGGCGCTCTGGTCCTGCTCTGTCCTCCTCCAGGTGAGGGTGGGAGGGTGGAGACATCCAGAGGCTCTGCAGGTCAACACCAGACCTAAACCGCGCTCTGCTGCTGACACATGAGGACTCAGCTCCACCTGCAGCGGATGAGCTGAACAGCCAAACAATGTTCAAAATGAAAACCAAAAACACGACCAAGTTCCAACACCTCATAGAGACAGCGAGTGTCCTCAGAGAGAACAGACACTCGTCTGCATAATGAAAAATGTTTTCAAGTTATTTACAACTTCTAACTTGTCAAACACAGTCTGATATGTCACTAATTTTTGGAATGTTCCTGTCAAACAGTCATTATTTGTGAGGAATGTTCCTGCAGTTATTCTGCATTTCTTGAAAGGGTGTTAGTTTGCATGTAGAGACAGTGAAAGCGAAGGCTACATCATCATCATCATCATCAACATCATCACTGTGTTTCTGAGCACACGGGAAGTCACGAGGACACAAGAAACCTACACTGTAACAAAACGTCATTTTTAAGTGAATTCCTTGTTTGGTATATTTGTGAATCTCAGTGACTTTTAATTCATTTTGGCATCGCACAGCACGTTACCGACACGTGTTTATTTTAAATACATCATCGTCATTTTCACCTCAAACTTGCAGACAAACTGACGTCCAACATCAAAAATCAAAAAAACAACGATGTAACTGTGAAAGTACCAGAAACAGGGAGTAAAACTGAGGTGGAAAAAAACCAATACCTCTCACAGTGAGGGAGCTGGCCACCAGTTGGGATCCATACTGGTTGCAAGCTTCACACTGGTAGTTGGCGGAGTCTTCCAGCAGGGCAGAATGTAGGATGAAGAAGAGTGTGGCTGAGGAAGAGTTGTCACTTCTTTGAAGCTCCACCCCCTCTTTCTTCAACACCAACTGGGCGGGCGGGGCTCCGTCTGAGTGGCACGTAAAAGTCACCTGCTGACCCTCAACCACATCTTCACCTGGACTCACTGAAAGGGAGGTGTTGGTGGGCGGGGCTGTGGGAGAGGCAGACAGGTGTGTAAGAGCTGATGTAGATGAGACAAAGAGAGGTAACAAGGAGACAAAAAAGACAACAAGGAGATAACAAGGTAACAACAAGAAGACAAGTAGGAGACAATAAGGAGACAACAGGGAAACAAAAAGGAGACAAGAAGGTGGAAATGAGGAGACAAGAAGGAGACAACGAAGACAATAAGAAGACATCAAGGAGACACACTAAACATCAGTTTGTGGAAGCTGAGGGCAGAACGAACTGGCTCCTACTCATGCAGCTCGTTGCTCAAACTCGCGCTGACGCTGTGGAACTACAACACAAACTGCTGTGGTCACTGCCGATATGAACAGACAGCATGTGTGCCTGATGTAGGGAACAGTTTGCAGTTTTCTGCCGTGCTTGGTGACTCTCTGTCGGAAGGAGCTTCACTCTCACCATGAACAGTGACCTCCACGACCGCCGTCTGGTTTCCCTCGCTGTTGCGGGCCTCGCAGGTGTACCATCCGGCCTCAGACAGACTCACCGTCGTGAAGACCAGCTGATGGCCTCGGCCCCGCGGCACAGACTCACCGGCTGCCGTCCTGAAGCTCCAGGTGACGGTCGGCTCGGGGTTTCCCTCCACAGAACAGGTGAGAGTGAGCAGAGAGCCGGCCATCGCCAACACAGGGCCTGGTGTCGCCATGACAACAGGAGCATCTGAAAAGGAGAGGAGGAGGATTCAGATGCGCCAGAGTGACGGATGGGGCAGCTCCGTGTCTGCTCCTGTTGGATATATTTAGACTGTGAAACATTGCTGCTCGCTCTTTCTGATCACATGACACACAGGTTAAATCAGCTGTAACATTTGTGGAGACAAAGATCAGAGAGATTCTGCAGCTGTGTGTCCAAGTTGCTGCCTTCTACAGATCAGAGTCCAGTCCAATCACTTCCTCTCACAGACTGACGTCATAAAATGATCGTCTGCACAAATTCATGTGAAATCAACAGTACATGTTTCATGACTACAGTGACAGAAACCATTGATGTTACGAGAAACGAAAACAAACATAAACAATAAAGGCAGGCGAGGAAAACATAACCCTCATAAAGTCATGTTTACAGTGTTTTTGGTCACATGATTAATTCGTTCATTCATTCGTTTATTCATTGTTGACAGACTCCCTAACAGAACCTCACAGGATAAGAGCAGGCTCTGACACTGACGTCCTGTCTCCTCGACTAAAAGACAAGGGATGCTTCTCAAGTCTCTTAAATTGCATCCACGTTTCCTTCACTTGTGTCCTTTCCTCACATCTTAGTCCAAGGAGAGAGGAGATGAGGAAAAATGTTTTAGGAGAAATAAGATGTCCTTTCTCAGCGGCGTCACATGAAGCAGCGTCTCTTTATGATGACGCAGAGCAGCTGGATTGGCTGCAGAAAGTGGGCGGAGTGTAAAAAAAAAAAAAAGTGGGCGGGGTGTAAAAGAAAAGTGGGCGGAGTGTTTCCCTCTGCTGCTGTCTGTTGTGTTTTG
>JAPQLA010000020.1:30315904-30326545 GCA_029822935.1 Naso vlamingii
GAAGTGACGGCTGACTGCTCATATAAGGCCGCAGGATTAATAAAGCCGGCTGTTAGCCTGGTCTGGAGCAGGCTGACAGCAAAGAACAAATCTCCATGGCAACTGAAGTGCATCTTCTTTTGATCAACTGAGTCGAGGCTAAATTCAGCTGGGATAACGTGTAAATCCTGGTTTAATCCCTTGTCTTGGGTTCGTGCAGTACCCCTCTGGACTGACATAAATGTGTTTGTTGTTTCTGATTGAAACCAGATCGGGGGAACGTATGCGAAGCCCGTCATTTTGCCTCCTGAAGTCGCCATTGGAGCCTTGGGAAAAATCCAGGTGAGTTCCAAACTTTTTCAGGCTCCAGAACTTCAGGATTCTCACAACATGAACAATCCATCTGGTTTTGTTCAACATTTAAGATTAAATGCAACATCACAAACGTGTTACAGTAATGTTTCCATGGCAACAGTGTCAGTTTCTTCATGCGCTTCCAGCTATGCTCTGCTCATGTGGAAGAGGACAGATGATTGAACAAGTTTTCTGTATTTGATGAGACAAGTATCTGATTTAGACACTCAACACTGTGTTTTGTTTGTTCATCAGATTCTTCCTCGCTTCGACGCCGGCGGTCAGGTGGTCCGAGCTCACATCATGAACGTCAGCTGGTCAGCAGATCATCGCATCATTGACGGAGCCACCATGTGTCGCTTCTCCAACCTGTGGAAAGATTACCTTGAAAACCCGGCCAGCATGGTGCTGGACCTCAAATAGACCGAGTGAGAGAAGGATGTTTCCCATCAGCCCCTGCAGCACCAAGACGCCACTAACAGACATTCACTTCTCCTCCAGTCGCCTCACTTCCTCTGGTCGAGGCCTTCCTGTTCACTCCCTATCACTTCCTTGTTGCCTTTGAGCAAGATGCTGGGAGGTGGAGGGGTCTGCTTGTCAGTCATCTGGTCTCTATGACAACCAGTTACACAAACACATACACACACACGCACAAAGTGGAGGTCAGAGCTGGTCTGTTTGCTTTTGAAGCTCAAACAGTCAAACTGCACTTTGAACACAGACAGCTTCAGCATATTAAAGCTGGGGTAGGCAGTTTGTTTTTGTTGTCATGGCGCTAACATCCCATAATAACCTCTCAGCATTTTGTAATTCAGGTGGACTGAAAGAACTCTAGACTTCTGCTCCTCTCATTGGCTCTGGAATCAGACTGTGACAGGACTTTCAGCCAATCACGGCTCATTTCAGAGAGCGTGTGTTCCTATTGGCTGCTTTACGCTGCGCTTCTTAGCGACAGGTGACATCTCTGTGAGCTGATTGGCTGTTGAAATGATGTGCCTTACCGTCTAAAACTGGCCTCTGGTGACTTGACGAGCTGAGCTGCAGGCGACACCGTCAGTCGGCTTGAGTCGAGCTGAGACGGAGCAGTTTACACCGCTGCAACTTTCCCTGCAACCGTTTGGTCTCATCGAGAATCTTTGCTGCAAACTGGACTTAAAGAGAGAGAGACAACAACCGAGATAAAAACAGGGAGGGGAGGGGGCAGCAGAGTTGAGTCCTTAGGGTCTCATGCTACAGCTAGCCTGATTTCCAGACTTCGCCTACTCTAGCTTTAATGTGTGATACATTAATTACAAATCAGTAATTTTTACTGTGGATTCGTCTCAACTACAAGACTCACAGAATAAATCACTGATGTAAATGTGTAAGGAAAAACCAATCAGCTTGCTGTGGAATGCAGGTCATGTGACCAGCAGTCACTTTCCAACATGCCTGAGTTCAGGTGTGATTTGAAATTTGAATTCATGACGAAAACACTCAGTGAGCTGCTCCTGGTCACATGACTGTAACACTAACTCAGGTGGAGTCCTGTGTGTGCATGTGTGTTTTCAGTGTTTTTAGCAGCGTGAACACGTTGTTTGTGCTCCTGTCATTATGTAAATGATGTGGGTGGAGTCACTTCATGGTGTCGGGTGAAGGGTCATGTGACAGAGGTGTCTGATGAAGAGTGGTGGCGAGCTCATCCTGATTGGTCCTGATTCTTTTCGTTCACATCAGAAATCAGCGGGTGGTTTCAAAGAAAAATGGTGCAGAAGCAAATCGACATGAATTCAGTTTCCTCCGTTGGACAAACGTAGCTCAGAAAAACGTTTTGAATGGTTAATTACTGACAAGGTTCTGTGTTGAAAAGTGAAGATCAGTAATCTGCCTTTGGTCGAACTCATCAGACAAACAGCCTGCAGAGACTGTGAGCACAGATTTAACAGACTGGATGTCGCGCAGCTCACACTGATGGAAAATGGAGCTGACAGGCGTCCGCTGACTCGAGTGAATTTGGAGTCTGGTTGCTGTGAACGAGGTCTGACGTGTGTGTGATGTGTGTGTGATGTGTGTGTGATCCTCACTCTGTAGGAAGCAGCTGGTTCTCACAACAAGCTGCACTGATGTTTCTGCACACCGCAGCTCTTTCAGTTCTGGGATCAGGTCTCCATCAGCCGCTTCTCTTCCCTTCACACTCTATTCAAGGGTTGTTTCTGGTTTCCTGGTGGCTGCTGGGTGAAGAGCTCCGGCTGCTGGCTGGATTTTACACGACTCTTTGTTTGTCTCATGTGTTTAAAGAACTTTTCCTGCTTCATGTTTCTGTTTTTAGTGACAGACTAAATGTAAAGGTGTAAAACAAACTGCTGGCTTTTGTATTTTTGGGAACATGTAGATTAGTTTGTAAAATGATTCAAACATTTGATCTGTCTGAACATTGGTGAATAACTTTCAATAAAGTTGAAGTGCACAAACATTTAATGACTGTTTCATGACGCTTACATGTGGAGGCAGAACAGGCCGCGTGCTGTTCACACTGAATGCATTAAACTGGACAGAACCGATATGAAGCGACCTGACAGGCTGCTGATTCTCGTTAGCAGGATAATAAAGTTTGACAAATAGAAAAATGAACAGGACCTGCAACGATGAAGGGCTCCAACCACGCGTAGCCATGGTGACGGTGTCTGAGCACGCTCAGTGTCATGGTGAGGCCTCCTCATCTCTGCTGGGCTTTATTTGCTTGTTTGTTGTTTGGTGCATCAGCGCCACCTAGTGTGCCACTTGTGCATCACTTACACAGTATCCATATTTAATTACTAAGTATTACAGTTACAGGCAACACACTTAATTTGGAAGCGCTGAAGACTCTAGCTAGCTGTAGGACATGTTATTGATGTTTCCATAGCAACACCATAGTTTCTGAACAGAGCGTAGTCACAGTTACATCTGTCAGAGCCACAGAGAGCAGCTGTCACACCGAGGATCTCTGATCCTGTGAATGAGGATTCATTCTGTGCTGCCATCTGCTGGACTTTGGGGTGAATAACATTCAATCTGCCAAGACTGTGGTCTGTGTCATCTCTGTCTCAGACAGAACTCCAGTTCCCATCAGGCTTCAGTGCATCTGCTGCTCCTTTAAATGTTTTTAACAAGTCAACAAACTTTCTGTCATTAGTGCAGAAAAATCTGCTGATTTCTGTGGAGCTGCATGACAACAGGAACCTCCAGACAGGAACTGAGATATCTGACATCACAGCAGGACGTTATGACATCACAGGCTTGAAGGCTAACCTCTTCAACAGCTAAATATATGACCAGAGTGTCATGTGACTGTATTGTGTTGGAGGGGTCATGTGACCTGCAGGCTAAATTTATCTGGCAGGTCTAAGGTCAGATTTCAGCTGAAGAGACACAGTATGGACGACTGCTGCTGCGCCGCCACAAGGTGAGAACTGACACACTGCAATACTACTAACAGTACTACTGTATACTACGAGTGTACTACACAGGTACTGCAACTTCAGCACAACTATAGTCAGACTGAGCTGCAGCACTGCATCACTTTGCGCTTCAGAGACACGAGTGTTCAGCTGCTGTTGGTCTTCAGCCAGAGGACAAACTCTAATCAGAAACCCTGAAGCTAAAGAAGAAGTTAGAAACGTGTTTGCACTCAGAGCTGCAGCTGCAAGACGTGAACACTGAAGAGTGGGTCAGCCTTTTTGACCCTCACATCCTGCCGTGCCGTCCACAAATACTCAAATCTGATGTTTGTGGTGAATCAGACAGCAGAATCGCTTCAATACTGCATGAATCTCTACAGAAACACCACTGATGTATCAGAGAGTTTGTAAAGTCTGTACATGAACTTTGGTGTGTGTACATGTGCTAATGGACTAATCTGTTCATTATAATTAATTTCTAATCCAACAGGATGGTCGGAGGGAGGACGTGGCTGCAGGTCAGAGGTCAGAGGTCATCATCCCTGTACAACTGTGCGCTGTGACATCACTCAGTTGACAGGAAGTGGTCATCATGGTGGGTGTGGCAGCATGCAGCTCAGTGAGCTCCATCAAAGCTCTCTGGGAGAAGAGAATTAGGAGAGTCCAGGAGGAGCAGGAGGAAGAGGAGCAGAGGAGGAGGACAGCGAGGGGCGGTGCCACAGGCAGGTCAGACTCCACCTCCTCAGACAGCTGATTCTACTGGTTGAGACTATAGAGTGTGTGTGTGTGCGCGTGTGTGCGTGTGTGTGTGTTGGAAATGCGACTACACTTGGGGGGGTATTCCGTCAACGTGACTAAAGAAAGCCGGGCTGAAACTCACGCCATCTCCCCGTTACACCCCAAGTCGTTCCACAAACGCAGCCCAGCCTCGTCTGTTCCAGGCTGACTGAGGTACGTCTGTCTGCAGCCTGCAGAAAGAGGCTTGCCTAACCTTTTGAGTGTTAGCCCCGCCCACCATGACTGGATTGGTCAAATTTCATTTTTTGGGCGCGGATAACCCTCCTTGTGATTGGCTGGGACTAGGTTTGGGTAGAACGTTTGATAGGTTAGCTCCGATGCCAACCTCTGGAAGCAGAAAGAGAAAAAAAGTGGGAAAAGAAACAGAAGAAGAAGAAGAAGAAGAAGAGGATGAAGGAGAATATAAAGGTGAAGGTTTTTTTTGTGGAATGGTATGTTTACATTACTCTTGTAATTTTTAGAAACTTTACACGGTTAGACATTTGCACAGGATCATTATGACACGGTGACTTCATGTGATTTAAAAATGATCTTCCTGGACTTCCGGCTTAGCAACTGATGGAGTAGGATGGAACTTTCGGAGCTCCTGCAAAACTCGTTTCTTCATATTCCTGGGCCTTTTTTCACTAATTTAGCGTGAACAAACTTTGTTGGGATAACTTCAGTTTCACTTTTTTCAACGCCATAGTGCTACCAAAACCCAGAAACACTGGCATTTTATCTGCACAGCCACAGCGGCCTGCTACCAACTCTGCATCCTCACCTCGGCGTGAGGCCCCCTCCCCACCTATGGAGTTGTTGTCCTCTCTCCGTGAGGAAATGGCCAGTATCTTGAAGTCCAAACTTCAAGCAGCCATGTCAGAGAATCTATCGTTTATTAAATCGGAGCTGCACATGGTGAAAACTGAGCTAACTTCTAGCATAGCTAGCATCAAGACTGATGTAAACATATTGAAGAGTGCGGTGGGTGAAATGGAGACCTCATTGCTTGCACTGATGACGTGGTTACACTTCAAACTAAAGCGGAGGAGTTGTCAGCTCAGCTGATAAATTTGGACAATAAACATGAGGACTTGGAAGCAAGATCACGTCGTAATAACATTAGGATACTGGGAGTCCCAGAGGACTCGACCAACTCCTCAACCACAGCAGCTGTCTCTGCTTTGCTGAAAGAGGCTTTTAAGCTGGATGAGGAATCTCTTCTGGACCGAGCGCGTCTCTCTCTCCAGCCAAAGCCAAAACCCAGTGAGCGTCCTCACTGCACTACCACATGGACTGTGTTAACATCCTGCGACAGGCCAGGGCACAACAACGCATCAGGATCAGAGATGTGGTCATCTCCGTCTTTCCGGACCTGACTGTGAAGACGGCTCGTGCACACACTTCCCTTACATTATATTTTAAATTTCCACAGGTAAATGGTTACTTATGCTGCTGTGAGGTTTGTGAGTTGGAACATTAAGGGTCTAGGTAGTCCTGTTAAGAGGTCGAGGGTGTTTTCTCACTTGAAACATCTTGAGCCTGACCTTGTATTGTTACAGGAGACTCATGTGCAGACCAAAGGTCAGACTGAAATGCCTCTGGGTCTCTGAAAATTTTTCATTCTAATTTTAATTCTAAGGCCAGAGGGGTTGCTATTTTGATGGGTAAATCAATCCATTTCTCACCCTCCAAAGTCATACCGAATAAAGTCAGCAGATATTTAATAGTCTTAGGCACACTATCTCATGTTCCTGTTTTATTAGTTAATGTGTAGTCCCTAATTTTGACAACCCTGAATTTATGAATAAGCTGTCTGGGAATCTCCCTCATTGAACGATCATTTTCTGATATTGGGAGGAGACATGAACTGTGTGATTGATCCCAATTTGGACCGGTCTATCATCAATGTCAAAATCTCTTTCCAATTTCATATCTAAGAAGGGTTAATGTTGTAACTTTAATTGGTTACAGTATTGATTAATTGATTGTTTGCTTTATTTTACAGTATCGGTTATTGATTTATCATTATTGATTATGGACAGCTGATTTGAGTTGATTTATTGTTATTGATGTGGTTACTGAAATTCATTTAATTCATTGAAAGAGCTGCTAAAATTTCATATTATTTACAGTTAAGAACGAGATTAAAAAGAAGATGTGTTTCATTTGTTAAGACATTGAATGACATTGATTTCACATACGTTTGTTTGTGTTGGTTAAAAACAGTCAAAGGCTTCATTTCCCATGCTGCCTTGCGGCAGGAAGTAGAGGAAAGGAACCGCGTTGGGTGGTGTTTTGGTTTTGATGTAACTAGTATTGCGCTACAGCAGAAACGTGAGAGTAACATGAAAGCCAAGCGGGACTACAGAGCCTTTTACATGCTGTTTTATGTCGTGTATTGTTCCTGCCATCAAGTTTCCAGATAAAGAAACCGTTAGCTTTACTCCCGACGTCCCGTCCATCTATTTCAGAACTTTGAACTGTGATTGTACAACAGTTACATTGATGTGGAGATTTTACAGCCCTCATGCCAAACAGTTCTTTCTTTTCAAACGCACAACAATTGTTTTCTCGAATTAATTATTTTTTCATTGATGCAAAATTAATATCCAAAGTTTCTTCAGCTACATACGACCCAAATGCCATATCTGACCGTGCCTGTGTCATTAGATGTTGAGTTTTCCCCACAACCCCGTTACCACCTGCTGTGGAGCTTTAATACTTCACCTTTAGCAGACTTTGAATTTGTTGAATTTCTTTCAGCTGTTATTGACGAGTTTATTTCTATTAATCAGAATGAGACGGACCCAGTTTCTTTTGGTCTGTTGTGGGAATCATTAAAAGCTTACATACGTGGTCAAATATTTGCTTATTCTGCCCATTTGAATAAATCTCACAGATCTACAGTGCAGAGGCTCTCTAATGACATTAGCACTTTGGATCAGCAGCTTGCCACTTGCACTTCTACTAGCTCATTACACCACTGAACTGTTTTACAGACAGAATTTGATCTGATTACTACAACTGATGCTGAGCGCCTTCTTTCACACTCGTGCTCCACATGCCAGGAGCACAGTGATAAAGTGGGACGGCTCTCAGCCCATCCGTTACGTCAACAGGTGGCCTCGAATAATATTCCTCAAATTAAAGACTCATCCAACGTGTTACAAGTTGATCCTGCTTCCATTAATTCAACCTTTTGTTCATTCTACTCCTCTTTGTATGAATCCAATTCTCCATCTCACACAACAGACATGAATATTTTATTAGATAATCTTGAGTTTCCAACTGTATAACCTGATATAGCCAAGGAGCTAGATTCACTGTTGTCCATACAGGAAATCTTCTTGCCATGCAAAGCATGCAAAACAATAAGGCTCCGGGTCCGGATGGTTTTCCTGTCGAATTTTTAAAAACATTTCATGCTAAACTTGTCCCACTGTTGAAGTCTCTCTAAAGCTCTGGCCCACCGCGTGGAAAATATTCTTCCAGCTATTATTTAAACTGAACAAACTGGATTTATAAAAGGGCGCCAACTGTTTTACAGTATACGAATCCTCTTGAGTATATTTTACTCTAAAGTAAATACAGCAGTTCCTGAAGTAGTAATCTCAGTAGGCGCGAAAAAAGCATTCAGAAGGGTGGAATGGGGCTACCTGCTTGCGGTCCTAAATAAGTTTGGGTTAGGCGAAGGGTTTATCTCATGAATACGCCTTCTTTGCACTTGTCCATGTGCTCATATTTTAACTAACAGCATTCAGTGTAGTTTTTTCCCCTTGTCTCGATGGTGTAGGCAGGATTGTCATTTGTCCCCACTTTTATTTGCAGTGGTGACTGAACCACTGTCGACTTATTTGAGGTCTGTTTCCAATTTTCAAGGGATAACTCATTTTCATAAGGAATTCAAATTGCCATTATATGCAGATGATTTATAATTGTTTGTCTCAGATCCAAAGAACTCTTTTCCAATCATTCTGTCCTTTTTTTCATTGATTTGGTGCATTTTCAGGCTATAAGGTAAAAGTCTCTAAAAGTGAAAGCTAACCCGTTAATATTCCGGCAATGCAACTTACACACTCGGATATTCCATTTAAATTGTGCCCCTCAGGTTTTAGGTACCTGGGGGTTTATATAACTAGAACATTAAAATCTCTTTTTTCTGATAGCTTCTCTTCTTTATTATCCAATATTAAAGCAGACTTCCAAAAATGTGGAGGCCTACCTTTATCTCTCATCGGTAGAATCAATACTGTTAAAATGAACATATTTCCCTAGTTTTTATTTTTATTTCACTGTCTTCCCATGTTCTTACCAAAAAGTTTCTTCAGAACCATCGATCAGGCAATATCTAGTTTTTTATGGCAAGGAAAGGTACCCAGAATCTGAAAATCTATATTGCAGAGATGTAAATTTAATGGGGACTAATCTCTACCAAATTTTAAACTGTATTACTGGGCAGCACAGCGCAAAATTGTATTTTGGTCCAAGTCAGTGGATCATCCCTGGTGTGGGCTAGAGGCACAGTTATGTACCCCATCTCCCCTCACTGCTTTATTAACCTCTCCTATGAAAATCAACCCCTCTGGCTTTACAAATATCCAGTGGTTTGTTTCTACTCTCAGAATATGGTTTCAATTCAGGAGGCATTTTAAATTTGTTTCCCCGTCCTCCTTAGCTCCACTGTTGAGGAACCATTTATTTTGTCCAACATTCACAGACCCCACTCTCTTTTTATGGCACGATCGGGGCCTGAGGCTTTTCCGCACATTTGCAGATCTATTGGCTGAATTTCATCTTCCATCTTCCCATCTCTTACAGATTTTCTACTTATCCCTATTTCCCACTTTTCCCCATCCACCCCTTCATCAAGTGTGGGATGACTTCTTGAGTTAAACCTTTCTCAAAAATCACTCATTTCAAAAATTTACGATACCCCCCTGTCTTATGACAGCTCAACACAACTATCAAGATCAAGGAGGCTTGGGAGAGGGACTTGGGGCTGACCTTTAATGAGAATTGGTAGGACTTTGCTCTTACTAACTTTCACAGGAGCTCGGTTTGTGCCTGTCTCACTCTCATTCACTTTAAAGTACTGTTCAGATTATCACAAATATTTCCTAAGGTTACAGATAGCTGTGATAAATGTCAGGGATTACTTTCACCTTACTCATATTTTTTTTTCCTGCCCTTGTTTGGTTAATTTTTGGCAGAATCACCCAAACTTTTGCACAAGTGTTGAAACAGTTAAAGGTCCAACATAACCAGTCTTCTGCATATCACGCGCAGAGTCAGGGAGCTCTTGAGAGGTTTCACCAGACTCTGAAGTTACAGCCCGGCTCGAAGGCTGCAACAAAGTAGGGAGTCGAGACGAGGACAGTCGCAACAAAACATAACTTTATTAACAAAACGTAGTAAATAACAAATAATCACAAAAGTCAGTGTTAGTAATCAGTAGTGTGGGCATGTATGGAGGCATGTGTGTATGTGTGTGTGAGTAACCAAACAAAGCAAACAGGAACATTCTACCTGCTCAGAGGTGAGCAGGTAGAATGAGAGAGAGCGATCTGTCTGGATCTGAGGATTTATAAAGTACCACCGGGCCCAGGTGTTACTCATTCCCCCTGATGACCCCGTCTCGACCAGAGCCTGCGAGAGAGAATGTCCAGCAAACCAGCACACACCTAGTGGTGTGGAGGGGTCGTCACACTCCTCCCCATAAAAAGGGGTTCCAGTAGAACACCAGCAACAGCTGTTCACTACACAAACTAAACACAAAAGTGAACCAAGCAACTTACTCATGACTTATTTGCAAAATCTTTTTTTTTTTCTTTTTTTCACTCTACAGTTAACATTATACTTACAGTAACGATATCAAAATCCATTCTGACCGTTTGTAGTTTTTTCCAACCAGTCAGCAAGCCCCCACCCCGCCCACTCAGGAACTCCGGCGCCTGGAGAAACATTTAAGAGTGACAGAATGTAGATATGGAAGACCAGAGGGGCTAAACAGTTCAGTCAGACAAAGATACTTAAGAGCTAGGAGCTCTAGACAAGGCATCGGCCACAACATTATCGGAGCCTTTGATATGGCGGATGTCCAAACAATAGG
>JAPQLA010000020.1:30345599-30360797 GCA_029822935.1 Naso vlamingii
AAGAACGGAACAACCTTGGACATCACGTAGGCTACAGCAGTTTAGGGGCGCTCGATTTGCTCCGGCCACAATAAATAACCCTAACCCTAACCCTGTTAAGTGTAGCGTTTGACTGCATCCCACAACCAGAGCTCTGCTGTTTTTATGCACTTTGTGATGTGCTTGTGTCAGATGTGACAAAATTTAAAAGGTAAACAAAGAATAAACATATCTTGCTTTTCATTACATCAATTTGTGTTGGTTGAAACTTTGTCATTAACTGCTGCTTAATGGCCGCTGAAAAAGCCTGGCCAGGCTTTATGTCTTTGTTTTAAAATCTGGCCCAAATGATTTCGTAATTGAACAGCCCTAGAGTTTCAGAGGATTAATTAATTTAAAATTTATTTGATATGGACATAGCAATTACATTGGACAAACCAGATGCATTGTTTGAGTGTTTTAGCACGAGTGCTAATTCGCAACACTTGTCCACAGGCAGCTTTCCAGATGTCTTCAGCACAGGTCTGAGTCTGCTTCCGAGAATTAAAAACGAGTACATCAAGGTGATACAAATCACCCTGCGTAACCCCTTTGAATATTTAAAACTGTTTAGAGGACGCTGTCAGCCAAAGACTCATGCCAGATATCAATTCATTCTCAACATACAGTATTATCAAAGAACATTATAGACTGTCACAGAGCTGGACGAATTTTTTTTGTGTGTGCATGGCATTGTATTTAAATGAAACTTTCATTCTCTTGAGCAATTTGCTTATTGCACTTGATGAAGTTTCTATTCCTGGTTCATATTGCTAACATTTCATCGGCCGGCTGATAAAAATAGACAAGGAGAATTCCTTCAGTTTCAAAAGGTTCCTTGCTCTAGTTGGTGCTCAGCACAGTGAAAACAAGTTGCTGATTCTGCAGCTGATTAGCCAAAGTATCTGAAAGTAATTAAAATCTTAAGATTGTTTGACCCGATTATATTTGTATAACTCCATATTTCCCTGATTTCATGCTGTTGTGATGACATATTTCTATTTAATGTTTAAAATTAGTGTGTCTGTCATCAGTGTAAATTCTTTCTGCTTTGCTAGGTTTCAGAGTTGTTGGGCTCGGCAAACCAAGTGGGGAAGGCCAGCCTTACCCTCAGCTGTCCAAACTATGGTCTTTGGAAGGAGCCCATGTTGGAGAGCCACAGTCTGCAAGACTTCATAAACATCCAGATAAACCCTCCTCCCGTCCTTCCAGAAATGGAAGGTCTGCAGGAGTTCACAGAGTACCTCTCTGAGTCACTGGAGCCTGAGTCGCCCTTCGACCTCCTAGAGCCACCAAGCACGGTTGGATTTCTGAAACTCTCGAGGCCCTGTTGCTATATCTTCCCTGGTGGTAGGGGAGACTCTGCCTTCTTTGCAGTTAACGGTTTTAATGTTCTTGTGAATGGTGGCTCTGATCCCCGCTCCTGTTTCTGGAAACTGGTACGACACCTTGACAGAATAGACTCAGTGCTCTTAACTCACATTGGGGTTGACAATCTACCAGGGCTCAACAGTCTGCTGCTGAGGAAAGTAGCTGAGCAGGAGGAAGAGTCTGCTGGATCTCAGACTGAAGAGGACTGGATGAAAAACCTCATCTCCCCTGAGATTGGGGTGGTGTTCCTCAATGCACCTGACAGGCTGAAGTCTATACAGGGAGATCCCAGTGAGCTGCGGAGTTGTGACCAGGTGGCACTGACTCTACAACACTTACAAAGACTGGCAATCAAACCTGAACTGATCAGCCGGTCTAATGGATCCAGTATAGAACCACTTATCTTGTTTCAAAAGATGGGAGTTGGCCGTCTGGAGCTGTACACACTGAATCCAGTCAACGGCAGCAAAAGCCTTGAAGCTTTAATGCAGATTTGGCCAAATGATGGATCAAATTCAAAAGGTCTAGATCTTCCACTACCATGCCTTGCTTCCATTTGTGCTTTACTGGTCTGGCATCCTTCAAGCCCTCAGGAGAAGATCATCCGTGTCCTTTTCCCAGGGTGCACACCACTGACCAAGATTCTGGATGGACTTGAAAAAGTCAAACATCTTGAATTTCTTAAACATCCATTTGTGTGTTTGAAGGACCTTGAAACATTTAAAATGGAGAAACAACCGAAAAGAGCAGAGAGTCGTGAAAGCCTTAAGTCTCAGTCTAAGGATTTCAGACCCAGTAGTGCCTTGCAGAAAGATAAGCTTGGACGAGTAGACGTCAAAAAACAGGAGGTGAAAACAAAGCCAAAGGCACCAAGTGACACTGCACCTAAAGAAAAGAAGGATGGGGAAGAAAAGCCCAAAGTTAAGGATGTAGATGCTAAATCAAAACCACCTAAACCAGCTGAAAAGCTCGTTACAAAAAAAGATATGCCAAAAGAAGAGAAAAGAGACGTGAAAAAGGATGATAAGGCCTCTGGTGCTGGTGTTAAAAAAGAAGAAAATGTGGAGAAAAAGAAAGACATTGTAAAAAAAGAAACTCTAAGTGCAAAACCAAAGAAAGACCTCAAACCTGAACCAAAAAAAGATGGCAAGAAGGATGTAAAAACAGAGGAAAAGAAAACGGCAAAACCTGTTGTTAAGGAAATGAAGAAAGCAAGTGGAGCCTCAAGTACAACATCAACAACAAGTACAGAACTAAGAAAAGCTTCAAGCAAAGGTGGGTCTCTTCCGAAGAAAGAAGGGACTCTTCCAAAGAAAGACACTTTAAGTAAAGTGGCAAAAGGTAAGACTGGGTTAAAGGAGCAAGAAAACCAGAAGGAGGCAGATTGCTCCAAGGTATCAACGCCTGAGGATATGACCGCTGAATTTGAAAGACTTAGATTGGAAGAAGACAATGGAAACAGTGGCCAAAACTCAAAGGTCACTGCAGTCATGGACTCTGATGAAGCAGAGCCCGGTGGGAACCTGACTTTGACATTAGATAGTCCAGAGAAGTTTCGATGTATGGACATGGGCCAGGAAGTGGCCACTTCCTCCTCACCTCTTGTCAAAACTCCAAAGGGTGATCTGAGTGTTAACTTAGATCTCACTGCAAGTGCACACCAGCTGGTTGGAGACAGACCAGATAATGTCTGCACAAGCTTAGAGGGAAAGTCTCCAGAGTTGGTTTCTCCTGCTCATTCTGCCTCTAACTGTGCAGGACACAGGGAGGGAGGCTCATGTAGGACTTGTGATCTGAACTCTCTGAAGGAAGATCTGGAAAACTCTGTGTCCTCTCAGGACATAGAGCCCAGTCTTCTGACACTCAGTCCTTTCAAAGACATTATGCCAGACTCCTCCTCCACCGTGACCTCCATGCCAGCTGAGGTTGGCTCTCCACAATCTACAGAAGTTGATGAATCCCTGTCTTTTTCTTTAGAGCAAATGCTGCCACCCATTGCAGTGTCACCCAAAGGGCCTATTGGAGACAGAGTCTACTCGAATGGACATGTTCGTGACTTGGACTCCAACACTGCCACAGCCTTACCTCTGGGATCAAATCATGAGGGCCGTTGTGAAAATGGATCCAAGGAACACATCCATGGGATGTCAGAAGTCATCTCAGATGTTCCACATGATGTCGATCTCTGTTTGGTGTCACCTTGTGAATTCCAGCACCCCAAGACTCCAGAGAACCATCAGCATCATATCAGCCCCAGCCTCGCCACTGATAATTCGCCAGACCCCTCCAACAACAACAACAATCACTCTCAGGGTCAGAGTAGCAGCGACTGCCTTTCTGCCTACAGCCAGGAAACTCCCCCCACATCAGTCAGCGAATCCCTCCTGACGGCCACAGATTCTGATGTCCCTCCAAATACAGAGGAATGTCCTTCCATCACAGCAGATACCGACTCTGATGATGAATCCAGTAGCCCTTTCCCATCCAGTCATTCTCAAGATCATCCCAGTCAACACTACTCCCACATGGGAGTGCAGCTTTCCTCACATGACCCGCCACCAGCACCAGTCAAAGACTTGCCCCCGTTACCACCCCAGCCTGGAACCTGCATGGTTGAAGCAGAGGCTGACAACACAAGCAAAAACCTTAAGAGTTCAGTTGCCAAGACCAAGAAACCAGCAGGTACGATGCAGAAGGCAACCTCTGGAAGTACTGCAGCTCAAAATGGAAAGTCCAAGATCGGCAGCTCCTCAGGGTCCCTTAAGATGACATCCAGCCTGGACACAAAGCCATCATCCCGGAATTCACTTGGAGGCTCCAGAATTGGAACTGCTAAATCTTCATCCTCAGGTAGGCAGAAAAAATCCTGAAATCATTAATGAAATGCTTTTATAAAGCAGTTTGAGTCTCATTTGTGTGCATGAGCAAATCATAAAAATCTGTTTTGAATTCTTCAGTGCTTTTTATTTCAGGAAAAGAGTAAAACAAACTGTGATTGTTCAGGACTGTCAGGTAAACCCATATACGTAATTCCTTCTGATAAAACTACCATTAAACAGGAAATAAAATGTGTCTTAAAAACACCAGATAAACATTCCAACAGAGGAAATATTTTTACATTTTTCATTCAGTTCCAAAGCAGTTTTTCCTGAAGTAATACAAATATTGTACAGTGAGTCACTGGTGTTACCTCAGTCGTATAATTACCGTTACAGCAGTATCTTTTAAATGGTATTTAAATGCAGTTGCCCACCCTCAAGTCAGATGTGTTCTGGAGCTGGTAGGTCACAGTTAGGCACACTTTACTTGACTTTATGATTTCTCTATCCAGGCATTCTTTGGGACTTTTTATGTCCCACTGTCCAGTGCTTGGCAGCCAGTGTCTTTTGTATCCTACATTATTTTTGGGACTTCATCAATACACACCTGTTTTGGCCTTAAGCAGAGATATGAGGTGGGACTCCTCTGAATTGTGATGAAAGGCCAGCATGGTGGTTTAGTTTAAAAGGCTCCTGAGTCTACCATCCAACAGGAAAGCAAGTAAATTATTACACTGGGATCTGTCTGTTAGAGGTGAATGGGCCGATAAAATAATTGAGTTATTGCAAGTATGTGGATTTGAGGAAAGTACCTTGAAAAAGTGACGATGGAAGTGGAGGAGTTCAAACATAATGTCTGGGCAAACTGTTCACAATTATGGGCAGAGGAAATCTGGAGGAAGCTGAAACTGAGAGCTAATTGTCTATTTAAGAAAGACTATAGATGTGAAAAATATGTGCAGTATAATTTACCTAAAACTCAGAGATCATTAATGTGCACAGTGAAGATGTGGCATACTACCACTGCATGTTGAATAGTGGTGGGGGAAAAAATCCATTCTTAGATGTATCGTGAATCGAATATGGACGGATATGAATCGATTCAAAAGTGTCCCATAATCGATAATCAAAATTTGAAATAATGTAAATTAGATGGAAAGAAAAAGGCTAGAAATGGAAGTGCAGTGCACTGTGCACCTGGACAGTTTATGTAGAGCACATGAGAAAACAAGAAAAAAACACGGCTGACCATGAGAGTCGACCATCACCGAGTGGATTAAAGGTAGCGTTTGGAAGCACTTTGGCTTCTACAAAGCTGGTGGTGAAAGTGAACTGGACAAGAACCACGCTATATGTAAGCTGTGTCACACTAAGATCAAATCAAGATGCATTTTGATGCATTAGTAATTGTTTTGTAATCTAATCATAGGGCCCTGAATCAGTTGTTAGGTGCCTAGAGATTCCCACCCCTAATGTTGAAACAGGAACACACAGAGGATGATACCTGAAGAAGAGAGAATCTGTCAATACTGTGAGCTGAATGAGCTGGAGAATAAACTTCATTTATTTTATACTGTCCTTTACACCATGACTTGAGACAAACATTGTTTGAAAAAGTTCACGTTTCTGATTTTGATTAAATAAGTATGGATGATGGAGTCTTTATTGAATACCGCTTTGATAGTGTCTTTGTGTTTTCTGAATATGTTTATAAGGCTTGGGAAAGGAGGAGAAAAAAAAAAAACCTCTGCAAAAATTGGACTGCAGATTATTGATCTATGGTTTGGATTAAGTATTCAATTTTTTTGATACTTCTGGATGTGGATGTAACTTCTTGTTTTGTTCAGATTATTTTTTTGTGCCTGGGTGGCTGTTTACGTTTTCTATATGTGTTCTTTTGGGATGCATGAATTTTTGGGGGGTGGTCCATATGTGGATGATGTTTCTGCTTTGATGTGGTTGAATTGAGAGATTAGATGTTGGTGTGTGGACATGCCGGAATGTTTTGTTTGTTATTAGTTCATGTGTCTGAATAAATCCATGCGGAATGGGTCATGTAATTGATCAGACACGAAAATAAAATATTCATGCATCCATTCATCCATCCATTCATCCAACATCTATCTATACATTCATTCATTTATCCATCAATTCATTCTTCCATTCATCCATTTATTTACCCAACCATCCATACATACATTCATCCATTTATCCATCATTCATTCATCCATCCATTTATTCATCCATTTATTCGTTCATCCATCAATCCATCTATTCATTTGTTCATTTATTCATCCATACATTCTCTCATTCATCCATCCAACCATCCATCCATTCATTCATCCATCCAACCATCCATCTATCCATTCATTCATACATTCACCCATTTATTCATTCATTCATCCAGTCATCCATACATACATTCATCCATCCATCCATTCATTCATTCATCAGTGTATTCATTCATTCATCCGTTTATTCATTCATTCAACAATTTATTCATTCATCCATTCATCAATCGATCCATTCATTCATTCATCTAACCATCTATACATTCATCCATTTCTCCATCCATTCATTCATCCATCCATTCATTTATCCATTCATCCATTTTTTTCATCCACTCAACCTTCCATTCATTCATTCATTTATTCACCCACCCATTTATTCGTTCATTCATCCAACCATCCATACATTCATCCATACATTCATTCATCAATTCATTCATTCATTCATTCACTCACTCATCCTTTCATTCATCATTCATTCATCCATCCATTCATTTATCCATTTATTTATTCATTTATTCAGTCATCCATCCATCCATCTATTCATTCAGTCATCCATCCATCCATTCATTCACCCATCCATTTATTCATTCATCCAATTCCATGCATTCATTCATTCATTCATTCATTTGAGTACCTCTTTTCTTCTGCAGCCTTGCCAGGTGCTTCGTACGTTTGAGCACAACCGCTTCAGTTTCTGATTTTTTTCTCTGTTCGTCCGTCTGTGTGCGTTCTGGTCGTGGGCACGCATCATCAGTAACTTTCCTCAGCAACTTTTCTTCAGCTCCTCTTTGTGATTTGACTGACTGCTCAGAATGTTCCTCCCATCTAGGAACATGATTGACTGGTGAATGGGATCACTTTTCAGCTCTTCACTCTGACTTCTTCACAGCTTCCAAAGCTGCTGGTTCGGAGGGCTCTGCGGTCTACGTGGACCTTGCTTACCTGCCGTCTGGCTGTGCCTCCTCCACTGTGGACGTGGAGTTCTTCAGACGTCTACGCTCCTCACATTACATTGTCAGTGGAGACGATCCTATGAAGGAGTTGGCGATGAGGAGCATCCTGGATGCTCTGCTGGAAGGGAAAAGCAGCTGGCCAGACGTTCAGGTCAGTAAAAAAAAAAAAAAAAAAAAAAGATCTAGTTTAGTTTGTTGTTTATTAGGGAGTGACAGAGCAAATTAATGAACATTACCAGAAAAACATGGCAGTGTGAACAGACCAGACTGCAGCCATTTTAGCCACTGGCTTCCATCTGTTTCCATCTGTTGTCTCTTTCACGTGTTCCCCACGAACACGATGCAATATACATATGTCCAAAAATATGCATGTCTGAAAACGTATCAGGTAACAAATTAACAAAATACAAGAAAAGTAGCAAAAAAGAAAAAGCAAATTCAGGTAACAAAAATAAGTACACAGTGTCTGCTGCACCCTAATATACACATTGCAGGTACTGCACTCTATACTCTTAGACACACAGTATATGATATACTCCATACTCTTATGTACACAGTACACATATAGCACATCAGTTCTCTGATCGTTCAGTTGGAGTTAAATTCCTTTGCTTGTGTACACAAACCTGGCCAGCATATTCAGAATGTGATTGGGCTGTTTTCCTGACCTGTGCTCAGGTGACTCTGATCCCAACGTTTGATTCTCTGGCGATGCACGAGTGGTACCAGGAGACCCACGACAGGCAGAGGGAGCTGTCGGTCACTGTGCTGGGCAGCAACAGCACCGTAGCCATGCAGGAGGAGACCTTCCCCGCTTGCAAGGTCGAGTTCTGAGGCCACTGAAGGCCCCGCCCACTTCACCTCTGACCTCTCCACTGGTGGATGAGATGCAGAGGAGACTCCTGTTGTTGCCATGGTTTTATGCAAATCAGACCTATGTAATGGCTTGTTTGATCAGGTTTCCTTAAACATCTGTCAGCTGACTGTTAAAACCCCGCCCCCTTCAGCTGAGTCATGTTAAAGCGCATGCTTAGTTACTCTGCACAGCTCGTATTGTTTGTCTGAAGGTTGATGAGATGTCACGTTAAAGGCTGAAGTGATGACATCTGACCAAGACTCTGGTCTCTGTCATAAGAAAAGGTTCTTTTACATTTGCACCTGTGTGACATCATTGCATGGTCACCTCTTGTCACCTGCTCACTGCTGGATCAGGACCTTCAGCTCACCTGCCTGCAAACATTAGCACCTTAGCACGACACTCACGCCCCAATTTAGTCAATTTGAAGATTGAATGAAGTCATAAAGAGTTTATTGATATTAAAAAATATTTCTGAACCTCTTTGTGAAGCAGCACTGGATCAGCATTCAGCTCTGACGTGAAAACAAGCACAGGACAGAAGAGCACATGCGCTGAGCGTGCAGAACACCTTCAGCTGACTGCTGATGTCAGCAGCTGTCATGTTCCACTGAGTTCAGCCTCAGTTTCACATTTAGGTTTTATGTTGAGTCGTACAAACAGTCGCTGCCTTCTCCAGATAACAGTGACTAAATATCATCATCGACATGTTTTAATTTGTGATTTCACTGTCTTCGTGACATTTTTACGTTTAAATTATGTAACTTTTTCTCTGATATTTAAACAAGATCTTTATGCTGTAATTCTAAAAATCTCCTAACTCATTGTTTCACCATCTGTTGGGTATGTTTATGATCTTTGTCTTGAATTTACGCACTTTTTTCCATAATTACAAGAAATTTATTCCATTTTTATTCCATCTTTCTTTAATAATTCTGAGATCTTTCTGTCATTATGAAGGTTTTTATCTTAATTAAAAATGTGTTCTTAAAGATTTAAAGAGCTTGTTCAGAAAACACCTCCAGGGTTTTTCTGTGAACGTGTCCGTGTTCGGAAGAGGAAACCTGTTGAAGTTTCTGATCCAGTAGACGACTGCAGAGACGCTGAGTTTTTAATTTTTCTGCCATGAATCTGAGGAGACCTGTGGAAGCACATGTTGTCTGATCAGTTTACCTGCATGCGGCACAGAGCACAGGTCAGAGCTCACCGCTTGTTTCACTTTGAGGAAAAACGCTGACTTGCTCTGAAGAAACGTGGTCTGAATTTTTACTGTGTGAGTGTTGATGATGTCATTATGGACAAAGCAGCAGATGGAACCACCTGACAGGTGAGCAGGTGACATGTTTCTCCTTTAGTTTGGTCTGTGGCTCTAAATCCTACATTTCCCATGAGCCTCAGCTTTTGTGTCATTTAGATCTAAATTCATTCAAAATGTAAGAGTAAATTGAAGGCCCACCTGCTGTTGTGTGCCTGGCAACAGAGTGTGCAGCTCTCTGATTGGATGGTTCTCACTGCAGCACTGTCCGGCCGGTTCCTGTCACAGGATTTCAAACAGCCAGTTCAATTTGAGGGGATCAATGCTTTAGTGTATCAGTCTCTTTTTTTTTTTTTCCTTATTTTTGGTATGTTATATTTTTTTTGTTTCGTAATTGATAAATCATGACTGAAACTATGAAGAAAAAACTTGATGATCCTCTTAATTTTTATATCTGCCTCAGAAAACAAACATTTCAGTTTTTAACATATTTATTTTCCTTTTCTTTTTCTTTTTTTTTTAAACAAATTGTCCTTTTAAATCTGCGAGTGGATCTGATGAGCCTGAACTTTGGTACGAGCTCCTCACCGTCTTTCATCAGCGATCAACTTCAGCGATATTTGATCATGAAATGTTTTTTGCTTCAGTTGATTGGAACATAAAATAATTTTGAAGGTTATTCCCTGGTGATCTTTTAAGGGCTAAACCACAGAAACATCCTGATCTTTTTAGAAGTCCAGAGTTTAAGTTTTTATCCACCTGAAGCCAGTTTCTCTGCTGAATGCTGCAGTTTTATCAAAGGATAAAACGCTGAGTTAAAGCAGCAGATGCCTGTTTTGTTTTTTTTAAATGAACATATCGTGCAGCAGTGTGACTGCAATGAGATTCCAACCCTGAAGTCAAAATGCTGACTGATACAAGCTGTAATGTAATTTAAACAAAGTCATAACTTGGAAAAGTCAGTCAAATCTTAGTGAAAGACGAAAAAGAGAAAATGTTTTTAAATGAACAGACATGTATTTATAATGTAAAAGGCCTTTTGCTGATTTAATAATCACATTCTCACAATCTTTCTGCAGTGTTGTGCATGTTTCTTGAACCTCGTCATAAAAAAACTTTTTATATTCTGACTTCATTCTTTGAAGTTTTTTTTTTTCTTTTCCCCACAGCATGTTGGAATTTTACCAGAAAAAGGTTAAAACATTTTTATTCTCTGAGAACATTTTCAGTTCTTTTCAGAAATACAGCTTTAACCTTACAGTCGAAATTTTCTCCAGATAATGACTCTTTTTTCTGGTAACATTCCAACTTTATCAACATGTCAGATTTTTGTCTTTGTTGTTCTGCAGACAATCTCTAATCCAGATTGAATGAAAGAGACGACATGAAAGCAGAAATTTATTTGAGATGAAATTTATTTTGAAAATGTTTTCTCCCTTTTCACACACACATACACATGGAAGTGTAACGAAACACTAAATTATGCTTTCAAAATAAAAGTAGCCCTTTGTCAAAGTGTCTGCAGTGTGATTCATCATGAAAACGTGTAAGAAGACTCCTGAAAACCATCAGTTGATTTTAACGAATACATAACATGAGGCTCATCAGAAGTTTAATTTTGTTACTAACCAACAGCAGCAGATTCACATTTCTAACTTTTATATGATATTAGTTAATTATCCAACTATTCAGTAAATCATTTTGTCTTTAATCTTGAATGACGTCATCAGTGTGACTGATTGGTTGAATGTTCACCAAGAAGTCTTCAGACGTCTGAGTTGTGCTGCCGTGCGATGTTGCCCTCTGCTGGACTCGAACACAACTCTCTCTGATAAACTGTAGGATTGAACGTAAAGACTGATCATGTATCAATAAGACATCAGCGTTTGGTGTATTTGTCCAACAGACCTGCAGGTTTATATGAACTGTGCCAGAACAGTTGGTCTCAGTCTTCTCAGCTCCTGCAGCTCCCTCTGCGGTGGGCACGGAGGTCGTCAGACCGTCGCCTTTCTGTCTGAAGACCTTTGATCTGCTCATTTATCCACAGCTGCTCATTCTGGAAGCAGTTTGTAACTATTGTGGTGTTGCACCCACGCCCACTCCAGTTCAAACTTCACGTCAAGGAAAACCTGCTTTTTTGGTTCGAGCAGCAAACAACTTTTTGGTTACAAAACAAATTAGAATTTGGCTGAATTTTTGGAACAGTTGAAAAGCGAGTGGGTAAACTGGGATGGAACCAGTTCCATGTTGGTGGAAAAGACCTGTCAGTGTAATAACAACACAGTGTCAGTCCAACGTGATCTCTGTGCTGTTAGTGTTAGAACCAGCAACTGCTTCACAACATCATGAGACCAAAGCTCCACCTGCCCGCTGTCACACCTGACTGTCCTTTACTCCCCCCCCCCGACTTTTACGCACTGACACTGTCCTCTAGTGGATCGGCGAGTCTATTAGACATGTTTGACACGGATCTGACACCTGTTGGTAACCTGAGCGTTACCTGTGTGTGTGTGTGTGTGTGTGTGTGTTACCTGTGTGTTACCTCTCTGGGCTTCATGGTTCAAACCTGCCTTACCAAGTCATTACGGGTTCCTTTCAGTCCCCCTCCTCTTACTCCTCCTCTCCCATCCCCTCCTCCTGTCTCCTACCTTCCACTGTACTCCTCTCATCCATCCCTCCTCTTCTCCCGCTCCTCTCCTTTTCCTCTCCCTCTCTACTATTCTTTTTCCCCTCTCTGCCTCTCCTCTGATCATCTCCTCCTCCTCCTGCCCTCCACTTCTCTTCGCCTTGTTTCCTCGCTGTTCTTTCATCTTCTCTCCTCCTCCCTGCCTCCACACTCTTGCTTTCGTCTCCTCCTCCTCCTCCCTTCGACTCCCCTCTCCTCTCTTCCCTTGCCCCCCCCCCGTGGGCGGGTCTCTTTTCTCTCGGATTCATCAGATGATTCGGACTGCAGCGGACTGATCTGCGGTCAGAAATGGAGTGAGTACACTTGTTTTCTTAAATACTATCTATTTCTTCGTTTCCTCTGTAATTAGTTACTGTATGTGTATGACGTAAAGTGTGACTTGAATGTGAGCGTGCAGTGTCTCGTCTCGTGTCGTCATTGTGCGGCATCAGTCCATTAGAGCGCTGAGTCAGGATCTTTACTGCCTGGAAACAGCAGCGGCGCGGAAGGAAAACACAAACTGCGTCAAAGTTTAGATTTCAGTGTGGCAGCGGACTAACAGAAAGTGTCATCAGTGAGCGTCTGAGTCATTGCAGAAGGACGTCAAAGGGTTAAATCACATTAATTCAAGGCGGAGGGACAAACAACCTGTGTTCTACTTTTTTTGGCGGAAGCGGACCGGAGAGAGCTGATCGCTCGTCAATAAGCAGAACGAGCCTTTATAATTACATATTGATCAGTTTTTGTCAGGAGGACATGATTTATGATCAATAGCACAAAGTTAGACATGTTGAGACGAGATGGTTTCCGGTCACATTTTTCTAAATAAAAGCATGGACACTGTTAACTTCTCTCTGTTGATCAGTAAAATCTTTTCCTGTTAAATGAACCAGAAAATCAAATAAACAGATTCATTAGTTGTTCGTTTCCTTGAAAGTTCAGACAGTTTTGTGGAAAAATACTCGTTAATGTGACTTCAATGACAGAAAGAAAAGGAGACAAAAATGTGTTACTACAGTTTAATTAATTCAGTTTATGAAGTAAATCATTTATTTAAAAAGGATTTCCTGCTTGTTGTGCTTTTGATATTCCAAATTCAATTATTCTGCTGAATAAATAGATTCAGTGAAAATATAATGTATAACAACGAAGGTTATTATTTTGATGGGGTATCTGATCCACTTCCTGTGAGTGTGTCTGCTGCAGCAGGGGCGGAGCCTCAGGGGGCGGATTTATGACAAGGACACAGATGAGTTCACTGTGTCTGAGCTGATGAAAAAACAAGTTTGTTATTACATCGATAACCAGCTTTTTCACTTTTATTGTGAAAAGCAAAGCAGGAAGCAGCTCTGATGGTCAAAACTACAGCTCTTCAGTGATTCCACTTTTTAATTCAATAAACTAAACAAAATGAAACATTGTCCACTTTTTCACTGCTTAGATTCCCGGCAGTTTACATTTGAAAAATTCAAGACACTAAAGTGTGTGTGTGTGTGTGTGTGTGTGTGTGTGTGTGTGTGTATGTGGGGTCATCCACCATTTGACTGGCATGTGTGTACCAGGCAACATCTGTCCGTCGGTCTCGGTGTTTCTCTGCTGCAGTATTTCAAATTAAAAGTCAGAGATCGAACCAAACAGCCGTCTCTCTGGTCAAACTCGTCCGCCTGCACTCTGGTCTCGACACACAAACCAGCAGTTCAGATCACTTCAGGTCAGGCAGGTCAACACGTCCCACCAGGAGCAGGCAGGAGAATCAGGCAAACGGAACTCTGGGAAGTTCAGCAAACACACGCCACAAACTGTCAGAGAGTGAATGAAACTGAGGGAGTCATGAGGGGACGAGCTGCAGGTGAGGCAGCGGGCGGGGACAGCGCAGGTGAATGGCGTGAGCTGAAGTGTCCGATTGGAGAGGCAAACAGCAGAGTGAGCTGCAGACGAAGAGCGGTGGAGGATTGAGCTGCTTTGTGCTTTTGGTCGACTGTGACGCTGCAGTTTGTGGTGCTGTTCACTTCCTGGCTGTCCGCTGCTGCTCTGCAGTCTGAACTGGTTTCCAGTGGATCCAGTACACAGTGTGTTGCCAGTGTTTTCTCTCTGCAGCTCAGATTGTCTGTTGTTGAGTCCGGTCTCCATGGAGATGGACAGCAGCTTTGTTCTGGATCCTTTGAGTTCAGCTTCACTAAAACAAAACCAGAAAACCGTGCTGTGCTCAGCAGAGTTCAGCTGGTTCCCAGTTTAACTGTTGGGCAGCGCAGACCCGTCGGTTCAGCTCATCAGACTTTCCCTGTGAACAGGCTTTACACACACACACACTCACACACACACACACACACACACACACACAACTTTTTTCATAGAGGTCACAGTGATTATAAGTCAAATCCAAAACAGAAAAGTGCTCTTTGTTTTTCTGCATCCTGACAAACGACACAAATAAAGCAGAATTACAGAGAATGACGGGCCATGTACCTGGACAGGTGAACACATCTGCCTCTGAGCTCGTCTTCGATAACCTGACTGCGCCTTTGTTACATACAACCATCTATGAAGCCTCCATTTGAAACTGTTTGGTAAAGGGCAGGTGATTGGATAAACCATCTGTCTATTGCAGACTGACTTCGACCAATCAGATCAACAAACCCAATGATCAGTGGAGCCACTTGGTAAATTATTTTTTCTATTTTGATCCCCACGAACTACGACCAAAGCAGATTCTTTCTGGGTTCCACACACACTCACACTCTCACTGAAGTCAGTCGGGAGACGAGCGGAAACATTTTTTCCATCCTGAAAAGTCCTCTGTGTCGTTCTTTCCTCAAGTTTCCACAAGGAAATTCTGTCCAGCTCCTCCATGTGTCACATGGAGTCAGTGTGTAGTTGTGTGTGTCAGGTGGAGTCAGTGTGTACTTGTGTGTCACATGGAGTCAGTGTGTAGTTGTGTGTGTCAGGTGGAGTCAGTGTGTAGTTGTGTGT
>JAPQLA010000020.1:30364337-30383964 GCA_029822935.1 Naso vlamingii
GTTTGAATTCGGTGCCATATCTCACCTTAGGTAAAAATGAAACAAACTACATTCATATTACTCCATATTTCATGTCCCCTTTAAGTCGGAAAAAAAATTGAATTTGATCCTATGGCAAGAAAGAAATTATTTGCTGGTCCCATGACGCTTGTGCCATGAATTACACATTTGATGGTTGGCAATTAAATAAAATAATAAAAAAAACATGTCAGCACAGTCGAATTGTGTCGTCTGTTACGACCCCTCCCTCTCTGCCTGGTTCATCAGGCTTCTGCAGGAGCTGGCAGTCAGGGGAGACTCACTTAGGTAACGTGGTGGCACCTGTGAAGGCTTCCACCAAGGCTACAAATATCACCCTGTCTCATTGTGTGTGTCTCTCTCTCCTAGGCTCTGCATCTCCCTGGTTAGGGTTTATTTGTTTGTTTGTTGTTTTTGCTTCATTCAACACACACAGACACACACATCCTCCACTCATCCAGACGCTACAAACAATGCTGATGAAATCACACACCACACCTCATACTTTTGTACTCAGTTATGTTGATTTTAGTTACAATAAAACTAACCTTTGGCAGCGCAACCCGACTCGTCTCCCTCCTTGTCACATTCAGTGAGAAAGTTTGTGACAAGTGGAGGCTCATCCTCTAGTATTTAGGGGGATTTAGTAAATCAATTTAGAGTATGGTTTAGCTCTTTTCGGTAAATTGTGTATTAATCAGTTTAGGAGGGGAAAGGTCAGGTTGTTGTTTGTGCCAGTTATTACTTTGTTATAGGAGAGTTTGGTATTTGGTCCCCTATTAGGTGTAGTTTTGATTGGGGCTTTGTGTTGGGCCTTACCAGGGGTATTTTGGTGTTTCTTTGTGCAGGAGTGCCTCCTCCCCTGTTAGGCTAATCAGCGGGTCTCCCCTAGGGAACCCGTGGTGGGGTTTTTTTTTAGGTGGTGGGTAGAGTGTAGCTCAAAGGCACCTCCGTGGCTGTGAGGGGTCGCCAGTCTCTAGTTGCCCTGTTCACCCTACTGGTTTTGAGTGCATAAGTACCCCCCACCATTAGCTGCACGAAGACTAGGGTTGAGTTAGCTAGCTAGCTCCCCCTTTGCAGTTAGCATTAGCAGAGGGGGAGAGGCTCCTATCCATGTGTTGTCCTGGGTTTGGGGTGTGTATCTGCCCCAGTCAAGGTTGTAGGGAGTTGTTTGATGGGTTAGTTTTGTTTTTGAGGATGGCTTCTCTTCCAGAGAATTTCATCCAGAGACATTCAGAGTCTCTGTTAGGGCAGTGTACAAAGATCAACTACTGAAACTTGCAGAGCATTATAAGACTGAGATTGCTGATAGGAGGTATAAAGAGAGTGTAAAACTTTGTGTGAAGCAGGGACAACTGACATTGGAGTGCTACTGGAGCAGCCTGTGAGTAGCCCAACAGTTGGTTTGGTACCTGGCCCAAGTAATTTAACTTTTGAACAACAAAAGGAGTTATTGCAGTTACAGTTAAAGCAGCAGTTGAAGCTGGAGCGCCTGCGGTTTGAAAGAGAAGTACAGCTTGAAACATTAAAGCATAAAACTGAACAGGCAAAGCTAGAGGTACAGCATTATCGTTTGGAGCTGGTAAAGGAGGGGAGGTCGTCTGAGGGCTTTAGAACTGAAGATGGTCAAGAGATGGCAGCAGGTAGGGATTCTCATATGGACCTGGTTAACAACCTTTGCCTACTTCCTAAGTTCAGTAAGTCCGACTCAGACAACTTCTTTTCTCTTTTTGAGCGTGTTGCAGAAGCTAGAAAGTTGCCAGATTCAGACAGGGTTATGTTGTTACAGTGTGTTCTGACTGGTAAAGCTCAAGGAGCCTACTCAGCTTTGTGTGTTGCAGATAGCAAGGTGTATAAGACTGTCAAGAGTGCAGTGTTAAAAGTGTATGAACTGGTGCCAGAGGAATAACACGTTTCTGCAATAGGAAAAAACTAGAGAACCAGACTTACACTGAGTTTGTTCGTGATTTGATCTCTCGGTTTAACCGTTGGTGTACAGCATCTGAGGTCAGTACATTTGAAAATCTGTCTAACTTTGTAATTCTAGAGCAGTTTAAGGACTCTATCCCAGAGCGTGTAGCAACATATATTAATAAACATAAGGTACCAACACCCAGTAAGGCAGCAGTTCTGGCAGATGAATATGTTCTAAGAAATAAAAGTTATTTTGACTCAAGTGGTGATGTTCGACGTAAGACTGACAATTACCCTAGGCCTCCGATATGTAAAACAGTAGGGGAGGTAGCCCAGCAGAAGTCTGGTAGGGGAAGGTGGGGAGGAGTTTTTGATTCAAACACTTGCCGGTACTGTCAAGCAAAAGGCCTTTGGAAGAATGAGTGTCCTGTATTAAAAGCAAAAAAATCCCCTAACCAAGCAAAACCTGTCATGGTTGCTCCTGTTACAGCATTTGAACAGGAGGAGTTGGAGTTGGGTCAGCTGCAGTCCAACCCTGGTTTGGTTTCTCCCCACTGTGATTATTCTGCTTTCATATCAGATGGTGTAGTGTCATTGGTTGGTAGCAATGTGCAGGTTCCCATTAAAATTCTGAGAGATACAGCAGCATTACAGTCCCTCATCTTGGAGTCTGTGCTACCATTTTCCAGTGAAACTGATACTGGTTAGTGTGAAATTATCCGTGGCATGATTCTGGTCCCACCTTCTGTCCCTTTGCACCAAGTAACTTTAAACAGTGGTCTGGTTGTGGGTGATATCGTTGTTGGTACTCGTTCCCAGTTACCTGTTGAGGGGGTGCAGTTGATATTGGGGAATGATTTACCTGGGGACAAAGTGTGGGCAGATGGGAATCCCATCATGATAACACGACCAATAGCGGCCCCTGGGGGAGTTCCCCCAACCATGTCCCCAGACTCTGTTGGAGTGTTCTAAGATAACATATTCGCAGCTTGTGCTGTTACATGTGCTGCATCCCGTGCTGCACAGGTTGAGACTGGGCCAGAGTGTTTGGAGTTGCCTGTTACCATGCCAGTAGAGTGGTTGGCTGTTTTGAGGGCTGAGTTGGCAGCAGAGAAGAAAGCAGATTCTACCTTGTCTGAGTTATTTGATAGAGTTGTGCCAACACCAGCAGTTAGGAATACTGCTCAGTGCTACTTCCTCTTAGATGACCTTTTGGTCAGGAAGTGGGTCCTACATAATGATCAGTGTATAGAGGAGCCAGTCTTCCAAGTTGTCGTTCCAACCAAACTACATGAGAAAGTACTTCAGACATCACATGGTGACGTGGCAGGTCATCTGGGTGTCCGTAAGACATATGATCGCATATTGCGGCACTTTTTCTTGCCATGTTTAAAGCATGATGTCTTTCTCTTTATTAAAACATGTCACATGTGCCAGCTTACGAGTAAGCCAAACCAAGTTGTTAAGCTGGCCCCATTGTACCCCATTCCAGCAGTGGGACAACCTTTTGAGTACCTAATTATTAATTGTGTTGGTCCGCTGCCCCAGTCAAAATCAGGACACTCCTTTTTGTTTACTGTAATGTGTCAGATGACAAGAGATCCAGTTGCTTTTCCGTTACGCACTATAATGGCTGAGACTGTAGTAAAAGCATTAACTCAGTTTATGTCAATATTTGGGATTCCAAAAACCACACAGTCCGATCAAGGTTCCAACTTTACATCACATCTATTCGCTCAGGTGCTTAAACATCAGCAAAAAACATAAGTCCACTGCATTTCATGCACAGAGCCAGGGCGCACTGGAACATTTTCACCAAACCTTGAAGTCTCTGTTGTCAGCATATTGTACAGAGTTGTCAGGTGACTGGAAGAGGGGCTGCCCTGGTTGCTGGTTGCTGCTTGCTGCCCGTGAAGTGGTCCAGGAGAGTACAGGTTTCTGTCCAGATGACTTGGTTTTCGGACATAAGGTGTGTGGCCCGCTAGCAGTTTTAAAGGATGGGTGTTTGCCAGAGGAGACCCCTCAGAACCTTCTTGAATATGTGAACAGGTTTAGACTGAAATTGTGCAGGGCAGGTGAACTGGCTAAGGAAAGATTGGCAGTCTCACAGGGCAAGATGAAGAGGATTTATGACAGGCAAACTGTGGAGCGTCATTTTAGCGCTGGTGATCAAGTCCTTGCTCTTTTGCCCCTTGTAAACTCTTTCTGGTACTAATAAAGTAACCTTGTAAGCTTGTAACCATGTAATCTTTAGTTGTGCCCTCTGGTCCCAAGCTGATTGAGGGGGAGGTGGTTGGTGCATCCGATGAGGTGTTACAAGGTTGTTTGAAAAATTCTGAAACCTTGCAGAACTTGAATGCCCTGTTATCACATCTGGATGAGTGTAAACCTGACGAACTGGTTTCACTCGTTAGAAGCTACCCCGCTCTGTTCACTGACACACCCTCCCAGACCCACCTCATACAGCATGACATAGTTGTTAATGGGGCTGAACCAGTTAAGCAAAGATTTTATCGGGTATCTGAGGAAAATAAGAGGCAGTTAGAAGCTGAAGTTCAGTATATGCTAGACAACGGCATTGCAGAGCCTTGTAATTCTAGTTGGTCCTCCCCTTGTCTCCTGGTCAAGAAGGCAGACTCCAGTTTAAGGGCATGCACAGATTATCGTAAAGTAAATAACCTCACAAAAGCTGACTTGTATCCCCTGTCTAGAATGGAGGATTGTATTGATCAGGTAGGTTCAGCAAAGTATGTGAGTAAATTTGACCTGTTAAAAGGATATTGGTAAGTGCCACTCACGAAAAAGAACACAAGAGATTGCGGCACTTATAACTCCTTCAGGCTTGTATTCATACAAGGTGATGCCATTTAGTTTGTGCAACGCTCCTACTACTTTTCAAAGACTCGTGAATATTGTGGTTTCAGGTTTGACTGGTTGTGCAGTGTACCTGGACAATGTGGTGGTATATTAAGATACCTAGGAGTCCCATGTGCAACAGGTGCAAGCTCTTTTTGACAGGTTGGTCTGGGCATGGCCAACTGTCAACCTTGCAGAATGTGAGTTTGCCAAGGCCACTCTCACTTGGGGAAAGTGGCCTTGGCAAGGTGGTAGGCAAAGGCCAAGTCCGTCCTGTGCAGGCAAAAATTTTAGCTGTGCAGCAGTTTCCTCAGCCAACTACTAAAAAGGAGCTGATGAGCTTCCTTGGAATGGCGGGGTATTATGGTTATTACGGTTTTTGCAGAAACTTTGCATCCATAGTATCCCCACTAACAAATTTCTGAGTTCATCTGGACTAATCAGCGTCAGGAGGCATTTGAGGGGGTAAAGGCTCTGCTTTGTTCGGCTCCGGTGCTGGTTGACCACGTTTTAACTGCCCTTTCAAACTGCAGATAAATGCTAGCCAAGTGGGGGCTGGGGCTGTTCTTCTACAGTAGAATGGGGAGGGAGTGGACTGCCCAGTAAGTTTCTTTTCGAAGAAATTTAACAAAAATCAGCTACACCACTCGGTCACTGAAAAAGAGGCGCTGGCACTAATATGGGCTCTGCAGCATTTTGATGTTTATGTTGGTTCTGGAATGTCTTCCTTTGTTGGTTATACTGACCACAACCCCTTTACCTTTCTGAAGTCTCTTCAAAATCCTAATCAAAGACTGATGAGGTGGGTGTTGTTCTTGCAACCTAGATATTTGTCATATTAAGGAACAGATAACGTAATAGCGGAAAGAGCTTTCCCGTGCACCATTAAACCCCTAATGCCTTGTTGTTTACTGTTTCATATTTTCTGATGCTCTCCTTTGCTAATCTTATGTCCTCCATCCTCTTAAATTGCTCCGGTGGTACCGCAGTTGCTGGGTGATGGGGACAAAGGGATGCACTGGAGGATGCAGGTAGTAAGGAGACAAGTTCTTGCGGATTATGGGTCAAGTATTGACTTCGTAACAAATAATTGGAACAAATTGATGATGTTTAGCCAAATTGTGAATTATGTGTGATGTGTATTAAGAGGTTCTCGGAAGACCCTCTTTCTCATGGAGAGGGGTGTAACCACCCCTCCCTCTCTGCCTGGTTCATCAGGCTTCTGCAGGAGCTGGCAGTCAGGGGAGACTCACTTAGGTAACGTGGTGGCACCTGTGAAGGCTTCCACCAAGGCTACAAATATCACCCTGTCTCATTGTGTGTGTCTCTCTCTCCTAGGCTCTGCATCTCCCTGGTTAGGGTTTATTTGTTTGTTTGTTGTTTTTGCTTCATTCAACACACACAGACACACACATCCTCCACTCATCCAGACACTACAAACGATAATGATGAAATCACACACCACACCTCATACTTTTGTACTCAGTTATGTTGATTTAAGTTACATTATGTAGCAGTTGGGTACGGCCAAGCAATTTGATTGGCTAAGAGACATTAAAAACATGAGGATATTTCAACACAACATCACAGTTTCTTCACTCTGTATGTATTACTCCGCATCAACGCTTACTTGTTGCCATGGCAACATTCTAATTTACAGCTACGATCAACAGTTACACTGTAATGTTAATTCATTCAGCCTCTGCCAATCGACCAGCCTAAAACATGGATTTCTTTCAGATTATAACGTTTGAACTGAATTACGAATGGTCATGTGATGAAGATGAGGGGAAGCTGAATCCAGCTGTGCCAACATCCAGGTTTGCCAAAGATCATCAGCCGAACTGGAGAAGACCAAGAATGAGGCGAATATATATATATATATATAGGGTTAGGGTTAGGGGTTTGCAGTTTTATACTCGCAAACCATCCCGAATGCTTGGACCTGGATTTTTTTTATACCACTGTTTCTTGGTTATAAGTTCCTTCCTTTTTTTTACTGTACAGAGCATGATTGTATTTCCTGTGTGTGTTCAGTCGAAGGCTCTGAGGGAGCGCTGGCTGCTGGATGGAACGCCATCTGCTGGACCCGAACAGGACGAAGTGAAGAGCCAACTGGAGCAGGACGAGGTCAAGACCAGGAGCCTTGAGGAGACCATCAACAGGTGCGATCTCATCTGATTTCATCCAAAGTTCACCAAGATGAGTCAGTGTCCATCTGAACACACACATGAAACATTTTAGTCTCAGTGTGAGGACATCAGAAACATCCAAAATATTCATTCTGTGTCCTCATGCATCGCAGGTTGGAACAGGAGCTGGTCATTCTGGAAACTAGGGGTGTGAGCCAGACCCTAACACACACTACTGTGGGTACACACACACACACACACACACACACACACACACACACACACACAGTTCACTTTTTGTTCACTCCAACACTGTGTTCTGTATCTTTAGTCAGATTACAGTAATCATATGAAACAAGTCAGATTTCACATGGGATTACATCAATCAGATTACAGTGATAACATTTAAGTAGTCAGATTACATTTCTCAGAATGCACCAGTCACAATAGTCTTTAGAATACATGTGGAATTTTGTTGCCCAATAGATTAGTCAGATTACCCTAACCTTATTTAGGTAATCAGATTACATAAATCATATTTCACAAGTCAGTTGTCGCCGAGCTACAAGTCATCCTGATGTTGTTCGTTCACCTCATGGCTGTGATGAACTCTGCGGCCTGTAGGAGGTGCTAGCAGAACTTTAGGCTGGCAGATTGTAGTGTCTGTTGTTTTTTATTTCCTTGTGAACTACAGTGGCCTAAATTGTGAAGTTGAACTTCCTCTCTGTCTTGCAGGTGTCATCAGGACCCATAAAAGGTAACTTTCTTCCTCTCTGTCGGTTTTTCTGTGACGTCTCTGCTCCCTCTCACCGTGTTTTTTTGATCAGCTGCAGAGGTCAAAGGTCACAGCAGCTGTCAGCAGGACCGAGCTGCAGCTCCAGCTCAGATAGTTCAAGGTGAGACTCTATTTTATTAATTTGCTTTCTCTAACTGTAATCAGATTACTGATCAGATTACAGATGTCAGATTACATCAATCAAAACTGCCTTAGTCTTGCAACAGTAATCAGATTAAAGCAAGTTATATTAGTCACACAGTAGTTTTGAAATGACAGTGTAATCAGATTACAATAAAATGATTATAGTTGGATTGCTGTAGTCAGATTACAACAATCAGATCACAATAAACAGATTACAGTCATAGGATTGCACTCGTTAAATTACAATTAGTCAGTAATTCAGGCACCAGATTATTGTAATCAGAGTATCAATGCAGAGCTGTTGTGATGACCTTCAGTCTTCACTCTGCTGCGTCTCTGTGCACACTTCCTTTCTTTCCCATGAGCCTTCACAGAGGTCAAAGTTCGTCAAAGCCCTCGAATGAATGAACCGAGGGTGGCAGCGGGGGAGATGAAGAGAGGTGAGTCGTGACAGTTTGCTCTTCAAGCTGATGGTTGTTTCACATCAGGGTTCATCAGTCAGTGTGCTCTGATTGGCTGGTTCAGTTCATCATCACAGCAAAGATTTGTAGAAATCTGTTGACTCAGAGAAAAACTACTGAGCCAACATGGCTGCCTTACGGACTATAAACAGCATGAAAACAGACCAACAGGACAAATGTGTCAGAGATCACTTCCTGTTGGAGTGTAAATGCATGATTCCTATGGAGGAGGACACAACACCAAAGTCTGAAGTCTCACTGTGAACATCTATCACAATACTGCACTCCAGCAGTGGAGTGGACTGCTGTTCTTGGACCCTAGCTTTGTGCCACAGCGATCCCTGATGACTGTATTACATCCAGATACTTTGTGCTATAGTTTTAAAGGTTTATTTCACCCAAGCACTACTTCCTGTTTCATTAGTTTTAAAGGTTTACTTGAAAAATGCCAAATGTCTCAACAAATATTACACAGCTACGCCAAAATTAAGACACTGCCTGTCTGTAATGTGGGCTAAACAGACAGCAGTAAAATGTTGAGACGTTTTAACACTGACGGCAGTGCCTCTGATTTAATTTGCTGTCGGACAGGGATCATATCCACACACTGTAGGCATTATTTAACGTAGGCTAGAAATAATAAGGCTGTACGTTACTAGTCATTAAGTTAACAGTTAACATAATTAACATGAGACACCTAGTTGGGCATGCCAGATCACACCATGGTTTAACGAACATTAAACAAATAACGTTCGTAATACAGCTCTACAGGCTGATGTGAATAATGAAGTTTGCCTCAAAAACAGCAATTTTTAACAGCTAGCTAAACAAACAGGGTAGGCGCTATTACAGCAAACGATCAAAAACTTATCATAACTGGCAAAATTTACGATCTAGGACAACAGACTTCTCTTTAACGCTCAACAAATGTAAGTTTATTCACTTTGGCGCTGTGGACAAAAACACAGGGTTCAAGAAATGCTGTCCTAAAACTAGACCCTCTGTCTGTCTCTAACCACTGTCTGTCTCTATCAACTGTCTGTCTCTGTCCTCTGTCTGTCTCTGTCTACTGTCTGTCTCGCATCAACTGTCTGTCTCTATCAGCTGTCTGTCTCTGTCATCTGTCTGTATCATCTGTCTGTCTCTACCAACTGTCTGTATCATCTGTTTGTCTCTATCGCCTGTCTGTCTCTATCGCCTGTCTGTCTCTGTCAACTGTCTGTCTCTATCGCCTGTCTGTCTCTGTCAACTGTCTGTCTCTATTAACCATCTGTCTCTATCAACTGTCTGTCTCTATTAACTGTCTGTATCATCTTTCTGTATCTATCAACTGTCTGTCTCTATCGCCTGTCTGTCTCTATCGCCTGTCTGTCTCTATCGACTGTCTGTCTCTATCGCCTGTCTGTCTCTATCGACTGTAACAACTGTGTTTCTGGGTATATGAATGTTTCATATTAAACTGACTGTTTTCTCTCTAGATCATGTGAGTTTTTGAGTGTGTGTGTGTGTGTGTGTGTTTATTTCTTTGACCCTGTGTGACCTCCCCTCAGCCATGTACTCGGTGGAGATTAAAGTAGAGCGGGACAGAGTGACGGGGGAAACCAGGGTTCTGTCCACTAACACCACACTTCCTGTCGACCTCTCTCACCAAGGGGTGAAAGTTTATGAGGACGAGCAGAAAGGTGACGTCAGCAAACTAAAATAAAACTGAGCTGGTTTTACTAGAGATACCTGCTGAATTAGAACCGGCACAGAGACAACAGCAGCCGTCACGAAATGATCGCTGGTCTTGTTTCTGCAAGACACTCAAAGGTTCAAAGGAATAATACTTGTCCTGACACTGAATTTTCAAGAGGGACCTACAAACCTCAGTCTGCACAAATCTTAATGGACACAAAAATTGTTTTCCATAGTTATGACTGTGATACCAGGATTTCATTGAATTTCATTCAAAAATATTTATCATTTTCATAAGGACTTGCAGTGAAATTCTCTTAAAGTAAAACCAAACTCAGCAAAGCTTGATGATGCACGCTCACTCTGCCCTTCCTCCTTCATGTTTCTGACAGTAAGACTCCATGAAAAATGACAAAGACCAAAAACAGACAAACTCACCTGAAAGTCAGGTGACAAACAGACTTCAGCAGGGTCAGTACAGACCTGATGGAGGAGGAAGACGTCTGCAGTCAGAGGTCTGATGGCTGACAAAAGCCAAACTTTGCTTCCCCTAAAAATCTTATTTTTTTACCTCCTCCAGTTGTTTTTCTTCTCACCTAGCTGCAGTTATGTACAGGTGTGCTTTGATACAGTGTGACATCACACACCATGGGTATGGTCGCATGTGTGCAAAATGAACATTCGTCAGTATTTTTCCTTTCATCCCCTTCCAAACAAAACATTTGCTTCCAGTGGCATCTCAGTTTCACGCAGACTCAAATTTTGTCAAACTTTGACCCACAGTCACGCATCAACCAAGAGCAGAAAGGTGTGTGTGTGTGACCCCTCGAATGGACTACAAACCTGCAAACTGACATCCATGAGTGTCTCATCCTGCACTGCCTGCATTGAGCAGCAGCACACATGTGACCATGCCCTGTTGCACAAGAATACTCTGTTTCTATTGGTCCTTCAGATCAGGTGTGCAACATATCCAGAATTGGACTCTGATCCTGTCTCTGTCTCTTAGTGGTCCATGAGATGAATGGTGAAGATGGTTTCCAACTGCTCAGCTCCTCTGAGGTCGAAGAGCTCATCCACAAAGCTGATGAAGCCTCAATGATGTCACAGACTGTTGCCACGGTGACCTCTCTTCCAACAGCGGAGGTCCAGGAGGACGCAGGTCCCAGTCAGCCAATGCTGGAGTCGCAGCCGGTGGCTGTGGAGATCACCGGGCTGGAGGCTGAACCCGACGGGGAGCCGAGCGTGGCTGAGGCCAGCGCGGAGAATCCCATCACCATGGTGTTCATGGGATACCAGAGCGTGGAGGACGAGGACGAGACCAAGAGGGTGCTTGGGCTGCAGGGCACGGTGAAGGCTGAGCTGGTGCTCATCGAAGACACTAACGGTAAAACTTCACCGGTGAAAGAGATTGGTGGAGCTCAGACAGTAGCTCTCCCTCCACCTGCATCAACCGCCCCGCCACCTTCCACTAAACCTGCAGGTCCAGTGATGCCAGCAACCAATGGAGAGACAGCAGGGGAGGCGGAGGAGGTGAAAGGAGGAGTGGTGGAGTTAAAGAAGGAAAAGTATCCATGTAAGTGCTGCAGCATCATGTGATACTGCAGGGGGCACTGCTTTGAAATATAATATTATAAAATGAAAATATAAAGGGCAGAGACCTTCCAGGACAAAAACTACAGGAACTAAACTCCACCCACTGCCCACAGCCCCGCCTCTAACAACATGATATCATCTCCCGTTTTCCTTCTCTGTTTTATAGTCTTCTTTACTTTTTTCTATTATCTCGAAACCTTTTTACTTTTGTACTCCTCATGTTTCCAGTTATGATTCCTCAGTGCATCTGATTAGCGTCAGCTTTAGCATTGGTCACACAGTCCTGACTTTTGTAACATAACCTCCTCTCTCTCTTTGTAAGCTGACAGAAAACAGCAAATTTACTTTGGAGTTATATTTATTCGACTTTGTAAGTTTATCCTGCTGCAGAGTTTCACTCGATGAGTCTGTCTGTTGAAGTCCTCTCCGCTTTTTTGGGTTTTATAAAAGAGAGAATAAAAGTGACCTGATAGGTCGACTCAGCGCTCAACAGAAGAACCTGATTTTTTATTTTTGTTTCATCACAGACTTCATCACCACATCATATTGCTGCAGAAATACAGCACATTTCATTCAGTCAGTCAACATGTGACCCTTCACTTCTTTCACTAAACCACGTTTTCCTTCATTACTGACAGCTGACTGAACATCTGTATCATGACTGTCAGACTGATGAGGCTGCATGAAGTGTCCTTGGCAAAATACTGAACCTTCAATTGTGTCTGTCGTCATGGTGACATATTTATGCTGATGACGCTTCTATCAAACATCATTAAGTCATATAAAATCGTTACAAACCCTTTGCATCTCTTAAAAAACAGATAAAACACATCTCTGTGTTGGAAAAACAACTCAATAAAAATACCCCCAAAATACCCAAAACTAAACAGCTGTTACAAATACAGCGAAGTGCAGCAGTGAATGAAAAACAAGGAAACATAAGAGGAAATCTGCTAACAACCAGTGAAGACACTGTGACGTGTTTCTGTACGAAAATGTAAAACATGCTCATTGCATTTGCTTCAGGAGGATCTTCACTGACACGCTGACGACGGTGTGTTTTCACAACCGACGCCAAACAGATCAGCTGACAAAAGGAAAAACATCAAACAGAACTTTGACTTCATGCTTCATGTTTTCCTCATCATTTGTAACAAAACATCTGGAATAAAGCTGCGTTCAGACAAAGTGACGAAAGTTCCCCTCTCAGATTTCATTTGACCGCTGAACAGCTTCTCACTCTGAACTGTTCATTCATTCATTTTTTCACTCATGCTAGCAGCTGCATGCAGACAGAGTGTTGCTTTGTGCTAAATGCTAACATCAGCATGCTCACGTGTGCAGTGCATTTTTCACTGCGCTCATTAACATGTTGACCTTATGGTGGCGCTAAATGACAGTGCAGAGGATCCCCACAGTTCATCCT
Organism: Naso vlamingii; assembly: GCA_029822935.1. Classification (NCBI taxonomy): domain Eukaryota; kingdom Metazoa; phylum Chordata; class Actinopteri; order Acanthuriformes; family Acanthuridae; genus Naso; species Naso vlamingii. The sequence continues at coordinate 30,377,337 of JAPQLA010000020.1, forward strand.
GAAGGAACATCACAACCCATCCAACAGGTGATGAGATGTTTCAGTCTGGACCAAAGAGGATTACTTTAAAATGTAATCTGATACAAGTACTCATGACCTGATGTAGCATGCAGTCGGTGAGTAATCCAAGTATCAAAATTTCAAAAGAATTGTTGAGTACTTTTTTTTTTTTTTTTTTTTTAACATTTGAATAACCTCCATATGTGCAAATAAAGACAAGTGATCAAAAGACTGAGGGTGTTGTCATGTGACCATGGTGGGCGTGACCTCCATTACATTACATGACTCATCAGAAAATGTGTTGTAAATTCATCATCTCAGGTGTCTAAACGCTGTCATGAGGCAGGAATGATGCACACGTGTTTGTGTTTTCATACATGAACTCCATCTCTCCTCAAGCCTGAAAGTGGCTGACGGACGGACGGACGGACAGAGAGATGGACAGACTGCAGTAAAATCCATTTTACTGACCAGGTGTCATTAAAAATTCAGTACTGCTCAGTTACATAGTCATTCAGCCACCAGTTTCATACAGGAAACACATCATGTAATCATCACTCACTCTTCTGTTTCCTCCATCAGCTCCTTAAAAGCAGATTATATTTCTCAGCCAAAATGTAGTTTTTGACATGAAGCAGCAAGACGTCCTACAAGATGGACACACGTTTAAATGGCTTCATGTCTTCCATTAACAGATCTGAACTGATCTGCTGGTTGCTATGGTGACGAACGACAAAGACGGCCCACAGAAACAGAGAGGACGACAATGACAAGAACGAATCAGATGGTTCATTCGATCCAAAGAAGCTCAGAGTCGAGACATTTTCACCGAAAGCAAAACTCGGAGGTTCATCCTCTGAAGGAATGGCAAGACCAATACACCAGCGATGGACACATTTCAGGACAATGTGTCCATCAGGTCTGCATGTTTGATTGGACAAAGTGTCTGATGGACCGATGACATCCTGAAGCTTCTGGCATGATGAATATTTTGGCAGAGCAAGTATATAAAGAATGAACGAGTGTCTCTCAGTCTGAGTTTATGTTTGAAGGAGGTAATGAGACTTTGAACCATCATGTGACATCACGATGATGCTGAGCAGTGAGAGACGAAAAGCTCCGTGACGGCTTTGATGCAGCTTGTGCAGAACGTCTGCAGGTCTGCTGCATCATACAGGAAGTCGACATGAGCCGCAGGTCAGAGGTCAGCACGTACAGGTGTGGTGAAGAAACACGTGATTTGAATTCATCTAAGAATGAAACAGATTTGTCAGGCTGCTTATCTGAGGACGGTGTCAGAATGCTCTACAGGAACGTGCTCACAGATAAACACGACTTCATTTATACTGTCATTGTTAAAAACCCGCATGGCATTCTGTCAGACTGTCACATGGTATGAGGTCACAGTGTATTTCCTGGGATGCACATGAGACTTCCTTTGCTAACTGACTTACGGAAGAGGATGTAAAGGTCTGATGTACAATAAAAAAGGAAAAGTAGAATCATCATCATCAAAAGTTTCCTGCTTCTCAGTGTCACGACAGTCTTCTCTCTTATGACAAAAAAACTCGGTTCCACCAATCATGAAAGGGAACTTAGCTTCTGCAGCCAATGAGCTGACACGAAAAGAGTGTAAGCACTTCAGCAACTCCAAGACTCAAAGGCTGCAGGTCATTAAAACATTCAGGTTTGTGTTGGACCATCTGTGTGGCACCTGTGGACAAACAGACAAATGACAGACAGTGAACATCAACATTTCATCAGAGATCACATGACGCAGGTCGGCCACTCGTCAAACGTCAATCACAAAAACACAACACATCCTGCACATAATGCAAGACAACACTTTCTCCTCAGTGACTGACAATACAAACCGTCATCATCGATCCTATTGACACGCACAAAGATGGTCATCACCTTGTTTCTGCTCTGAGATAATCTGGACGATTTTAGTGATTTTCTTTGTTTAAAACCACCATTTAAAATCTGCTCTTGATGGGTTCTTGTCGGTTATACTTTATTCAACCAGCACTTTAAAGATCGATTAGAATTACAAGCTGTTACAACAGACCCACTGCAATAGTTGCAGTGGGTCTGCAGGTCCTGGATTTAACTTAAGGCCTTTTCACATAGAACGCAGTTTGTGCTGCGCTCGCCACCGAGTAGGACGCACATGCTGCGCCCAAGCTGAACGTTTTTTTACTTGGGCGCAAAAGCGCACATGGCACCGGCGCTGTGCTCAACTCGGCACAGACTGGTTCACTCTCTCGCCCCACAAACATACACAATGAATGGGTTTGACGGCGCAAGTCCGCACTTTGCGCGTTCTATGTGAAACCGGCTTTAACCAGTTTCATCAAGAGGCAAAGGCAGTACAACAACTAAAGGTTAAAAAGTACAATTTATTAATTTAGAAATTCTCTAAAATGTTCAAAACCACAGCAATAATGTCTACTAGAAAAAGGGGTAAGTATCAGTGTCCTCAGAGTCCATAACGAAGGGCAAGATAAACCACTGTCCAAAACTTGTCAAAGGATGGGGAAACTATCAGTCCATGTTTTACTTGAGGGGGTGGGGCAGAGGGGGGGGACCGACCAAGGCCAAGGTCGTAGTACTGCAGGCTGGTTGCTTCAGTCTTCATACACACTTCTCTTCTCTTGATGGTTGACTTTTAGCCACAGCAGACGAGGCCTCACAGCCTCACAGAAGCCCAAGCCTGCCTTCAGACCACAGCGCGTGCTGGAGACCTTGGCCTGCACACAAGGACAGACAAAGGACCAGAGGCAGCAGTGTTGCTGCATGTGGCCTGAGTAACTTACAGAGTGGAGGCTCACTCACTCACACCTGCCCTCAGTCAGCACTGGAATCACCGCAGTCAGCAGAAGTCCCTCTGCCACACACAGAAAACCCTCTCAGTGCCAGTCAGAGTAAAGGTGAGTTGGATGACGATACAGGTGTACCCTGTTACACCATTACGTGCGATCTGACTGCCCTAAAGATGCCAGCCACTGGGTCCCCGATTCCTGGACACAACTTCCTGGTTCCGTCAACTCAGCATGCCCAGTGTTTGGGCCCATGCCAGTATGTACCAGGGCTGACCGATACCTCTGTCAAAGCCAAATATGTGTGGACTCTTTTGAGGAGTTCTCGCGAGTAACGTTAGGTTTCCGGTCACCAGAGTCTTCCCCACACGAGAGTGCGCATGTCATCACGCCTGTGCAAAGGCTTCACAAGCCATCTGGGCGCCTGGTCACGTGCCTTGGAGTTTTTGTGACTCCATGTGTGCTGCACTTTTCATTTCAAGCCGGACACCAGTGAGGGCTGAGGCAGTATCAGGGAGAGGGCGTCGCCAGAAGACTCATGGTCATGTGGTCAAACATGTTTTGCATATATTTTTGTGGTTATTTAATTGAGGTGTGCTTGTAAATAAAAATTATTTACTAGTGTGGGTTTGTGGCCTCTTTCCCAAACAAACAAAAACTCATTCGGCCAGCCGATCATGAAAACTGTGTCCGGCAAAATGAAGATTTCTTACACTTGACCTACATTTTGTGAACAAGTTAATGAGAAATCACTGCAGAGTCACTCCTGCAGGTGTGTCATGTAACACGGCAGTGAGGATGAAGCTGCTGTGTCGACAGCGTGGCCATGTCGGATAAAGACGTTCCTCCTGCACACTCGTTGACTTGTTGCTTATTTACAGAATATTTCATGGGTACGCGCTCTGGCGTTTTGGAGAATGCTGCAGTGTGACTTGCTGACCACAAACGCCACAACGAGCGTGATGGTGTCACTTGTGGCGTGCGCAGGGAGTGCTGCCGTGACCGTAAACAGAGCCTCAGTCTTGCTGTGTGCCTGTGCTAGTATAGCTGCTAGCCTCAAACTATATCCAGACATCCTCTGCTGCTGTAGCCGGTTGTCTGTTTTTCTCAGCATCATGTGACCTCACCTTGTCTCCACTCATCTCTCCATCCAGGTGCCATCTGAGCCCACCCATCGTCGAGCTGGAGGGCTTCCTCCTGTCAACGCATCATCGCTCGCTGCTTCAGACAAACTGACACAGCGCAAAAGTCCCCAAATCCATCCCGCCAGCCCACGACCTTGGTTTTAGGTGACTCAATAATCAGAAATGTCAGCATGACATCAGCAACAACACGCTGCTTTCCTGGAGTAAGATGACCAGATTTCTGAAATGAAAACTGGAGATATTTTCAGTTCAGCGAACTAAAATCATTAAATATCATCATTATGAAATAAAAAATGGGGACAACACGGTTTCGTGTGTTTTGACGACTGAGTGGACCATGACATCATCTTGGTAACAGGAGCCCATAAATGTAATTTTTTTCTAAATCTTGCCATTTGAATTACATTCCTGCTTCTTTACAAGCACCTGAACACTCTTGTCTCTGTCCTCACCTCACCGCTCACACGCGCCTCCAGTAAGTTCTCTTTCTCACCTTCCTTTCGTCTTGTCTCCTTCACTCTTATTTCTAATCACTAATCCTCTCCCTCAAACACTTATTTTTATTTCCGCCCTCATGAATAACGTTGATTGCTTCTTCTTCTGTCCGTGAGTAAACAAGCGAAAATACAGACAGCGCCACTCAACAGTGCCATTACAACCCACGCTGTGGTCAAAGGTGGTACTGCATGAGTCTGTGCGCAGTCAGAATCACAGCTGCAGCATCTATTTCACTCTGTCTTTTTCTTTTACGCCATGGTTAAAATCGGGGACGTTTCTGGGAACAGCTCTAGCCGGGGACAAGTCACCCAAAATGGGGACTGTCCCCGGAAATCGGGAACGTCTGGTCGCCCTGTGTTGGAGCCACCGTCCATTATATTGATGGCAAAGCTCCTGCCCGGTGTTGACCAGATAATTCTGCAGGTTGGTTGTAACAACTTCCGTTTGCAGCAGTCTGAAGTCTTCAGGCTGATTTTGAGCTCCAATTCCAAACTTTGAAACAATGCGCCTGTGGCACCTTCATATCCGGTCCAATCCCACTTTCAGCCATGGCTGCGGTCACTTCAGCAGGCTGCTGTCGCTGCACACCTTACTCTCTTCGGCATGTGACACCCACAGTATCACCTGCATGGACAACTTCAGTCTTTTCTGGGAGCGCAGACAGCTGTTCAGGGATGATGGTGTTCACCCAAACATCCAGAGAGCCAAGACGTCCTGCAGACTTCTCCTACACCACCTGCCACTCAGGTGTGACTCCAGCCAGTGTCCAAAACACGCCCCCCTGCCCGGCACCTGCCGAGAGTGACCACTCTGACTACTACTGATGCCCCCAGGGTCTTAGCGCCTGCATCAGCGGTTCACCCTCACTTTGCAGTTCCCCTTGTGCTGTCCATAACTCCCCCTACTGGCCAGGTGCCATCTCCACAGTCTGTAATTTGTAACATCAGGCCATCTCGCACTTTCCTCAGAAGAGAGCAAATGTGTGCTCTTGAATTCTGTTCACTGCATGCCGTTTCCTCTCCCTTAGCCTCATCACCAAATGATTTTGGTCTTTCATCATTAATGATTTTATTACTTCTGATAATCTCGACTTCTTTGTGACTTGGCCCAGGGATCCTGTCCCTCTGATTGAGGCTACGCCCCCCCATTTGACCTACTTTCATATTCCAGGTCTTCTGGAAATGGAGGTGGTCTTGCTTTATTTTACAGATTAGGCCTTAAATGCCATTACATCTGGAATTTTTATCTCCTTTGAAGTTTTAAGTTTTTTAATCAGTGGTCCTGCACCCTTACTCTGCATTTTATGTTTTAAGCCTCCTAAATCAGTTGGTTTTATTTCTGAGTTTTCTCAGCTTTTATTTAGTGTCACGCCTTGATATGACAAGGTGTTTATTCTTGGTGTCTTCAGTATTCATGTATGCTGTCCTTCCCAGTCCCTCACCTCTTACTTTTTAGATCTTATTTATTCTTTTAACCTTATTCAATCGGTGAAAGTGGCTACACACTCCGAAGGCCACACATTGGATTTGGTCCTCAACTTAAAGTGTCTTAATTTGGTTAATGTTCCTCTAACTGACCGCAAAGCTGTTTGTAAGTGTCAATACAGCTCTCCACTCCCAGTCAACACATTCCCGTATTGTCAATGCCGACTCTGCAGTGCTTTGATTCAGCTTCCTTTCATCTCATTTCATCTGTGCTCAGTCCAGATGTTTAATGATTCGTGCCTTTCCATCCTTGACCAAATTGCACCACTTAAAATGAGAAAGCTAAAATCAAATAAACACCCCTGACTGAATGATCACATCAGAGCACTTCAAAGACTCTGTAGAAACTTCACTGGAAGGCAAATAAGTCTGCACCAGCCCACAACACCCTTAAAGACGAGCTGAACTGCCTGTTTCCAGAGCATCAGCTGCTGTGTTGTGATGTCATCGCTATTCAAACAGTTAAACAACCAATGAACGGGCTTCAGGGGTGGGGCATAAATTGGAGGAATCTAAATGGAGTGTTGTTGGCAAGTGTTGTTACTCCTTGGCAACCGTTACTAGGGCTTTGCTAAATTTTAACACCAAACTAGCTTTAGTTTATTTAAAGGTACAATATGTAAGAAATCTACTGCAAATAGCCGTAATATCCTCCTAATATGTCACAGAGACTCAGGAA
>JAPQLA010000020.1:30478935-30491620 GCA_029822935.1 Naso vlamingii
TTGCCGCATCCAGCCCTGTGTTTTGGTTTGTTGTATTGTTCTTTTGCTACTTTGTTATTAAACTCATTTTTACTACCATCACCTGAAGTCCTGCTTCCGCTTTTGAGTCCAGACTCTGTTACTTTCATAACAACTAATTGCCTTAGCTTGACAGTATATAAGCGAAGACACAACTGAGTGTCTGCAGAGAACATTTTGCAGTCTTCTTTCTACGTGCATGCTGCGTGTATTACAGAGATCTGGTTCATCACACCAAGTCTGTAATTCTTCTGAGAATAAGCAACTTTAAACTTCAACTAGGAAATTTTTTGTGACATGACTCATCCTACACTCTGAAGCGTTTCTAATTTTTTGTCCAATGAAAATGCTTTGTTGATTTTTTTCAGATAATACAATCACAAGCCTACGGTTGGAATGCATCAGCATCATAGAGGAGAAGCCTGTTTGGAGGGGGGGGGGGGGGGGGTTGACCACTTTCTGTCATTAACCATCATTGCTGAACTATATCAGCTGTGGAAATCCAAGACATGTTAGAAAGCTTAATGTCGTCGTGTCTGTGCTCATAAAATTAACTGAGGTCTATTAATGTGTCGCACAGCTCGGTGAATCACGCTGCGTTCCGTTTACCTCGGACGTCGGAATTCGGACCTAGGAGTGATGTCAAATCCGAGTTTACTCCATTCAAGTTACGAGGAGCCATTGTTCAGTGTGAATGCTGTCCAGTTGTTATTGGACGTTTTTTATTATTCAACTTCCTCTTTTTATTATTCTGCTGCGTTTTTTGACGCTTCAGTACTTCAACATACTTCAATGTATTCAAACTGTTCAGAATTCAAAATATTTGGAAAATTCAGGAGACTTGAGCTTCTTTTCAGATTTTTGAAAAAATTCAGAAATTCCGAGATATTCCACATTTTGCGACGAAGTAAATGGGAAAAGGTTCAAAATTTCATAATTTTCAAAAGGTTACTGCTCATTCATACTTTCGGCTAGAAACCTCATTCAAACATCAAAATATTCCAAATTTCTATCATTAACTACAGCTATACTCCTTATTTCTGCATTGTAAGTCGTGGAAGTCCTACAAATGTTGGAAAGCTTAATGACATCACGTCCGTGTTCATAGCATCATCCTGTGGAGTAAAAAGTCCTTTTGTACTCTGGTTGTTTTGCTCCATGTATTTACACACAGCAATATGGAGGGTGACGTCACCATCTGCTGAAGTCACTGTGAATATGCTTACTAAGTAGCGAAAGACACTGAGTGGCAGAGTTAGCGTACAGTTTGTGTGATGCCAAACAAACAAAAACACATCTGAAATGGGAAAGAGCTGTAGATCAATCGATTGCATAAATGGATTCAGCAAAAAGTCGGAGATAATTTTTTACAGACTGCTGAAAGCTACAGAAAAAAAGAAGCAAATGGATCGCTGCAATCCACAGAAAGAACTAACGTTAGAGAAACGTGGATTTGCGGTAGCCAGTTTGATTTTGGACTAAAATCGTTCCTTAACTCATATTCTGCTTAACTGTTTACATAACATATATTAAAAGGCATCCATGATGACAAGCCTGGTGTTCTGCAAACAAATGGGGAATGGTTTGATAACTGTTGGGTAACAGCCAAGGCAAATCTAATTTTCCTTTCTTAGGGGAGAATGCTATTCCACAAAGCAAGTGTAGACATTTAACCATATCACTTTTAAACCTAAGACAAAGTCTGTTGAAATTGTGTTTCTGTAGTTTCCTTATGGGTGACTGAAATCCAGACTTTTGCATGCCTTCAAGCTAATGTCTTTTTTCCCGCTGTTGAAATCAGGCAACAATAAATATCAGGAAACCTGAATCCTGGCTGTCAATGTCCATGGGCTGTTGGTGCTTCGTTAAGTTATGAAGATCACTGTTGGGTTCAACTGCCTTTAATTTAAGCATATACTCCTTTGATTTACTCCCAATGTCAATTAATATCGGCGACCATTTCCTACCAAGAGGCTCGTTTTCATCTATCTATATATATGTATGTGTATATAACTACGTCTATATCTGTCTCTCTCTCTCTCTCTCTCTCTCTCTATATATATATATATATATATATATATATATATATATATATACTGTATATATATGTATATATATATAATATTAAATTGGTAAAACCGGGTCACATTTTATGGAGAAAATCTCCTCTGGTTTTCCCTCTGATATCCTCCGATTGCTCTGCCTCAACTCTGTGATTTATGGAGGTTCCTGAAAGCAACATGCAGGCTGCCTGCAGACTGAAGCTGCAGCTGCAGCAGCGGGTTGTTGTTGGTGACAGCTTGGCTAAATAAAAGGCTGCAGACAGACAGAGCAGTCGGAGGACATCAGAGGGAAAACCAGAGGACATTTTCTCTGTAAAATATGAGCTGGCTTTACTAAAATTGCTGTCTTGTGCGACGTATTACCGTGCATCATAAAGGTTACGGTCAAGTTACATATTGTTGCTTTAATGTTTCACACAACTACTGAGCTGTCAAATCTGACTTTTGAAATCTGTAGAAATTTGTGCAGGAAAAAAAACATTATTTTTTTATCAGGCCGTACTTTGTTTAATTTATCATCCCACACATCTGAGTCTGTCCTGTTGCTGTCGTGTTTCGGTCTGTGAAACAGATTGCTCAGATTTGTCTGTATGGTAGCCAAAAAGCATTAGTTTGCTTCACTTACTGCTCTGATTACATACGTGTGTTAGAAGGACATATGGCACATACAACAACATATTCAAAGATGAGTGGTCTTTGCTTTTAAAAGTAAATAAAGGCATGTCAGTAAACTAGCTGTCTGGCCCTTCACGTGATCCTGATTGTCAAAGTGGCCCTTTGTGAAAATGAGTTTGACACTCCCGGGTTTGGGTTAGGCTGTACAAATGAAAGAAAGTCCATGTAAAGTCCTAACAAGAATTTCTGCACAAACCTCGGTGTGTGTGTCTGTGTGTGTCTCTGTCTGTGTGCATGTGAGTGAAGGATTATGGGTAAGAAGGTGGACAGATTAAATTTCACAGTCTGATGGAGTTCATCAACATGTTCAAACAGATCAGTAGCACAAGTGCCAGTTTTTGGAGTGTGAAATGTGGAACCTGAGGGTGGCGCTGCAGCTCACCTTAACAGCCCTGAGCTCCTTTAAAGTAACAACTTTCTGACTTTCCAAAGTTTCCTATTGCAGCAAAGATCAACGTGCCTTAAGTTCAACAACAGCATTCAGTGAGAACAGGTCACCGTTAACGGATGTTACAGCCTAACCGGTGACCTCAGTCTTAACACACTGTATCTGTCATGCTTTACTCTGATATCTGGTACCGGATGGAACCACAGGATTTATCTTGGATGCAGGCCAGTTCACTTTTCACCTCACAGACCTGCTTAAATCGACACAAATGAACTCTGACACTTAAACCTACAATACGTAACATGCACACAATAAAATGTCTTAAAACGACTTCATCTTTGTTCTTTATTCAGTCGAGTTGTGTTCTTATCAGCATTAGCAGCTCTACTTCACTTCCATCCACACATCATCCTCACACACATGACAGAGTGACATCATCAGGACATGTGACTGGGTATTTATTCAAAGTACGGAATATTACAAAACCATGCACATTATTTGCTGCAATTATATCTCCCACCGCCTGAAAGGAAAGAGGAAATCTTCACATCCCTCAGCACCCTCATCCCTCAAATACTGACGATTTTCTTTGAGTGATCAGATCTGCGTCTCAGAGTTATCAGTCAGCTTTTTGCCTCAGATTTTGTTCAGGTGAATCCAATCTTCTTGTTCTGTCAGACCTGTAACATTTATAATCAAAGTCTGCCATCAGATAAAGACTCATCAACAAATGGCCATCAATTATCTTTCATCAACTCTACAGAAACAAAACAGAAACACCAACAAGGACCAGATGAACAATCTGACCAACACTTTCATGTTCGGTCAACATGAAGAATTCATCTCAAACTTGTGAGATGCACCTGAGAGCTGACACATTACTGTGAAGGTAGTTTGAATACTTGTAATGTGCTTTATTATAGGGTGTCATCAACAGTTCATAAGACAAAAAGACTCACACCAGCCCAGTGGCGTGCACAGGGTGGGGGGTGGGGTGCCCCGATGGACAAAAACGCAGCGTGCTAAAGTGCCCTCTTGAGTCTTTTTTGAATGGAGGCCAGATTAAGTCACGTAAAAACATGTGGGGGCCGGCTGCTTCTCGCATCGGGTAAAAAACAAAATAAAATCACACTGACCTACAATAGAGTTACAATTTTATTTTCAGTGACATAATATTAGACCTTAAAAAATCAACAGTTCATTGGGATATCAATGATCAATAACATAGCAAGCCTTTCTTGCATATCTTCAAGGACACAGCGCTTCAAAAAGTGACAGACATTGCTGCATAACACAAAGTGAACTTGCTTAATTAAACAATATTGTGCAAAGGTCCAGTATATTTTGAGAGACAGGCCATTAAAATTCAGTCCCTGGGCCAGGCCCGCCTTTGGCCCCCGGGCTGCACTTTGGACATGCTTGCATTAAGCAGAGCGGTGGGGTCCTGCCCCTGCCCCACCGCTGTGCAGTAGATGCTCTTTTAATTTTTTGCAGTAGGAGATCTTTTAATTTTCGCCCCTTCCCTTCCAAATGTCTGTGCACGCCACTGTATCAGCCTAAACTTCCTGTCTCTCTCTACAATTGATAAAACAAAAACTCATGTCTGAGTTTTTCCAAGAGTTCCGTGTTTGTTGTGGATGGAAACGTTCAGACAGGAAGTCAGGAGGATTATTTCCACATTAAATTCAGGCCTGAAGGGATTTTTTCATCAGATGATGACAGTGTAAACCCAGAACCAATCAGAGTAAACCCATGGAGTCATGTTTATGTTACAGTCAGCTTCCAATGTCCATCATTCAGTCTGCGTGAAAACACTCATTAAAACTGTCCCTCTGTAAAGCCTTACGGTTTATGTCACTGCTGCCGACCAATCAGAGACTCACATCATGTCACGGTCAATGCAAACACTGAACTTGCCGTTTCTCTTACTTGAGAGTTGCGACTCCTTCAGGTGTGGTCGGCTCGTTAAAACGTCTCATGTACTCGTGCATCTCTGGAAAACTTTTCTTCATGTAATCCTCTGCACTACTCTCCCTCACCGTCCCAAAACGAAAACCCCATGATGGGTGATGCAGCTGACAACAAAAGAGAAGGAAAGAGAAGAAGGAAAGAGAAGAAGAAGAGGAAGAAAAGAAGAAGAGGAGGAGGAGGAGGAGGAGGAGGGAGTTGAAAGGACAAGAAGAAGAGAAGAAAAGAACAGAAAGAAAAGGAAAAATTGAGAAGGAGGAGACAGAGAAGAATGAAAGCAGGATGTTAAAGCAGAGACGACTCAGAGAGCCGACGACAGAAACCACAAACTGTTCTGTTCAGACAGAGTGTTTGGATCAGAGCTGCACTCCGAGTCCTTTCACATTAAAAATAAAGAGCTAATCACCCACAGATGGATGTTCCATTTACCCCCCCACCCCCAGCTCCCAGCAGGCCCGGCTGTTTAAACACTTGCAGACGCATTTCATGCTTCAGTCAGCTGCTGAATTAAAAGTGTAATTAGGACGAGGCAGGTGACCCACAGAACAAATTTAATCTGTAATTATCTCACCACAGGAAGCACAAAGTGAAAGGAGTAAAAGGTTGAATTCAGCACTCGGATTTTTAGGTTATTGATCTGTGTGACATCTATTCCCTTTTCATTAACACTGATAGATGAATTATTAGATGATCATCAGTGGGTTGCCTTGTGTTTCACAGATTTAACATGCTGGACACGAAGCTGCAATTTCTGCTGCTAGTCTTTGTTTTTGTTATCCATCATGTCATCATCATTTCCTGTCACCTCTCTTTTCTGTCTGATGAAAATATTTATTAGTTTTAAAAGATTAGACAGAAACAGCTTGAACTTTTTCCGGTTTAACAGGACAGAGTTAAAGCTACACTGATGAATATTTTATCATTAACACATTAGGACAAGAAAGATACACTGAAAAAAATAACTCCTCTTCCATCTAATCACTCTGACCTGTAAAGGTTGCAATATTGTCTGTTTGCACTGATCTTGTAATGCTGCCCTCTTGTGGCCACAACAGGCTGTTTCTTTGGAAGATGGATTGACTATCATCTCATGCTAATCATCATTTCTGTCAGTTTCGTGGGTGTGACCCAACTTGCTCTCATCTCGACTTGTCAAACATCGTCGCTTAGTCCTGCCCTTTGCACTGACGCCTGAACGAAGGTCCACTCTACCCCGACCTCCCACCCAAAGACACTTTCTTGCTCTTTGTGCTACGCACGGTGGAGGAGTTGCTTTGACCAACTAATAATGTCACAGGTGGGATTACAGTGAACTTCAGTTGGAGCTCGGTGCACCTCTTTCAGACACTAAAAGGCACGCTGTGCGTCTGTACGTGACACACAGAGTGTGACAAAGCATCAGTATCTGACTATGTCCTGCTGACAAAGTCTGGAGCTGCTCAAGCAGAGGGCAAAGCAGCGTCTTTTGGGACGTTTGCACATTGTGGATTTTCCTAGGATCATTGACAGCTAGACAGCTACAGGTGGGTGTGCTTGTCAAGCTGCCCTGGAATCAGCTTTCACTGTTCTGAAATCAGTTCTGACACTGCACGCTCTGGAAACAGACGCATACTTCAGCATTACATAATTACTAAATCATTTCCTGTCCTGATAGTTAACAGAAGAAGCTTAAACAACCAAATGACACTGTGGTTTATTATGTCAGTTGTCTCTTAATCACCGTGGGACACGTGTGAGGACGAGTTGTCAGACTGCAGCTGTTAAAAACTTCTTTTGTGAGTAAAGCCTTGAAAGCGGAGGACACTCATCTCCCACCATGTTGTCTTTGATAAAATCGACAAATTCAACACATGCAAGTTAATTTCTCAGATTAGTGCAGATGAAAATTCACCTTGGTGGACAAGGTGTGCCGAGTTCAACAAGTTCATTTTTACAGTTAACAATGTAACTTCAAACCCAAGCCCGTTCATACTGTTCTGCTCACATTCTTATCTTCTCCAAAGATCTAATAAAAACTCACAGATTTGGTTTCTATAAAATTACAAACTTTGGTTATACTCTGAGTCTGGAGAACACATGCATGTGGAATTGAAAGAATATCAATATTGAAAGTACTTTCTCACCTTGGCATCATGGATTCCTGACACCTCCTCAAAGGTCTTCTCCCCCACCATGACGGCAGCAAGGTTGGCAGTGTAGCTTGACAGTACCAGCAGGCAGAAGATGGCCCACAGGTTCATCAGAAATCGACCAGTCCAGCACTTAGGGGTCTTGGAAGAGACGGTACGTCCGAACAGGATGGCGTAACACAGGTTCAGAGCCGATGAGTATGAAAACACCCTCATCCTGTTGCGTCCGTGAGGCGTCATGCCATATGGACTCTTCCACTCATACAGTGTGAGGAAGAGCGCTGTGATGTGCAGCGCCAGAAAGATGCCCACCCACATTGACCAATGCAGGGGCCACATGAAGGCGCCAATTGGGGCCGCTGTATCCTTACTACGCACCAGGATGCCCAGGCTGGTGGAGAAGAAAGGCGAGGTAAAATCAATCACCCGGCTCCGAGCTGAGTTAATACTAAAGGAGGTGACGGCCATGTCTGCCAGTCCGTTTAGAAGGTCGCCCACCAGCCCGGTCCAGCGTCCCCCCTTCCATGCGCCATACTTTCCGTCTCCCACAATGTAAAGGTCGAACTCGAAGCCCAGGTCCTCGGCCAGCTTCTCCAGCAGGTCAATGCAGTATCCGTAGCAACACTTGCTGTATTCGGGCGGCAGGAAGCTGCTGTTCCCTCCCGCCACCTCCCTGAAGAATTTCTCCAGACCCTCCGAGCTGTTGGTGCTGGCGTCCAGGCAGTACTGACCAGCAGGGCAGCTGCCCTCATCATCCACATTGCGCGTGAAAACAAAGGGATGTTCCACCAGGGTTACCACCCGCACTCGACTCCCCTCCACAGGCATCCCTGCCCTCCAGCGACCCCTGGTCCTCCCTGCTGCCCCTTCTGTCCTGTGGCCACCTTTTGGTCCCTGCCAGACTCCCTGGTCCTCCACCTGCAGCTGGCCTCCCTCCCAGCTGCCCACCGTCACCCAGGTGGGCTGACCCAGCACATCCCGTCGCAGGCTCCATATGTGGAAACGCTGTGTGGTGAGGACCTGGGATTGGTTCTGATGGACTCGGACTGGACCCGTCAGACCAGAGAAAGACATGTTGGACAGGAACCTACAGGACAGCCAAATAAAAAAAAAAAAAAAATGTATGTAACACACAAACCTGTTGGGGGCGGAGCCTTGGGACCAGGGTGTCAGTTCAGTGGTCAAACAGTGCAACAGGTATCTTCCCTGTAAAATATCAAGTTGGACTGTCATCTTGCTGATGTCACAGCCTGGGAGAGAAAGGGTTACGGGCAAAAAGCCCTCATGTGAATGAACCCAATCAAAGACTTTTTCTTTGGACTGTCAGTACTGAAGGCACTCAGTGAAGCCTTTTAATTCAAACATTTAAAAGATTTTCACATTTTTTTCTGCTCCCTCAGTCACAGAGCTGAAGAGAACAAACAGGAAATCATGTGACTCAGTCATTCACACTGGTGGCCAGAACGTGGTCTTACACTATGGCCTAATCTTAATCTAATATGAGTTTCTATGTTCAGTAACAATATGTGTTTTTCCATCCTGTTTGAGCTAAATCAGGGTAAAACTCATCTCCTGTTGTCTCACCTGTAAAGGGTTGTGTGGATGAAAACACAAACAAATACATAAAGAGTGAATAAACGATGATGCCATGAATCAGGTGACCCTTCTCATCCAGTGAAGAGCTGCAAACATCAGCTGTGTGCGGGGCCATGAGGAGGCCGTGGCCTTCCTCACATGAATGAAACTAACAGAAATGTCTGATTTTCATTGATTGAGCTTTGACTTGAGCTCTTTAATGACGTTGTCCCGTTGTGTCTTCTTCTTCGACAGTGTTTTAATTGTACTGACAGGCTTCTTATCTCCTGCTGCTTATCTCCGTAAGGAGTCACGATTAATGATGAAATTTGAAAAAATTAAAAACATAAAGTGGAGACAGTAGTTCTCTCACATGTAGCAGCTCAGCGGTAAATTTTCGGGGTGGTCGGTGGAAGCGTCTCAGAGCTTGTGGTGACATCCTGACCTGTTGCGGCTGTCTGGACAAGAGTTTCACTTAAACAAACAGTAGCTGCTGATGGACAGTTTAGAGTTTTCAGACACTGAAGACGTTCTTATGTCAGTTGGAGAGACTGTGATCAGCATGCTGATTTTTTGTTTCCCTTCACGCCTTTTCTTTTCTTTTGTTCTTTTCGTTTGCAGCAGATAATCTGTCCTCTGAGCTTTTTATCTCTCAGTCTGTAGTGTAGTTTCATTTGAATGTGTTTGATCTTTTTCTGTCAGTGAACTGAATACAGCAGTTAGACCTTTTGTCATTGTTCATTTGCATGAGGTGATCACACGGGGCCTGACAGCCCTTTTTGCCCCTGGGGCTCCTAACACGTTCATCAGAGTCATGAGGCTCATGTGCAAATAAACTTGCTTTGAGTGAGTCCTCATTTCTACAAAAGTCTACAGCAGAGCTGGAAGGAGCAAAGTCAGCACGACCTATGGAGTGACAATAGGAAAAACACAGGCTGAAATAAAGAGGGATTTTTCTCTGGTGGAAGCCAGTCATCTGATAACGTTCTCATATTTTTATGATAAAATGCTAAAAAGAAAATATTAACATATAGCAAGTGCTTGGTTCTTGTCATAATGTCTGCAGGTTGTTGTTGTTATTGTCTAATGACTACTGACTGAGTTTCTACTGTGACTCTACTGAAGTGATGAAGCAGCTGGAGGCTGCAGAGGGAGAGACAGCCAGAGAGAGAGGAGTCACCTCAGTAAACTGGACCTGAGGCCGTCTGCAGACACACAACATGTCATGGACAGCAGCTTCACCTCAATCAGACCAAGCAAAACAACAGCAAATATCAAAAATATATTGATTATTGGAAACAAAGTACAAAACACAACATAAATCACAATGTTATCTGGCCCTCAAAAGAGAAGTATATAATATCAACATTTAAGACTGCAACATTTTCAAATTATTTCTAACATATACCCCGAATTTCAATCGAAAACAGACAGTAACTTCTATATTCACTGGCAGAAATGCTCAGCTGTGCGATAGCAGCGGCTTAATTTATCTCCTGATGCCACGAGCTGCGGACGACCAGAGGAAACTAACCGTAGACCTGCTGTTTATTTTATTTGTTGTATGAATCATTAATACTTACTGATACACTAACTCACACACACACACACACACACACACACACACACACACACCAACTGAAACATAACATACAACAGAAAACATACACTGTGAGAAGTGAATATGAAATGTGTTTTATAGTTTTGCATTTTTCCCCCCTATATTATTTCCATTGATATCTATCTTATTTGTCTCTTGTCACGATAATATTAAAAATATATATATATATTTTTCGATAATTTTCTTTATTTGTTCCATAATAATATATACAATTATTATAATAATAATAATTTTATCTGTAAATTCGGAATTGCATTGTCAATTTTGTTTTTTTACAGTTATTCCAAAAAAACAAACAGAGACAAACAGAGAGACAGACAGTCACACAGACAGAGATACACACAGACAGACAGACACACAGATACACAGACAGACAGACAGACAGACAGACAGACAGTCACACAGTCAGTACGACAGACAGACAGAAACACAGACAGACAGATAGACAGACAGACAGAAACAAACACAGACAGACAGTCACACAGTCAGACAGATGTAAAGAGAGACAGACAGACGGACAGACAGGCAGACACATATACAGACAGTCACACACACACACAAACATACAGACAGACAGACAGGGGGACAGACACACACACACACACACACATGGACATACAGTCAGACAGACAGACAGACAGAAAGGGACAGACAGACACATACAGACAGTCAAACAGACAGACAGACACACAGTCAGACAGACAGACAGACAGAAACACAAACATACATGCATACAGTCAGACAGACAGACAATCAGACAGACATACAGACAGACACACACACAAACATACATACACACAATCAGACAGACGGACAGACAGACAGACAGACACACACACACACAGTCAGACAGACACACAGACAGGCACACAAAGATACATACATACATACAGACAGACAGACAGTCACACAGAGAGACAGACAGTCTCACAGACAGACACACACACACACACACAGGCATACAGTCAGACAGACAGACAGACATACAGAGACAGACACACAGTCAGACAGACAGACAATCAGACAGACAGAGAGACGGACAGAAGGACAGACAAACATACATACAGACAGACAGACACACACACACAAACAGACAGACAGACACACAGAAAAACAAACAGACAGACATACAGAGAGACAGAAAGACAGACAAACATACATACAGACAGAGAGACAGGCAGACACACAAACATATATACAGATGTACAGAAAGACAGTCACACAGTCAATACAACAGACAGACAGAAACACAGACAGACCGACACACAGTCAGACAGCCAGACAGACAGAAACACAGACAGACGGATAGACAGACAGACAGACAGACAGCCACACAGTCAGACAGAGACACATACAGACAGTCACACGGACAGACACACAGTCAAACAGACATAGACAGAGACAGACGGAGACACATACATACATACCGACAGACAGACACACATACACAGAAACAGACAGACAGACGGACAGAAACACAGACAGACAGAGACACACACACACATACAGACACACACACACACACACACAGACATACAGTCAGACAGACAGACATACAGAGAGACAGAAAGACAGACAGTCACACAGTCAGACAGACAGACAATCAGACGGACAGAAACACAGACAAAAAGAGACACATACAGACAGTCACACAGTCAAACAGACATACACAGAGACAGACGGACACACACAGACAGATACACATACAGACAGACAGACACACAGACATACAGTCAGACAGACAGAAATACAGAGAGACAGAAAGACAGACAGTCACACAGTCAGACAGACACAGTCAGACAGACAGACAATCAGACAGACAGACAGACAGACAGACAGAAAAACAGACAAACATACATACAGACAGACAGACACACACAGACAGTCAGACAGACACACACACAAACAGACAGACAGACACACAGAAAAGCAAACAGACAGACATACAGAGAGACATAAAGACAGACAGTCACACAGTCAGACAGACAGATGGAGAGACAGGCAGACACACAAACATACATACAGATTAGGGGTGTGCAAAGCAGCCGGTATTTGTATTTGTATTTGTATTTGTTGGGGGGGGGAAGTATTTGTATTTGTTGAGGGGGGAAAAGTATTTGTATTTGTGTTTGTATTCGAGTTAAAATTTAAAATAGGCGCAAAAATCCATATTTTTTTTTGCGTTACACTTCTAATTTACGTTATGTAAGTGTAAGTATTCTTTAATTATCCATTATAATAATTATGG
>JAPQLA010000020.1:30495547-30506144 GCA_029822935.1 Naso vlamingii
ACACACACACACACACACACACACACACACTGTCCTGGCTCTTTGGCATGCAGCTCTTCTCACAGACCTGCAGCGCCTAGTTGCTCCATCCAGGAAACATGGTGGCAGCATCATTCTGCACCAACAGTCTTTTTCAGCATCATGTCATTTTTCTATTACAAACTTTGAGACATGTTGACATAAACAGTTGATCATGTGCTCCAAATTGTGGCAGCGCCAAACCAGGCGAGATAAGAGTCCATAGAGTGAAAATCTTTAAAATTGCAAACCTCAAACCTCTGAATAAGAAGTAAATGATAAGAAGTAATGACAATAAATTTACTCATCACTGAAACACTGAGACTGAGACTAGAGTTAAATTAAGTAAATCTTCCAGCTGAACATCATCATCATTGCATTTATCATCAAAGAGACACAACCAAACATCAAAACTGTCACCAAAGCAACCCGGTCCACACTGGAAAACTACCTCACTAAAATAAAAACCTGGATGCAAGCAAACTTCCTACAGATCGGCTGTGACAAATCTGACATGATAATCATCAACCACAAACCTTCACTAAAGCCACCCACAATTTCAGCCTGACGGTCGACAACTGCAGTCTGTCTCCAGCTCTGTACACACACAACCTCAGTGTCATTTTCGACAGAAACTCACGTTTGAACAACACGTCAATCAAATCACCAGAACTGCCCTCTTCCACCTCAAAAACATCGCTTGTCTCCGCCCCTCACTCTCCTCTGCTGCCCAAGGTCTCACACACACATTCATCACATTCAGAATAGACTACTGCAGCAGCACTCCATACGGTTCATCATCCAAAGTCCTCCATAAACTCCAACACATTCAAACTCTGCTGCCCGTCTCCTCACCCACTCCTCTCACCCCCATGACCACATCACCCCGTCCTCCAGAACCGTCTCTGGCTCCCTGCTCCCCAGCACATCCTCTTTAAAGTCCCCCCCCCCGTCCTCACTGACCTGCACCACCGCCACACTCCCTCCTGCAGCCCCCCCTCTGATGCACACCTGCTCTCTCCACCACTCAGAACCACCGCCGAACCCCCCCATCCAAACACATCCGAGACCGTCCTGACCTGAACTCATTCAAATCATTGATCAAAAATAGCTGCTCACATCTGATGATCGTTTTTCTTCACGTGTTCTTGATGTGTTCTTTGATGTGCTCAATCATTTTATACTGTTTATGTAAAATGTCTTTGAGTATTTTTGAAAAGAGCTATACAAATAAAATGTATTGTGATTATTATAAATATGGAGACACATTTATATTCTTTCAGCAAGTCCACTGACGACAAACATCCAGTTTTAAAACAAACCATTTCAATTCTAAAATGATTTAGAGGCTGAAATTCAGTGTCGACTTGTTTGGATGAATCAAGGTCTGACACGTTGCTGCAGATCAAACATTAACCCCGGTTCACCGGAAACACAGTGTGAATCGTCGAGCTCTGGGCCTGGCTTAACCCTGGGTTGATGATGGGTCAACTGGGCAAGTGTAAAAAGCCTTTTAACATCTCCGTCCCTGTTTGCACGCTGGCTGTTCACCAGTGTGTTCTTCACAGCAATCGATGAAGATTTAATTCAATTTCCTTCACACTGGATCCGTTACTGTAGCCGCAGCACTTCCGTTAATTCTATCTAATTCACAGACGAATTGTTTCAGTGCGACTGACAACTATTTTTGGTATCCTTTTGCTAAATCAATAACGTCTTACGATTAATTAAAATATAAGAACCTTGAGCCAACTGATCATTCCAGGAGTAAATTTATGTTTATTTATATTGAAAATTTCCTTGTAAATGGAGTTTTTCTGTTTGATATAGTGACTGTAATGGATCATGTCTGATCCGAGATCAGTGAACGTCTCACTGTACTTTACTGTCATGACCTCATGTCGCCTCCCTTTGTCTCTCCAAGTCAGCTAGCTTTGTTACTCCGTTTCCCTTCGTCACTTCTATGTCACTTCCGTTACCTTCGCCTCATTTTGATGTTTCTCTCCTTTACATCAGCCCGTCACACCACTTTCCTTGAATTGACTTCACTTTGACATTTGGTATAATATGAGTTTTAAATGTAAGCAGCATGAAGAAATGATTTTATCTCAGTGCTGAAGTTCAGTTACATCACGGTTTCATCATTTCAGTCTTTGTGAGTCAGTTTCCTGTGAATGCTCTTTCAGTTTCCACTGCACAACGTTTCCTCTGTGACTCTGAGGACTTATTTATGGCGTTTGCAGGTCACACCGTGTTGAAGTCATATTAAACTCTGCTGTTGGCTTGGTTTCACTCTGACATTAAGCCAGAGTTTCATTCTATCTCTAAATGAGTCGATTCTCTGAACATTCACTTCACAGCAGCGTCTCTCCTCGCCGACCGACCGTCACCCAAACTCCACCTGACACGGAGCTAAAAGGCTGCAGACATGCAAAATGAAACCCAGATTACACTTCCTCCTCCTCGTCTTCCTCTCTGACTGCAGAAGAAGAAATGAATCTGTTTCAATCTGCTCTGCTCTGTCTCATCTGACTGGTGGACCAGTGATGTCATCAATCACACCTGTACAGCAGATGAAGAGATGGGGAGCCAGGTTTCTTCTCTACCTGATGACTTTAGCTGCTTTCAGAGCTGCAGAAATATGAGAGCATGTGTAAGGAGAAGCTGCAGCTTGGATGATCAGCCTCTCTGTCGCTGCAGTTTGACTTGATGACAGTTGAACTTTTAACACAGTGTAACCACGGCAACCAGAGTAGGAAACAATATAGGAGCTGATCTTCTCCCAAACACAACAACATCTGTGGTTTTAGTGCAAATAAGGCCACATTTAGAAAAGAGCAGCCCTGCTAAAAAAGAAAAGTCTTTCCTTCATGTTTTTTAAAATAATCCACATTTACATGAACAACTGTACACGCTGTAGTATGCCTGCCAGGCTGGTAGATGGCAGTGTAACTTTGCTGCTAAGCCACAAATCAAAGATATTCAGCCATAGTTTGAGCTCTAAAATTATTCTACGAACAGTCCCATGTGCCTCATCTCTGCCTCCTGTATAAGGTAGGAAATTACCTGCACACGTCAGTGTGCCAGTGGGTGGGAGGTCTGAAGGTGAGGGGAGAACGAAGGCGTGTCTCGGCACATTCGCTATCTTGAGCCTGGTGCTAAGAAGTCGAACTATGCCAGAGTTCAGACCAGAAAAAATCTGGTCTAAACGGAGGTGCAAAGATTCTGCCTGGCATGTCTGCATGAGACAGGATGCACACACACACACGTCTCCACAGTCACACACACAGTTTCTGTTTGTCCACACACAGGAGTGTAGACTATTTAAATGTCCTTTGAACATATTTTCCATCAGAAACAGTTGCAGAGCCAGAAATAATAATAGTTTCATTCAAAATTAACGGCTTGTCACTTGTTTTTCTTTTTTTTTTCTTTTAAATTAAAAAAAAAAAAAAATACTGGGACATGCTCACAGTTCTTGGCAAAAATACTCCTGATAGTGACCTAGATGAGTGTTACACATGTTTTAATGTGTGTATCTGTGTTACATTCTACAGACATGAAGAAAACACACACAGCAGAGGAGAAACACATGAGTTTTTCCATCTCTGTTTCCTTCTGTCCCTCCCTGTGTGTGAGTGAAATCAGGTCATCAGAAATAAAGTGTAAATATTCAAGTAAACACTGTGTGTATGTGTGAGTGTATTTTGTATTTTTAAAATGATTCACACTGGAAACGATAAATGGGATCATAGCTGTCCGATTGTCTTTACAGATCAGTCGCTGACAGCTGGAGCAACTTGAGTCTTTATGGGATCCAGAAAAACAGAATGAAACAGCTGTGATGACGTCTGACAGAGACCGCCGCCACACGGGAACAAAAACTACTTCCACTTCTGTCAGAGCCTGATGGAGCCACACAGCTTATCCAACTTTAGAGACTTTTCTCATTGTGTTTCCTCCACCAAATGTTTCTGTGAAGGCATTGTGCAGCTGTCCTGCTGATGTCAGCAGACGAGGTAATGATCGCCACTATTTCAGACAACTTTTCTTTTTTTCCTTTTTTTCCACCGCTTTGAAGGTGCCCGCCGTCTAATGAGGTAATGAGAGGTAACGCAAGCAGACTCTCTGACTGGTTACTGCATCTCCAGCCAATCACACTCCCATGAATTGATGAGGTGGTTGTGAACAGCTGATAGGAGAATCCGCTCTGCGCAGGGGGTGGGGCCACAGCTTCTTCTCTGCAGGAGACAGCGAAGGTGGAGTCTTACACCGCTCGAATAACTTAAAACCTTTATGCCAGACGTTTGCGCCTCGCGCCACAGACGAGTGTATGACAGGGCCCTAACTCTGGATGACCTGCAATTTTCTATGAGCTCAGATCAGACTGAAGTTGTTGTACTTGGCCTTAAACAACTTAGAAACAAACTAGCCAATGACATAACTACTCTAGATGTTTTTACTCTGGCCTCCAGCACCACAGTGAGAAACCTGGAGGTTATTTTTCATCAGGATTTGTCTTTTAATTCCCATATTAAACTTCTTTTTTCACCTCTGTAATATCGCGAAAATCAGGCACATCCTTTCAGTCAATGGTTGGGTCCTAAATATGTGAATAAATAAATAAAACTGACTTGATTTGACATGAATTGCTGAGGTGATGGAATAAAAATAGAACTGCAGATTATCTGAAGTGTTTTTAATGTACAAGATAAGTGAGCATACTTTAGGCAAAGAAGACAGAAAATTTAAAAAAAAGGAAGGGGGAAAAAAAAGAAGCAACAGTTTTTTGTCCAATTAAGAATAATGTAAAATTTCCCATCAGGCTTTTGTGTGTCTTCATGACATGAACTGACTGAGTTTGATGGAAGAAAAGCTGAACTCCCCTCTGACATCACAGACACATTCACCAATCATGTCTGTTGGCAGCTTAAACAACACAGTCGGAGAATAAAGAGATAAAGAGAAATGTGAGGACGAAGAGGATCAGCCTGATAGTGATATTTGTGTTACAGAAAAGTTGACAGAAGAGCATTTATTATGAAACAGTTTGTGTTTTTCTGCAGATTGAAGCAGGAAATATTTCCTGAGGAGAAAAGGAAAATCAGCTGACTCTTTGTTAGTGAACCAACTCTTTCTGCTCTGCTTTTATATTTTTTAGTCAGTTGAATATAACCAGTTCATCCCTCAGGCCAAGTCCCCGTCCCTGGGCATCCTGGGAAATGTAGGAAATCACTCAGTGAAGCAGGACCAGAATTGGCTTTGTTGCCCAAGGTTGTGAACACATACAAGGAAATCTGACTGTGGATTTGTATTGCTGTCAGTATACAAAGACACACAGCTGAGAAATGAATGGTCAAAACTGTAATGTAAACTAGTGTGTAAAGAAGAGGTCTACAAATACAAAATAACCACCAGTGACCATCAAACGTAAATATAAGGTAAGGACTCTAAGCTGTAAACAATACAAATCCTCAAACCCTAAGCAGAACTTGGTTTGGATGTGAAATGATTTGCTTTTTAAACCATAGTCATCTACATCTACCCAAAGCTGTAATCCTCTCAGTCAAAGGGTCATTTCCTGTTGTTGATTGGATTTATGTGTTCAATCCTCAAAGATACATTCTGAGCACACGTCACACTCAATGTTATTTTTCTGGAGAAAGTGTTTAGTTACATGAATCTTACAGCTTTTTCACAAGAGCTAATTTATCAGTGGCAAACCTGACCCAGACTGGAACTGACCACATCCATCTGACCCAGACTCCCTAAACATGCTCAAAAACTCTCCAAATTTGGCATGCATATCCCGCCTGGCAAAATTTTTTACAAAATGTAAAACTTAACTCCCATGGTGCCAAATTGTGCTCTCTAACGCCACCTAGAAACACTGAAATGGCCACTGTGGCCCATAGGAATATCATAGAGAAATCCAACTGAAACTCCATTGTTTGTCTCATCAAGACCTGAAAATCAGCCTCTGAACCCCTGACCTAAATCCAACAGGAATTTTCATTTTAAAATAAGATTTCAGCCCCAATTTTGGCCATGAGGTTATCAATCGTATTGGCTTGAAATGCTAGCAGATGACTAAGGACACAATGACGATGAAAAATTCTTTGTCAATGTCTTTCTCCGGTCTGGACGGCATCCAGTAGCTGTGCTCCGCGGTGCTCTCACACTTTCATTACTTAAAAACTGACTGTGCATCTACATCGCTCTTTACGGTAACTCGTCCCGAGCAGGTCCTGAGTCAGCCAAAGTATCAAGAGAAGGCAGAGGGCGCTGTGTCTCCACACACAGTCACCACCACACACATACAGAAGCCCAGAAGTGATGACTGAGCAGCATTACTTTTGTATGTCTATATTTTATTTTTTAGTAATATGCTACTGACTCCACCTTTAAAATTTACAACCACATTTGGATGTGATGTTTAACATTGTCAGTTAGTAATAAAGACAAAATGAGTCTAAATATGAATACAATTCATTAGCCATGTGAATTTATCATAAAAGATCTTCATGCCAGGGTGCCAACATGAAGCTGGTGCAGGTCATCCTCCATCACGTGCACAAGCTTGATGTTTCTGCCTCAGTGGATGAGGAGGGCATGGTGCTGCTCTTCCTCACAGGGAGTGGGAGAAGAAGAGAAGACATTTTCACTGCTGTCCCCCCAGCCAAACCAACGCACACAGGGGTCAGGCACGGCGAGTTGCTCCCCGTGGTCTCTGCAGCTCTATGGACACCAGGCCCACCTAAACCATCTCTACAAATGCAGACAGTCACTGTGGGAGAAAAATTACTGAGTGTGATAAGTGCTTCTTCAGTAATGAAAACTACAGAGGTGACTATTGAGGATGGCTTCTTTTTTGTCGTCAGTACTTTCTATTCTGGAAAGATGCACTCCTCAAAATGTAGACTTAAGACTCTAAATACATTTTTGGTTCTCCTTTATTATCACCTGTCCAGAGTAGAGCAGACCACAACACTGGTCAGTATTGGCCTGTCACAGACATACTAGTATTAGTGTGTATGATATTAGCCAGATATCAGCTGATATGAAAACTTTTGGGTTATAAAGGAACCAACGATGAAAAAAGATGCTTGAGGTGATTAATAATAATTATACTTTCATTAAGGGCTGACTGTTTCAGTACACTGATGTCATTATAGACAAAGTTTAGCTTTAATCTATAAACTTGTCACAAATGTGTGCATGTCAGCCCCAGTAATTGCATGTTGATCTAAGCATGGTACAAATTTTGCTCTGTAGCAGGCATAGAGGCATCACAGATCGCCCTGACGTCCAACTAGCTGATGTACTGAAAGAAATAAGTACAATGTGACATATAAAAGCGCCTTTCTGTTTCAGACAGTCATGTTACTGATCCTGACCTTGTTTGTCACTTAGCTTAAAACGCATAAAGAGCCGACAATAACGTTAATCGGTTTTGCACGCCATGATCGATTAACGTTAACATACACATAAAAGCTAATATTAAGAAAACTAAACTACAATGTTAACCATGACTTATTAACATGTAGGCTAATTTACTCTAATGACTCCTGATGAAAAGTTATGCAACAATTGCAATTTAAGTTAACTTAATAGCTTACAGTTGTTCGTTATGTCAGTTGATTAAAAAAATAAAGCTTTAAAAAGGTTTTGCAAATCTCGACAAAATGTAGCGTTAATTGTAAATTACTACATTTAACAATATACTTTAAAGGAAAGGTTTGGTTTTTTGCACATTAAGCCTTGTAATAAGGATATTTACAATCATATATGATGTTTTACAGCATAATTATGACGACCGGCACAGTCCTGAGAGCTGGAGCTCATCATCATCACTGCTAGCTGAAAACAACAGAGGAGCATGAGCACTCAGACAATTTGTCAAAAAATACAATAAATGCTCGTTTTAAAAGATGAGAAACTCGCAGAATGTCTAGTGGTGTCCTCTCATGTAGCCTATCGACAATAAAACACAAAATTATACATGGATCTTTCAGCTGCTTCACGAAATTAACAAACAGACATTCCTGGGCTATATATCCATGTTTAGCTTCGTGTTTTAGTGTGAGCACATGAGACTCCTGAACCAGTCAGCTCCAACCACATTGTCCATGTAGCCCCATACATCCAGACACACACTCACTGGTTCACCACACATGTACACCCAACACTAATGCACTAGGCACTTTATGAACACTCTAAGGCTATGATCGTGTGACTGTTGATGTATTTTTGATTGCTTTTATGTTTTGTTTTTTTATGAGGCAAGTAAGAATTTCATTGCATGGTTTTTAACCTATGTACATGACAAATAAACATTTTTATCTTTATCTTTAAACCAATGGATGACGTCAACGGCGAGTTTGTCCAGTGTTTTTTTACAGTCAATAGTTCACACCAGCGACAAACCCTTCCAGCGTTTGCTTGCAAGTGACCCGAGACCACCCTTTTCAAGAGGGCCAGAGTCCAGTTGTTAGGTTCGAACAGGAAATCTCAGACTACATTCAAACCAACCCAAGTGAAACGTGCTAGGTGGCTGAATGCTCCAGGATTGGGTTAAACCAGACTAAACAAGGCTGGTGTGAAATGACCTAAGTCTCTGCATCTGGGTCCAAAAAACCACTAAAACCAAAATGTTACAGCAGCATCTGATAATAATTTGTATAATTTTTAATAAATAACATTAACCTGAAATTAATGTTTTGATTCTCTGATGACGCTCAACTATGTCAAACACTTTCAAACTAAAAAGAATAAAATGTGTCTGTCCCGCTCAACAGCTTCCTATTTTTCAGTGCAGTGTTATTTTGGCAACTATTTTTCATTTTGTCTTAGTTTCAGTCTTGAGGACAAAATGCTTGTTATGCCAATGGCCAGTAGTAAAGTCAATATCACAGAAGCTAAGCAGGTGTGGGCTTGGTTAGTACTCCAATGGGAGACCTCCCGGGGAAACTAAGCCGCTGCTAGAAGTGGTCAGCAGGTGGTGATCTTTCCTCTGGCCAAAAAATCTGTCCCATTGCCCCAGTGCAGTGACGAGGACACTGTGGTGCAGGAGATGCCATCCTTTAGATGAGACGTTAAACCGACCTCCTGACTCTCTGTGGTCATAAAAAACCCCTTGTCACAAAGAGTCGGGGGTTCCCCGGTGTTCCGGCTAAATTCAGTTTGGCCCCCTAATCATCCCCAAATGAACTGTCTTATTCATTAATCTCTCCACCTCAAGCTGATGTGTGGTGAGCATTCTGGTGCAGAATGACTGCCGTGCATCGCCCAGGTGGGTGAGGGTTAGTGAGAACCATGACAACTTAACAAAAAAGATATTATAACTGTAATACAAACCCCACTTGCTATTACCAGTAGAAGGCACAATGTGTGTGAGTATTGTTGGCATGTCAATCTTGTCAGAATAGCATTTTAAGCAAAAAGCCAAAATTTCAGACAGATTAGATTTTAAATCAAGTTACAACAACTTTCTGTCATTGGTGAATAAAGCCATCATCAAGGTGATGTCTTTGATGAAACCTCACATGCTAAATTCTATTCAGTATCAATAAGGTGTAAACATTATTTTGATCAACATAAAACTGAGTCCTTTAAAATTTTGAAGACTTTAGAAGTTAGAAACATATCTTCGCTCACTGCGAGATGCTCAAAATGTCCACCCCACCATGCCCACACCATTAATCCTAAATGAAAGCTTTTTATAACTTTTCATGGCAGAGGTCTTAAGAGTGTGCACACCAAGTCATCCAGATGAAATCTGTTGGAGGAGTTTGTTAAAGTAAAACATGTCAAATTTTTGACACATGCTGTCGCCAGTAGGTGGACTCCTATTATTGATATAAAGTTTGAAGCAAATTGAACAATGTACCCTAAATTATTAGCATTTCATTGTTCATGGTGAGACACTCAAAATGGCGGCCCTGCCACACCCAGACCGTAACTTTAAAACAAAAGATTTTAATATCTTTTGATCCCAAAGGGGTTAAGAGTACACACAGCAAATTTCATGAGAATCTCATAAATTCCTTAGGAGGAGTTTGTTAAAATACACAACATGTAAAGACTTTTTTGTAGATCTAGGTCTGATATACACTCACCGGGCACTTTGTCAGGTACACCTTGCTAGCACTGGGTTGGACCCCTTTTGCTTTCAGAACTGCCTTAATTCTTAGTGGCATAGATCAACAAGGTGCTGGAAACATTCCTCAGACATTCCGGTCCATACTGACACGATAGCATCACGCTGTTGCTGCAGATTTGTCGGCTGCACTTTCATGAGGTGCTCTAATGGATTGAGCTATGGTGACTGTGGAGGCCACTGGAGTTCAGTGAACTCACCGTCATGTTCAAGAAACCAGTTTGAGATGATCTGAGCTTCGTGACACGGCGCGTTCTCCTGCTGAAAGTAGCCATCAGAAGATGGTACACTGTGGTCACAAAGGGATGGACATGGTCAGCAACAATATTCAGGTAGGCTGTGGTGTTTAAACGATGCTCAGTTGGTACTAAGGGGCGCAAAGTGTGCCAAGAAAATATCCCCCACACCATCACACCACCA
>JAPQLA010000020.1:30506244-30522527 GCA_029822935.1 Naso vlamingii
AAGTTTGGACTACAAACACTGCCGTCTTGTCGAAAATCCTAATGCGTGTAATTGTTCTATTTAATGCTAGAAATATGAATCATGTTGTATAACAAAGGCAGTATGAAATATACGTATTTTGTGTTGCAGATTGATATGGTTTATATGTGTTTACACAAGTCTACTGTTTTCTTATATAACTTCAGAGGGCCAATATCTGCCCAGATCTTTTCCACTCCAACCATAAGTGGCATCATTTAACAAATCAAAAGTCAAGGTTGACACATAAAGTAGTGAGCATTTTAGGAAAAAAAATCAACTTTGTATGACCTCAGAACCCTGAACTCATGAAAGTCTCATCAATCTGACAGGATGTAAATATTCTGGTGACTTCCTGTTTATATTCTCGGTGGCTGTAAACTGTCCGGCTTGATCGCAGCCTTTTGTCACCGCCCCCTGCTGCAGCCGCCTGGTCTCGCCAACTTTCCAGGCGAGGCGCAGTTCAACCCGAACGAGCCTATTGTCTCCGCCATCAAATGGCGATGCACCTTCGTCCAAGTGCACCTGGCTTTTAAAGGGGATTAGAGACAACACACACACGGTGTAGCGCTACACCCAAAACACACCTTCATTTAGGGTCTAAATCTATCACCCGTCGTGCCTTGGGTTAGGGCTATTTTTGTGAATCTGGCGCAGCGTAGGCATAGCTGTGCTAGACACCACAAGTAGGTGTGGCAAAATAGTTTTTGGCAATTTGGTGAACCAGGTGCAAAGTGCGCCTTTGGCGCAGCAAAGAAGTAGGGGGGATGCATGTGTGTGGGCGTGATCACAGCTGACTTCAATCATGGCCAATCAAATCAGCTCCTCTCATCACCTTTAAATCAACTGTTGTGCGGCTCGACATGGCTGAAGAGGCAGCAGACCGGCTCCACCAGCCAAACTTTAGGCAAGAGGAAACTGATGTCCTTGTCCGGGAGGTTCAGGCTCTTATTTATTTACAGCATCACTGATGAAGAGTGACGTGCTCGTGATGTCACTGATGTTGTTAAAAGCAAAAACATTCCAGATCAGTTTAGGTGTTTTATTTGCAAACTTCACAGGAAACGTTCAGCCTGTTGTCACACAGCAACAGCTCACGCAGATAAAAATCCACAGACCTCACAGAACACAAGTCCTCTCCTGATCCGAGACCAGCCTGTTTGTTCTTACAGCTCTTCATGGCTGAATCCAGACTGGAGACCGCGCACATGTTCCATCTGTCCCAGGCTGAGTTTTGAAGTTAAACATTATAATCGATGAGCAGCCACGCGCCCTGCTGATGGAGGAATGTAACATCAAAGCTGAACTGTGTCAGTGTGATCCGAGCATGTCTCGTAAGTTCAGTGTTTCAAAGTGAAAAAAATTCCAAATTTATTGAAAAGATGTGGATCAAATAATTTCCAAAATTCACAAGATATTTGTATCTAACAAGCATTTCTACTTCAAACCATATTGTTGGTGTTTTCCCTTAAAAAGCGCCGTTTTCACTGCGCTCTCAGAGTTTTTTGCTCTCCCGAGTTGATAGATTGACAGAGAAACGATGGTATAGAAAAGAGGTGAAAAGTTCATTTGAACGTGGAAAAAATGACCCAAATAACTGACTGAATGCAGCATTTTTAATCATAAAAATACTGACTTTTGTCTGTTGAATACAGGTGTTTGTATGTCCGCTCCTGCTTTACTTCCACGGTGCTGCTGCATCACGACGCTCCTGCCTGATTCACATCCACTTCAACAGAAAAGAGTCAACTAATTATGTTACGTGATCGACTGAAATAGGACGTGTCGTTCAATATTAACGTGTTGATTATTTATGTAGCCTAATAAAACACAGAGGACATCCGCCAAACCCATCTGTGGGGTTTGGACAGGTCTGCCATGTGCGCATCTGTCCAGATCGACCAACATTGTTCTAGACCAGCTGCGCTCGGCTGCGCTGAATTCAGATGCGGTCTGAGCTGGCGTCAGCGCAGTGCAACTTCTGACACAAAAATGACTGCAGCAGGCGGACTTTTATCGACACTCCCCCTGCTGTGCCGTCACACCCATCTTGGCGTATTTGCAAGTGCACTCAGCGCAGCTGCACCTGCACGAAATTGCAGGTGCTTAGACTAGACTTGTGCCTGGCACGAAGATAGAGCCCCTGAGTCTCAGTTTTGTGTCATCAAACATCAAAGTGGAAGAGAACAAACCCCAGCTGAACTTCAATCACTGAAGTTTTCCTCAGTCACATCTCAGGTCAGCTGGACTTTGATAAATTTCTCAATAGGCAGTTTACTATTAAGTTTTCCAAAGTAAATGATGAATGAATAAAATATTCTAAATATAACAAAAAAGATTCTCCTGTATTGAAATTGAGCTTTTATTTAAAGACAAATCAAATTTTTTTTAAACCACATTTTCAGATCACAAAATGAGTCATTTAGAAATGTGAGATTTTCTGAGATTTGTGGGTGGTTGAAAAATTTACTGCATATTGCAGAAACACTTCTGCTTATCCAAACTTGCCTTGAGGCTCCAGGAATAATGTTGAGACTGCGGTCCAAACAAACAGAGAAATCCAACTTGATTTGTTTGAGATAAACTATATTTATCTAGAAGCTGAAGCACCACAATGCTTCGCCCTGACAGCTTAGCAAGAAAACAAAAACCAAGACAGGTCCTACAAGCCTTCCTAAAAGGCTGAGAAACTTTAGTTATGTGTAGACAAAAACTTTTTGCCTCTCATCCAGAAGCTTCTTCAGTATATCAACTTTTAAAACTGAACAAACCTCATGGATGCAAAGTGAAACATCTTCAAGAAAGTGAAACAGGTTCCTCACAGCATGGCTCTAAGAATCTCCTGTTTTTGCTGAACCGTGTTTGGCAGCAAAATCACAGCAGCGCTTGTGGAATCTGACTCGTCTCTTTCTCATGAATCCAAACAGTCACGGCGCCAACACCGATCACGAGCAAACGCTGGTTTAAGAACACAAACACCGCTGACAGCCCTGACCAACAGATTTTCTTTTTTTTGAACTTGAAATTTTATTTTGCATCAGGTCTTTAACAATAAAACATACACACACACTGATACGAACAAAGAGACATATTAATTCAACAAAACAAAACAAAAAATAACCCTGACCAAGAGATGCAAATGCCGGAAACACTGGGATGACATCAGGAAGAGGTTCACTGCCAAAGTCACCTTGCAGAATGAAACCTTGGTTTCCATAGCAACAATTCCAACCTACATGTACCAAATCATGGAAACGTTCAAGGTGTGTTGGAGCGTTTTGTAAAGATCGACCCAACGATGAACAAACATGTCAAACCGGCACAAAGAAAGGAGTTCCTGATGTTACAGGGGCACAACCATACAGCCAATCACAATTATTGAAAAAAAAAAAGACAAAAAAAAAGAACGCCGTATGAGAGAGAGTGAACTGATGACATTTCTCCTGTATGAGCTCATACAGCAGCTCTCTGTGATGTCAACTGTCAAGCTGGTGTCCTGTCGGCTGGCACACTTTCAGTTTTCTACCTGTGTTTGATGAATAAAACGCAGAAATAACCCTAGCCTTTGACTCTAAGCCTGCAGTTTCCTCATACAATAATTCATTGTATCATGGCAAAAAAAGCCATAGTGTTTGCGGTCACGGCTTGATGGAGCTTCGTCAGCGTCCTGTGGAAGAGAAATTCAGATGAGAGGAGGAGCTCAAAAACGTCCACTGGACTTCAGGCTCACAGCTTCAGACAATCACCGAGCGACAGCAGCTGCGAGCCTCAACACATCAGTTCCAACAGTGTCAGGTAGTCAGTTTTACTTTTTAAACACGGATTTGCCTCACAGGGTTTTACATCCTGTCCAGAATACAGCGCCCTCTATCGGCGGACTGTGGTAGGACTCTGGAGGTGGACAGTCACGAGCACATGTTCCAACGGATCAGCGCATACAAAGTTACAACAACAAGAAAAAGAAATGAAGGTGAACATGTCAAACACACCTGTTGCGACGCTGACACGGCTGCCTTTCCACACAGACTCACCCCGGCTGAGGTTACTGTTACTGGTTTTACTGGCCACCGTGAGCCATTCTTCTAAGTTCCACCCATGAGTGGACCGAGTTGTTGTTGGTCACTCCTCAGTTTGAAACGGGTTCATTTCACACGAGTCCTCTGTGAATTTGAACCATGTTGCTGTTCGTCTGGTGTGAGAGGCTCAGTGTGATGGATTTTTGCTCCTCAGATCAGACTGCTTTAGTTTCCCTCTCACAGCTCTCACGTTGTTACTGTGAAAATGTCTCTGTGATCAAATGTTGTTTTGCTGTGCAGCTCTGTTACAAAAGGTTTTGTGGATGTGCACGCTTTCATCAGCAACGTTTCCTGTCAGCTCACTGATCCCCGCAGAGTGTTTTTAGTTTTCAGGTCTCAGTCAGGTGTTTGTGTTTCATTCTCAGAGGTGAAATAAAATGTCAGACCTGCTGAGGTCAAACAGAAGGAGATGAATGAGGCATGATGGGAAACTAATCTGCTGCTGCTGGTCTTCAAACCGATTTAAAGGTTCAGTTATTTCTCCGTCAGCCTAAATTAAACATGACAGTAGCTAGAAATCCCTCTCATTCACAAATAATCATCATGAACATGTAAATCACCTGGTCCAGCTTTGAGCTGTTTGTTCTGAAGGTCTAAAATCACGTCAGCTTCGTCTCTGATCAATACATCTGCTTTGTGTTCCAGCATACCGTCAACAGGCAGGGTTCGAACACACATGGCGTCTTCGTGCGAGCCTCCAGCCTTCTTACTGCCGATCTTTCTACCGTGTGTTTAACACTGTGAGGCAGTTCGGTCAAACGTCTGATGACTTGTACTTTCACTGGGAACTGAACCACAGTCTCCTGACGCACTCACCTGCCCTGACCTCCATTCCTCTCTGGACTTTTCACTCATCCTACCTTGTCGTGACTGCTGTTCTGAAGGGTGACACCAAGGACCCAATTTTGACGATCTATGGCGCATGGTCTAAAGCGCACAGTGCAGGTTAACTGAGGTTTGTCAAGTCCACTTTAATATTTAGAAGGCACAAATTCTCAGTGT
The DNA here is from genome assembly GCA_029822935.1 of Naso vlamingii. Taxonomy (NCBI): domain Eukaryota; kingdom Metazoa; phylum Chordata; class Actinopteri; order Acanthuriformes; family Acanthuridae; genus Naso; species Naso vlamingii. The sequence goes on from JAPQLA010000020.1 coordinate 30,511,341, forward strand.
AAAGTGAGGCGCAGGGTGCAGAGGGATGGATTTCTTTCCTTAATTAATCATCGGTGTGTTTAACATGAATTGGACCCATCAGTGTGTCGTCTGTCATCACCTTAAAGAGTTTGTCTAGTCTTCAAACTACTTAAAGTGCTTTCACAACACGAGTCAGCATTCACCCGTTCACACACACATTAATACACCAATGGAGCAGCTGTCAGGAATGTGTTTTTCAGTATCTTGCCCAAGGACACTTCGACAAGCAGACCAAAGGAGCTGGGGATCAAACTACCAACCTTCCGATTGGTAAATAATCTGCTCTACCTACTGAGCCACAGCCGACCCTGTCAGGTTCGCTTGAACAGGGCGTGCTGTTGTTTGGATGGCGGAGACAATCAGTCACAGATGTGAGTGTTTCAGAGGAAACGGGCACACGAGCAGATTATCTGTCATCCGTCAGTCATCTCAGTACACGGTGTCATTATGATAAACTCCGTGATTTCGTTTCCAACAGAAATGCACTGATGGGCCATTTAACTTATCATGAGCCTAGCCCTGCAGAACGTACACACCTTGTGAACACACACGTTTGCACGCATCTAAACAGGAAAACACTGCGCCAGACTTCAGACATGGTTTTTGTTGGTGAATAGTCTTTTGAGATCAACACTCCCATGAGCACACACACGAGTGTGGGTATGTTTGCTATTTAGACAACGTGGCCGCTAAGCACGAAAATGACAACCGGGTCGGTTGTGAAGTAGCAACGAGTCCTGTTTTGTTTTTGCAGCTTGAATCTCAGTGAATGACAGAGCTGCATGTGAACAAGAGACGCACCAGGTGAGACCATGATATGATTTAAAAGGCCATGGCTGTGTGTGTGTGTGTGTGTGTGTGTGTGTGTGTCAACTGAGGTGCAGTAAAAACCTGCTGACCAGCACACACATGATTTTACAACAACCACAACCAGTCACTTCATTTCAGTGTCAGTGATTATAATTATTTATTTTATTATTTATAATTGTGTTAATTAATCATCTGGAGACTCTTTAGATTTATTACAACCTGGCAACCCTTCGTCTGTTCGAAGGTCTCCTGCAGATTATTTCTGACCACTACACACAGAATTTTTTAACACAATGATTTGCAGTGAAACATAGAAAACAGCAACCAACAAGCATCCATCTTCAGTGAGTGCAGTTTAATGTTTTGCAGGCTGCTGGAGGAGAAGAAACAGAAATAAATAAAAACTGCTGTTGACCAACTCTGACCTGATGAGAGGAATGTGCTGTGCAAACATCAAACAGCAGCTCGTTTCCCTCCCTGAGTCTCTGAGTCTCTGACCAGATGTTGGAGCTTCTTCAGAGAATTTCTGAAATCAACAAACAGCAGCAGAAGCCGAGTGAAGTCACTTCAAACACTGAATAATCAGAATCATCAGCTGGTTCATCGCTTCAGCACAGGAAGGAAACGTGAGCTTGGCTGATCGCGTCTGTGAAGCTCACTGAGTCTAACCCGAAAAAGCAGATGTCATCATAAAAACAGCTTAAGCTTCATCACAAACGTGACAGCAGCCTCCACCTGCAGTCACCTCATCATGCATGAATGCACCACTCATCACAGACTCCGCCCCCAGTTTAATGCGCTGCAGCCTGAAGGCTCTGCCGTCCTGCAGCGCACACTGAGCCAAAGAGAAGAAAAAACTTTCAGAATGAGAAAACAGTAATGTGATAAAACTAGAGCTCTCGATCAATTAAAATGTTTCATCACAATTAATCGCCTGACTGTCCGTAGTTAACGTGAGATTAATCGCAAATTAATAGCACATTTTCCATCTGTTCTAAGTGAAATTTAACGGGACATTTTTCAAGTTTTTAACACTCTTATCAACATGGGGAGGACAAATATGCTTTCTTTATGCAAATGTATGTTTATTATTATTGCAACAATCCAAAATGATGAAAAATAAAAATACGGTCCAGAATATTCTCCTACCGTGTTATGTCAGCACACACTACAGATCTCCTGTCTGTCTGTATTCACACAACATGACTGATCACCGACAGGCTGCTACACACTACAACTACACACGTTCACTGGGAGACGCCTACAACGAGTGAGTTTCGTCCCCAGTCAATCAATCAATATATTTTAGTTTAATAAATATATTTTATTGTCCCCACGGTGAAATTTTTCTTGGGCTGTGACAGCCACCGAACAAAATGACAACAACGCAGCACACAAGGACGTCCATGTTAAGACGCAGAATAAATAACACAGAACAAAACAGAATCAATCTACTCATATGACTCGACAAAGATCAAAAAGAAAGTACAGTCACTTAAATACTGATCGGCCGCGTCGACGTATGTTTATGTTTATTTTATTTAACAAGGAACAGTGCACATTAATGAACATGATGACTTAAAATCAAACACGTAAATGTGCCAGATTTAATTTTTAATTTTCATCTGCAGTCCCTGGCAGGCTGATGGTGTTAGACATAAAAATTAATTCAAGCAACAATAATACCGTATCGGCGTGTGATCGGCCACATCGGTGCACGATTGTTCGATTTGATTTAAAGTTACTACAAACTTGTTATCAGTCTCGAAACATGATTACGGTTTGTTGTTTGTTTATTTTGAACATGAAAAAAGAGTCATGCATATTGTATTATATTTGATAAAGAAATCAAATGTCCAAAATGTCCAAACAATGTACGATGAATAGCCTAAATAATAAATAAATAAACAAATAAAACTTCATCTTTCATATAAAGAGCAATTAAATGTTCTGTCACAGTGAGTGTGTGTGTGTGTGTGTGTGTGTGTGTTATTTACTGTCCAGCAGCTGATTTACAATTTGACAGTTTTATTTAACGAAGCAGCTTTTAATTTAACAGCCGACACCTCAGTACTTTCAGAGGTTCCTTTACTGCCTCCTTCTTTCCTTCCTCTAGGCTACCTTCTCCTCCTCTTCTGCTATCTGCGCGTTACCGTTTCCAAAGTCTAGGAGCATCAACATCTGAGCTAAAAATGTTTGTTGGTGTCACCTGGGCACCAGCGGTTCAAATGGAAACGTCCACAGCTCTGACACAGCGCTGTGACGGTGGATGGCTACGGCCTGCCTATGTGAAACTACTCCTGTACCTTATCATTACAGCTGAAACTGTCTCGTCTAATTCTGGTCTGTCTTTATTTTTTTGACGGTGGCAGCAAAGTGAAATGAAGTCTGAACATCCTGGTTCTTTTCCAATAAGTTCCTTATTCAGCAAAGCACGTAACTGGGGACCAAAATGTCCTCCACCTGTCCGCTTACCCTGCTCACAGTTACATTAAAGCTCATTGCAAACTTTTCCTGTTCCCGTGTTTTGGTCCTCACTAGCACTCCTGACACGACCACAGTTAGCTAAACGTAGCTAAAGGTTTCCAGGACTTTCACTTGTAATGCATAATTGTCACAGTTTGGTATTATTACTTTTACTTACACTTTATCCACCACTGTTTATAGGCCAATGTATCATAGTTAGACCTTTGTTGGAAAACAAAATCTCCATCTTGATCTCTTTGAATTTGACCCGTTTTATTTACTGACTGTGGCTTTATTGGAGCATAATGTCCTCTTTTCTATACGGCATGTTTTGTTTGTCTTTCAGTTCATTTAAAACTTTCAAATGGCCGTTAAGGAGCAAAGTTATCGAGCAAATTAAGCATCATAGCCACTCCAGCTCAGTCAAGCTCCGGAAAATGCTGTGGCGTGCAGCGCACGCTCGACTTTGTTGGTGGTTGTCAGAGGACTTTACACCTGGAACCTTTACCTGTTGTGTGATGACTGAAACTGGACTTAACTGGTTAGATAAAGTTATTGTACTCTAGTTAGTTTCTCTGTGCCTGTTTTGTTTGTTCCTCATGCTTTTAGAGCCTTTGAGCCTCCTGAGGTTAGATTATTAAACTGGATGCATGAATGTTTTTTTGATGAGAGATTCTTACAATTTGTGTACTACTGTGACCTACTAAGAGTTAGTTACATTATTCTTTATATTTATTGCTTTATTACTGATTCAATGTGCATTGCTTAATTCAGCCATGTTACACACACACGCGCGCGTGCGCCTGTGCTGTGGCAGATGACGGGATAAATCATGTAAATTGTGCCTGTGTGCTGTAATCCGTGTCCTGATCCCACACCTCATATTTTTTAACACTTCCTAACCAGCTAAGCTAACCAAAGCCTGAAAAACCCAGTGTGCTGCATAGAATTTCAAGGTGCATTTACTTCATTAATTCAAAATAAATGCTGTCCACTTTGTGACAGTCATGTTTCATGTTGTGTTTCCGTGGACTAAAGAAACCAGTAAATGGTCTAACACCCTGTATACTGGAGCAAAGACCCGTAACAGTTCTCTGTTCCAACTAATTCAATCAAGGCTGCTTCTGAAACTGAACCAAATTAAAAGTTTCCAAAGATTCACAGCACTACAAATGATATTAATTACACATTCAGAGTGAATTTTTCATTAAAAGCAGCAGAACCTGAGCCTGTGTGGCTGCTGGAGGAAACTAACAGGTTCACCTTTCCAACCACTTCAGTGTCTTTCACTAAACTTAAAAAATTCCAGCAAATTCAACTGTTGGGAAAGAAAAAAATCTCACCCAACTGATTTTCTTGAGTGGATTGTTGATTATTTTAGTGAAATTTGATGAATTTTGAACTGCAATAATTGTGTTTAAAGCAGGAAATAATTCACTACTGGGCAGCATAGAAAACCTGTTTTCTGACTGGGAGGGGGGGGTTATCGTTTAAAAAACAAGGCGCTCGTACAACCGAGAAGAGTGTGTGTACTTCAGTGTGTGGGGTGGACTTGTGCAGTGGGTTGGGTGATGGGTTGAAACAAAGAACAAAGAAAAAAACAATTCAAAAATGATATTTCTGGCAAATATATGGAAGAGGAAAGGTTGTGTGAGGGGTGCACTCACTTATTTTGTAACACTGTGTGGAAAATTTAATTTATTAACTGGGTGACAGATAATCCAGGACAGTTGTTTGTATATCAGTTGTAAAAAAAATTTGAGATTGTGTTGAAATTAGTTAAAAAAGGACAAAAAAAAGTGAGACAGGGATGTCTAAGTTTTGCTTCTACCTTTTCAGACACCGTTTCTTTAGTCAGTTTTTTAATTTTGTTATTGAAATTTTTGGTTTGAAATAAAGTCGTTCATTTTTCATTCATTGAAATGTTGAACGCATGGTTATTTTTACAGTCGTCATTAAAAGTCTGTGGACTCATTTGACGACGGGTGCCGATACAGATGTTCAGTGACAGATGTTTGAATTGACCCTGACTAGTTAAAGTGAGTTAATTTAAAATCCACTAAACTGTGCAATGTGGAAGAAATGTGGATTTTTTGTCCACGTCCACTTTGACTGAGTGATGACTGTGTTTCACATGAATCTGGCCAATTTTCTGATGTAATTGCTTCACATTTGTAGCGCCTCACAAGCCTGGTTTCCATCTCAGTGTGAAGCAAATCTTTCAGAAAGTTCACAAAAAAAGAAAGAAAGAAAGAAAAAGTGAATTAGGTGTGTTTCCATCAAAATGGTTGGAGCGAATAAACTACGCCAGTTTTGTCAGAAGATGACAGCATAACGTATAACACAGCTGTAATAAAGTGTAGAAGAAGAAGAGGTTACAAACCGAAAACGAAACAAGTAGTTGCCCTGGCAACGTGCAACTTGATAATGGACGGAGATCTGCAGGAATTATTTTTAATTTGTGGTCTCTTCATGGGTCCACAGGTATCCCTTGTTGTTGTTGTTGTTGTTGTTGTTGTTGTTGCTAGCAGCCATGCTGCTGTGTGTAGCCTAATGTGGGAACCAGAAAGAAGTCGGAGTAAACAGCTGACATGTGAGTTCAGCGTTTTCTACGTCACAACTTACTTGAAAAATGAGTTTCCATCTCCCAATTTGCACATTAACTCTGTGTTGCATCAATCAAAACCACCTCCAGCGAGTGTAAAAAACTTTTTTGCAATTTAGAGATTTTTTTTATTTTTGAATTTTTGCGTTTCCATCACCCTTTTCAGATGTGATACTTTAAAATGCTCATAAAAACAGGGTGATGGACACTCAGCTGTGAGGTGAAGCACACAGCGCCTCCAAACACAAGCTGAGTGAAAACATGTGACTCTGACTTCATGCTGAAATCCCACTCATGAGTTCTTGCAGTTTTTTTTTAACAATTACAAACCGATCCACATGTAAAACTAAAACTTCAGATCAGCAGCAACCACAGACGATGCTGAATCATTTTCAGGACAGTCGGACAGCTGTTTCTGTTGAGATGTTGAACATGGAATTTTGAGAAAATTGAGGAAAAATTGAAAATTTGCCATTTTTAGAACAGAGGACCAATGGAGCAAAGATGCAGCTGAATGCAGAGACTGAAGTCGTGTTCATTAGTGCGCAGGCTTGAGGTCATTTTTGTAGGAAAAAAGCTCTTATTTTTAATGTAAATAAAGGTTTGTGTGCGCGATGCTGTCCCGCGGATTGCTGGAGGCTGTGCGGCCATGATTGTTGTTTTTTTTACCAGAAAACAGAGAAAATTTAATGATCACTTTCTGCTGCTTGAACTCAGTCTCAACCTGCTTTTGTTTCAGCTTCAACAAGTGAAAAACAATTAGAGATTTCATCATAAACAGATCAATTAAAACAACCTTTGCTGTTACAACCTGCACAAAGTAAACACAAATAGGCAAGTAAACAAACAAACAGCTTCATCTGCCGCGCCACGTGACAGAAACCTCCAGACATCAGACAGGTCAAGGTCAAATCGGATCAGACAACCACAGACCCGAGACAGGGATAGGGACAGAAACCCCGGACAGACCGGGACCACATACTAGTCCGGGAGCGCACGTGCTGTCCCAGATTCAGGTGTAGCTCTCAGAAAGGTGCGTGCGTGTCTTACCTGCGTGCGGAGCGGCTCTCCGTGCTCAAAGACGCTGAGGAACGGGATCTCCAGGAACGAGGCCATGAAATCCACCTGTAGGAGCTCCTCGCGGCTCTGCGGGAAGGCGAGCACGGCGGACACTCCCTGCACCACCACGCCCTGACACACGCACCGGAACAGGGACTCCGGGTCCGCGGCGGCCGGCTGCCGGGACACCAGCTCCAAGCTCAGATTGTAGGGCAGAAAGTTGTCCACCTCCCGCTCCCGGTCCGGGTGCCGGTCTGGGTTCCGGTCCCTGCTCATGACGGCTGCAGCACGACTCAGCGCCGCCTGGACCTGCACGCGAGCTGCCCGCTGCGCCGGCAGGAGCGCACCGACGCGCACCGTGTTTCCGATCTGGGCCAGGAGGTGACAGGGCTGCGGGTGGAGGAGGCAAGGCGACACGAGGAGGAGCTGCAGTAGGAAGAAGACTCGGAGAGTCCGGGACCAGGATGAGGAGGAGGTGAAAGACATCCTGCCGCGCTCTCAGCATCGCTCTGCCGCTTCCCAAACACCGAGAGGCTGCTGCCGCTGCTGCTGCTGCTGGAGAAGGAGACTGCTGCTGCTCCTCCTGCTGCTGCTCCTCCTGCTGCTGAGGGGGGTCCCCCTCCCCCCCGTTAAAAAAAACGTGAAGAGGACGGAAAACGAAAAAAAGAACGTGGAAGAGAGGAGGAAAACCCGGTTTATGGGGAAAAACTGTGCGTGTGCGCGCACGCGTGTGAGAAACCAAAATAAGGAGGTGAATTGAGGTCACAAAAATGAAGAAGAAGATGGAAAATGACAAAGACAGCGTGATAGAGAAGAGGAAGGAGAAACAAGAATTAAAGAGGAGATGGTGGAGGAGAGGAGGACGCTGAGTCCCAGAAAGAGTAGGTACAGAGGAGACAGAGAGAAGGAGAAGAACATGAGGAGAGCAAGAGTAAAGGTGATGGAGTAAGGAGGGAGAAGAAATGCTGAGGAGGTGGGCAGTCATGAATTTTCATGCAGGTGGAGAAAGGTGTGGTGAGGAAAAAGTCTCTTTTGTGAAGGTCAAGGTGATTCGGAGGACGTGCAGAAGATGTCTAGAAAGGAGGCATGAGTGATGTAACAGCATGGAGGAGAAACCGAGGTGGAGCTGAAGAGAAATATTGAAGATGAAGGAGGAGGGAACGAGGAGGTGGAGAGGTAAACAAGAGATGACGAGACAGAAATGAGAGATCAAGACAAGGAGGTGATAGTGAAAGTAAGGAGGTGAGGAGAAGTGAAAACAGGTGAAGGTCAATGTGGACAGGAGGTGCTAGAGGAGGTAAAAGAGGAGAAGAGAGGGAAGGAGAAGGTAGAAGCCATTCAGTGAGAAAAGGAGGTGAACTGAAGGAGGAGGTGAGAAAGAAGAAGATGTGTGCAACAGCAGAGGAAGAGATGAGGAGGTGTGGAGAAGATGTAAGAGAGGAGAGAGAGAGAAGAGGAGGAGGAGGAGGGGGGCATGGAAAAAAAGGAGGAACAAAGGACATGAAGAGTTGATGGAACGTGCTGAGGATGAGGAGGTGCTGAGGATGAGGAAGTGTGGAGGCGGAGTGAAGAAAAATCAACCTGTAAATGTTTATTTGTTTACTCATTTGTACACATTCGTTACTTTTTTGCCTGAAATTAAATAAACTATGATCAAAGTACTTCTGGAGTATGTTTGAAGTATGACTGAAGTACTTCAGGAGTATGTTTGAAGTGTGACTGAAGTACTTCAGGAGTATGTTTGAAGTGTGACTGAAGTACTTCAGGAGTGTGTTTGAAGTATGACTGAAGTACTTCAGGAGTATGTTTGAAGTATGACTGAAGTACTTCAGGAGTATGTTGGTATGTTTTTGTCAGCCGCAGCAGAAAATGAGAGCGACATATTTTCCTGCTGCAGAGGATTTTTGAGGAGAATCCAGCTCATTTTTCCTCGGTGAGGTTTTGATTCGTCATCCTGAGAACATCACAGCTGAGAGCTGAGCCACAGTTACATAACACACACACACACACACACACACACACACACACCTATATACACGTGCACACATACACACAAGAGCTATTCCCATACAAACTAAATCAGCTTCAGAAAAAGTGGAACACCAAAAAACAACATTAATATGCAAAATAAAATCAGCTGATGGTCAGATGTGACAAGAGAAGAAACAGACCTGATACCTCTCTCTCTCTCTCTCTCTCTCTCACACACACACACACACACACTCATAGCTGAGGACAGAACGGAGCTGAGTTGCTGGTTTCTTCACTGATGTGACATTTTGCTGCTGACGTTTAATGTGACGCGTGTTCAGTATCGTCCACGGGTGGCTGTGTGCTCATACGTGAACTTTGTGTCGTCACGTGTGTAACAGGCGTGTGAGTGTTCATGTCATGTAAACAGACTGAGCTTATTTATCAAGTGATGACTGTTTTCTCCAGTGCAGTCACTACATATGTTAAGTTCAGTAACTCGTCACCGACAAATTTCTGTCTGTCTGCAGCTTAATGTTGATGGGGACATGCTGACATTAGTCCTTCATTAACTGAAGTCTCCCTCAGAACTCAGTCACGAAACATGATGAAACTCAAACTAAATAGATTTGACTGCAAAAAAGAATTAATAATGTTGTTCGGTTGAAAATACACACTGTGTAAAGGACACACACACCATGCTGCATCAAAGATGTAAATTCAGAGTCTGGAGATGTGTGTGGCTCCGTCAGCAACCAACGTGAAGACGTTTGAAAGATTCATCAGGTGGTGCTGCCCCTCCGCACACCCACCTCCATGTCTGACAGCGTTCAGAGCTGCTCCAGTGGTTCACTGCCTGTATGTTAGTTAGATTTGAGTCAATCTGAGGCTCATCGTCAACAGCAATTCTCAGTATACCTGATCATGTTTCGGTGCATGGTATTTCTGTGTTCTGTATGCATGTAAACTCTCCATTTGACTGACAGGATCTTTCTCCGCTGGAGTCAGGCTCTGGGTTAGAGAAGTCCAATGAAAAGTCCAAAACGTCCACCATTGATTTTGCACCGTTCTGCAGCTGTATGAAGTCACCTGAGGCAGTTTCACATCATGTCACTGATTATTACTGTAATGACGATGAATGTGTTTGAAAGGAGATAAATGAATTTCTACGTGAAGGTTTAAAATCATTCAGTAATAAATCAGAGACGTGGATGGATGAATGATGATGGATGTATGATTAGATGGATGGATGGATGGATGGATGGATGATTAGATGGATGGATGGATGGATGGATGGATGATTACATGGATGGATGGATGGATGGATGATTAGATGGATGGATGGATGGATGGATGATTAGATGGATGACTGGATGGATGGATGGATGGATGATTAGATGGATTGATGAATGGATGGATGGATGAATGAATTGATGGATGGATGGATAGATGAATAGATGGATTGATGGATGGATGAATGGATGATTAGATGGATGGATGGATGGATGAATGGATGGATGGATGATTAGATGGATGGATGGATGGATGGATGATGATTAGATGGATTGATAGATAGATGGATGGATGGATGATTAGATGGATGGATGGATGATTGGATGTATGGATGGATGGATGAATGAATGGATGATGATTAGATGGATTGATTGATGGATGGATGGATGGATGGATGAATGAATGGATGGATGATTAGATGGATTGATGGATGGATGGATGTATGGATGGATGGATGATTACATGGATGGATGGATGGATGGATGACTGGATGGATGGATGGATGGATGGATGATTAGATGGATTGATGAATGGATGGATGGATAGATGAATAGATGGATTGATGGATGGATGAATGGATGATTAGATGGATGGATGGACGGATGGATGGATGAATGGATGGATGGATGATTAGATGGATGGATTAATGGATGGATGGATGGATGGATGATGATTAGATGGATTGATGGATAGATGGATGGATGGATGATTAGATGGATGGATGGATGGATGGATAATTAGATGAATGGATGATTAGATGGATGGATGGATGGTTAGATGGATGATTAGATGGATTGATGAATGGATGATGGATGAATGAATGGATGGATGGATGGATGATTAGATGGATTGATGGATGGATTGATGGATGGATGGATGGATGGATGGATGATTATCTGGATGAATGGATGGATGATTAGATGGACTGATGGATGGATGGATGGATGGATGACTAGATGGAT
>JAPQLA010000020.1:30546295-30557717 GCA_029822935.1 Naso vlamingii
TTTGGCAGTAACGTCCCCGAGACCTGTTAGCTCTGTTTTCTGTAGGCTAACGTCACACAGCCATCTGCATTAACGTTCCATGCTGAGGTGCAAACTAACAGCTGTAGGCAGAGAATATAGTTATGCTATTGTCATTGCACAGAACAATGAAAAAAAAAGTTTCGTATGAGTTCACAGGGATTCAGACCCAATCACGAGCAATAAGAGTAACTACGTAAAAACATCAGTGTGTTCACTGAGGGGCTCGTTTGCTGTTACAGGAAATTTAGAATCATCAGAGGAAACATGAGACTGTTTCTGAAATACGTCAAAGTTCCTTGTAGTCACTTTAAATGTCTGTGTGTGGCCGAATGAAATGAGTGTTTGTCTTAGTGGTATGACTTATTACCTCATGCTTTATATAGCACTACCTCTAAAATAAACATTTAACTAATGGATAACACAAAGCAAAAGAAATAAATGTCAAAATGTAACTACACTGCTGTAAAGTGTGTGAGCTTGTTTCCACATCATACAGTGGTTTTTAGTTTATCTGAACCTTTTAGTTTTATTAATTTCTGCAACTAAACAGTTTCTTGCTGAGATTTATATCGATTAATGAGATTTGACCCTGAAAAAATATTTTACCACGTAGTTCTTTTACAATCTGCTCTGGTGCTTTTAATGGCATTACATGACCTTTGACAGCATGTTTGTGATTACAAAGTAAAGGTTATAAAATCCTTCATCGATCCTACGGGACCCCAAACAGAATGACTGGACTCAAACTAACAGATGATGACTCATGTTGGCGTTGTTGTAATGAAACTGGAGCTGTGTTACATATGCTGTATGACTGTGATATGGTTAAGGACCTGTGGTGTGAATTAATTTCTCTGATAAATGACCTGTTTAATATTTCCCTAACCAAAAGTCCAGCACTATGTCTCCTGGGGATTATCCCTTGTGAATACCAAATGTCTGGTCTCAAAGAACTGTGGTGTCAGCTGGCCGATGCAGAATTATTGTGACACAGCGGAAAAGAGTCGCATCTCATCTTTTGAACACTGGATCGAGCTAATGTCAAATATAGCAAGTTATGAAAAAGTTATATCCAGAGTCTCTGGACAACAAGACCGGTTTCTGAAAGAACAGACTCCTTTCCTGGACTATATTAATAAAGGACAATGACCGATCTCTCATATCACAGAGGAGAAACTTAGTCTGGTGTTATTATATGTATATAACTCTGTAACCTCTGTTTTGTCTTCTCTTTTTCCTCTTCCTTGTTGTCTGTGGTGCCTTTTTCTTTCCTTTTTTTAAGTTTATTTTTGACATATCACATGCTGACCTATACTGATGCTATTGAATTTACATTTTGCTTAATTGCATACTGATATTTTGCATTAACGTGGCTATGGAGATATGGGGTGGGGAAGTCGGGTGAGGGGGTATTCATAATTTGTCTCATAATTTACATGTTGTAATACAATCGCTGGACTCACATAAAAAAGAATATTAAAAAAAATAAATAAATCAACAAAAAAAATAAAATAAAAAAGGAAGTCAAGGTCCAACAGGTTCACTGGATGAAGACAATGATATGGTTGAGAGCTGCAGGACAGTTTCTAAATGGACCTTGTGGTGAACAGTTGCTGTTGTATTCATAATTTTGAATTATACTTAAACATATGCATGTTTTTAGGTGGATAGTGAAGTCAATATGTGGCTGATGTTGTGTTTAATCTTGTTCTAAACAGGTTGTGATAAAAAAAGACAAAGTCTGATTTGTGGTATTTTTTCCAACATAGAGACAAATGTGAAGCAGCTGAATCTTTTCTGCTGAGACAAATCGGTTTTAAGCACTGCCGTCATGGAGGATGAAGGTTTTTCTTTCAACAGTCTGGTTCTTTGTGAGCAGCGTCGGCGGCTTCAGGAAGAAAGTCAGAAAACGTGACAGAGGCGGGGGACGACCACAAGTCCACAAGTTAGGCCAAAGGAGGGATTATCGTCTCCTGACAGTCCATTTGAAGTGAGGAAGCCTTCAGTGCAGAGGACTCGCTTAATTACAAAGTGCCAGTCATGATCACGGCGGGGCGTTTCTTCTTCATGTTCCTGTCAGCCACACGGTCACTTATTATGAATGAGATGGGCAAGTAAAAGCTCCTCTGGAGAGACGGAGGCCGGCGGGTCAGACGCTTCATTAATAAACCAACAGCAGCAGAGACGAGGAATTATTTCAACCACGAGGTTAAATTCACCTTCACCTCCAGACACTCTTTGGAACATTGAGCTTGTCCTGGTCCAGTCTCATCCGATTTTTATCAGTTCAACACGTCTTCACTGTCCCTCTGACGGCTCCAGAACAAATGCAGCACATCATAATTAACACATGAACAACAACAGCCAACAGGGATGCAGCGCAACAACCAGAGAAGCAATTAAAGGGAGAAAACTGGGTATAAACACACTGATAACAAGAATCAGGACTGTTGACTTGGAGGATAATTCAGGAACACTTTACTTAAAGCATCCATCTGTAACACATTATGAACATACTTATCATGTGTTATAATGAGCCTGTAGTGCTGCACAATCATAGTTATAATCAAGAAAGGGTTAACCTTAACCATAACCACATATCATGCATCACAAGTGTGTTCATGGTGCATTATAGAGCCAGGCTTCATAGAAAGCGTTACTGATAATTCGAGTGGAACTTGGATGAGCGATTCACTGACTTTTTGTAATGCTGACAACAGAAGTGTAGCAATACACAAGGACCAACCCAAACGCTGTGAGACTTCAATCGCTGCCTCAGCAATCGACAGCAAAATCAATTTTGGATCGAACCCCCCCCCCTTAGTTAAAAGAGACATGCTGTGACTAACTTAAACCACAAGGTAGCGGTATAGTCAAGAGTTACAGATGACAAAATGTGAGTTGGAAATGGCGCAAGAGGAAAAGTTTCTGGTGAAAGAGATGTAAACATCACAATGCTGTGTTTGTTGTTCATGCAGTCAGTAAACAGTAATAAAACGTGAAGCTTCAGATATGTTTTGTTTAAGTTACAGTCGAGTCCTCACATTCGTTGGTGCTGAAACGCAAGACAGACAATTATCATCAGATTAGCTGATAGCTGTGGTAGAGGTCGACTGATTCATCGGTTTGGCCGACAGTTCGGCGCCGATAGGGACGTTTTCAGATTAGTTCCTATCGGCACCAATACTATCGGCATCCACCGATGGTAGAGAAGCACTGATCGATCGGCGCTGAAAGCCTTATTTCGCCTGGATCGGTGCTCTGTCGGACCTTCTCTGTGTAGCTGAGTTACATGTGCACTTGGTTTAAGTTGCACATAGCGCCTCACAGCCCTCAGCGCGTCAGAGCCCCGCAGCCAAATACGCTTTGAGCCACACACACACAGCACGTGGTCGTGTGTGTGGAAGTTTTGATGTAGTAAGGATTATCTGGACCGGATTTATAAATAAAAGATCTCCAAAAATGTCAGTTATTCAATCACTGAACAAGCTGTTTAATTTTTATTGGTACAGCAATATGACACAGGTTATTCAATTCTAAAAAATCGGTCGATTAATTGGTTATAAGCTTTTTTCCTGACTATCACCAGTATCAGTTATCAGCAAAATCCACTATTGGTCGACCTCTAAGCTGTAGCTAGTTTACCAGCTAACGAAGGACACGGATGCTGGAAAAAATGACGGATCATTTACAAAGACTGAAACAAAGACATAACAGAGTTCTACGAGCGTCTGACATGTAGTTGCTGCAGGTTTTTGCAAAGGAACTGTACAAGGACGCTGTAAGTTATGAGCGCTGAAGAGGGCTGTTGAGGAAGAAAATCTCCTGAAGTTAATGTTACCAAAGAAAACTGAAGGGGAGATACTAATGGACAAGCTGGGAGCCGACGACGTAAAAACGATGGATTATCACGACAACGTTATTTTACCTCTGGAAACCTGTGTGACGAGGATGACTGACAGAGAGCAACAGCAAATGAGCGGATCTCATATGGACTTAGTGATGTGAGTACACATTTGAGCAGACTAATGTTAAGGTTAAAGATGTGGTGAGCTCCGCCCCCAGTCGCACCAAATATTCAAATATGCTCCAACAATTGCCCTAGAAGCCTTGAAACCCAAAAAATACTCAGGACAGTCCTTTAATATACTGTTATTGACAATAAGCCTGATTTTTAAAAACTGAAACACTGATATTGTGTTAAAAGGACATATATGATAATATCACATCAGTAATCCAGCACCCTTTGGAATTTTTCCTGTTTTCTTCCATTCTGACTTTGTCATACTGAGTGACAGTAATGCACCTTAATGCTAATTGCAACTCACCACTAGAAAAAGAAGAAGAAACAAAAACGAGTTCTCTAGTTTCTGCACAGTGTGCGACTATGACTGCCCTGCAAATGATGCTGGAGGAGAAGACCAGAGACAAGATGAAAACGAGCCACTCGAGTTTTTGGAATTTTATTAAAAACAGAGTCACGCTGGTCTGCACGAAATGCTGATCAACATGAACTGCAGAAAGGGGACATTTTGTGTTTGTTAGTCCTGAAATGATAAATTGAGGTCTGTGTTGTGTGTTCTACTGAAGCTAAGTTATTATGGAGTTGGACCTGACAGTCTTTTCCCTCTCCTGGCTGTTTAACAGGCAGTGTCAGGGAAGCCAGACAGTTGGGGATTTAGGTCAGCGAACACTGTTTGAGTCAGCAGAGAATTAAAGAAACAACAGCAGAAGTGTGCAAGTCGTGGTGAAGCCGTCACTAACTCAATGTCCTACTTTACATTTTCATTCAGTTGCCAAAGCACAAAATATTACATAATTTTACTGAGTTCCTAAATTCCTTAGGCCACAACAATCATGTAGAGAAAATCAGATACTGTGACGGCCCCGATGAACAACTTTAACAGTAGAACTTTAGCAACCAATCAGAGCAGGAATTGGACTGTGGAGCACACTTTCATTAGCCTAGTTAGCTGAGTGAGGTGCTTTCACTGTATGGGACTAGACAGCTTTTATTATGAAGCAACTGAACGGCTGTTACTGTGAGGGAGCTTGAGTCTTTTACTGTGAAAGTCTTAACTGTGATGGAGGCAGAGTGTTTTTATTATAAAGGAGTATGAAAGCTGTTGTTGTGAAGCAGCTGGGCAGCGTTAATTGTTCAGATTTGTGAGAGCTTTTAGCACTTGTTCAAGTTTTGGGGCTTTGACTGCATAGCAGCAGAAAGTTTGACCTCAGCTGAGAATTCTTAAGGTCACCTGGTCTGACATAGACAGTCTAAATCCAGATAATCACAGTGAGAAAGTTTGTTTTTTTTGTCACTAGTGATGACAAAACAAGGGGGTGGGACTTACCTTTGTGGGCGAGGCAGCGGATGCTCTGTTTGCTTTGGATGTCCCACAGCCGAACTGTCTCATCATGTGACCCAGAGAGGAGAAGAGTCCCATCCATCGACACTGAGAGACACGTCACCAGGTTCCTGAGGGCAATGTCCAGACTGACCTCAGATCACAAACGTTTCCTCATGTTGATGAAGCGCACCTTTCCTCCTTTAAAGGAAACCTGTTAGCTCAAACGAGCCTGATGCTTTGAGCGCTCTAAATTCAGAGGAGCTTTAATTAAACTGGACGGTGAGACACACAGCTAAGGAGCTAGTTCAGCTTGCTGGGGAACGCCATAATGATATTTTCTGCCAATACTGATAACTGATAATTACCCTGTTTCTAGTTGCCGATACCCATACTAATAACACATATTTCACATTTTTGCATTTTAATAAGATGATCACCTGTATTTATGCACACCAGAGGGGATTAAATGCTAAGGATGATTTACAGGAGAGCTTCTTTGTTCTTCCGTCTTTTCTGACCCCTAAATGTTGTTACAGTGTCAGATACTCGTGTTAAACGATGTCAAAGGGTCACATGATGACGTTCATGTGTTTGGAAGTGAGCCCTGCAGGCTGGTTCAGTGTTCTCTGCACGCCGTGTTTATAGTGTTTTATTAACAGTGTTGTTACAGTGACGTAAGTGCCTGCTGGACTTCCTTATATGGGCATGCCAGCTCATGCACACAGCGCTGTGAATTGACATTAAATCAATTAACATGATTTGACAACATCTATGTGACATTTTTGGCTTTCTGTTGTCTCACTTGGCAAGACTGATACACACACACACACACACACAGACACACACATACACACTCCACAGCTGGCGAAACGCCCCTGGCGACATAATGATCGTTTGTGCGCATTTATTTTGAAAGGGCAACAACCAATGAGAGCAGAGTAATGACGGTCTTTTTCCTTTCAAAATAAAGCGTTTCTCCTTTGAGGCTAAGAGGAAACTTGTTGAAGCTGCATTTCTGTCTGTGATTGGCTGTTGGTGCTCCATGCTGCCTCCTCACTGCTTCAGGAGCTAGACAGTGTGTACCGTAGCTCTCTGTTTCATCACAAATGCCAAAAGGCTTACACACCACTGTGTTCTTCATCAAATGGTAGGACGGACCTCTCTATATGTAAGGAGAAAATCGCACATGCTCATTTTTAGGTACAAGGCCATCCAGGGAAGCTTTCGCCATAGCGACTCTGCTTCGCCGCTAGTAGCTACCACACCACTCGAAGAGTTCTGACTGAGCCGAGTGACATTCTTCTCTCACTTTGCACCACCGGCGTGGAAAAGCCTGCCAGACACTGTTCATTTCAAAACCCTGGTCTCATGTGATGAATTTAAATCTCTGATCCAAAATGTGTTGCAGGAAGAGGGTCACTGCTCTCATCAGATGGATCTAACACTTTTATGATTTTGCACTTTTTAATCTGTGTGTCATGGGATGCACTGTGCACACACACTCCAGTATTTTTATGTAGGCTGTTAGATGTTTTATGTTGTAATGTAATATCACTATATGGTCTTAACTGTGCTGTCTAGGTTATAAAACAAGCACTGTTTCATTACTTTAATTTTTTTTCAACCTAACGCTTGTGTTTGCTGCGATGTTGAAGTGCTCGTGTGAATTTGAAGGACTTTTTTTTTTTTTTCTGCAAGATTGATAATCCAAAAGTCGTGGTCATCATTGCTTTCTCCGGTGTTGGCATCTGCATCCCACTTGTTGTTAAAACAGTTGTGGTTAAATAATCGGGTTAGCGCAGTAACTACCTCCTTTATGTGTGTTTTGTGTGAACTGATGTGAACACGAAGCGTCACTAGCCAGAAAAAAACACAACTTTACAAAATGCAACAGCGGCAGTGCGCTGCTGTAAAATGTATACAGGGTAGTACTGTAGTTTCACATGACGAGCGGGACAACAGCACACTTAGCTGTCAACGAAAGTAATTTCGGCTTCATATTATTGGCTACTTATTTGCTAAAATTTCATTATCTGTACAAAAAAATGACGTCGTATTTTGCAGTATCAGTTCAAGATGGTATGGGGCTGATGATTACTGTGCATCTCTGGCAGCTTCCTTCATTTTGGACTCTATGGCTTTCTGTCCAAGCAGAGGTCATTTTTCCGAACAGTTTGTTTCTGAGGTGTCAAAGTTCACCAGAGCTGAATTAGACATGAAAATGTCATGCGAGTTATTTCATCCCTTTACTGACTTAACTGATCGTTGTGAAATGAACCAGCTTCCATAGTTTTAGGTTATACATGCTGCATTTGGATACATCCAAAAAGAATTACGAGTCCAGGTGACGTCTCGAGTTGGGACACAACCTGACCTCACTCTGATTTGTTGAGTCTTGATCACTTAACTTCTGAGAATAAATTTGGTCTTTTTTCTCTGATTGCCAGAAACTTCAAGTCTAAAATAAAATCAGTGACCTCTGTGCACATTGCATGGGTAAATTTTTTTTTTGACCTGCTCAGGTAAAAGGGATTTTCTGTTACATATCAAGCCTTAAAAAAAAAAAAGGTAATAACAGGTTTAAAGTTCAACTTTAATGGATAAATAAATATCGATCGTTATCTCACCTGTGTCCTTTTAAGACCTGGTTTCCATCGTTGTCCGACTGGAAGGATTTGTCCCGACTGAGACTCTGCAGATTAAACCCCAAAATTGTGTTTTTATTGACTTGAACAGCAGCTCAGCTTCATTAATGCTTAGCTCAAGTTGTTTTTTTTCCCAAATTTTCAGCCTGTTTCCTGTTTTAATATCACAGAATCATCTGGAAACACTCTGATAGATTCTCTAATCACATCAATTTGAAATCCTATTGTATCAGACAGCCAATAAAGCCAGTGGACAGGAAAACTGTCTGAACACAACCAATAACAATCCAAGTTTCCACACCTCACATAACAAGACTGACTTCAGACCAGGTGCTTAGCATTTTTTTACCGTACACACATATTTTCACTCTAAATTTGTTCATCAGCAAGTTCTTTCTGTACATGTCTGTGTTTCTGCTGTCCTCACTAGCAGTGGGAAGCTCTTGTCACCTCACGATTCGATACACAACACCACGAGGTGACGAGAAAAGTGATTATTCATGCTTCTTAGTGCATTTCCATGTGCCAAAATGTTTTATTTCTATACATTACATTAAACTAGATGCTGAATCTTTACATTTTTTAATAAGGTAATTCCACAAAAACTGATCAAAGCCCACAGTAAGATAAACCTGAAATGCCACAATGACTCTCAGGTTCCACTGGGCTGGTGCAGGGGTGCTGCAAAGCTTCTCCTCTGTGAAACCCCTCCGAGGGAGGAGAAAGATGAGGCTGCAGCTCCGTTCCCCTGAAGAACAGCTCGCTGCTCCACCCAGAGTTCTGCTGAGCCCGGCCTTAAGAGACATACTAAACCTGCTGAGACTTCCATCTCACTTTGGGAGCAAGAACTTTCTGCAGGAAACACACACTGGTCACTTTATATATCAGTGTTGGGACTGAATGCACCTTGAATCCAAGCCTAAGTATTGTTTGTGTGAGGCTGCTGCTGAGAGACAAGCACAACAACATCGACAGGAAGCCCTTCTTTTGAGAGACGTCTGTTCAGTGCCTTCAGTTAACCCTTGGTGAAAACGTTGGAAAAGTCAGAGCTGGGCCAAATCAAGTGAAAGCTGCCACCACGTCTCCTGTGTCATGGTGATGTCTGACACTGTTGCCTGCTGAGAGGAAGATGACCGACTCGAGTTACAACATTAAATCCAAAATGATGAAACTGCTCGTGAGTTCGAAGCTCCAGACGAGCACGAGAGATACATCGACTGGCCAAGCTCCTATATTTGACCAAACATAAGAGTCAAGCTGCATAGAAACCTTCAGATCGAGACTAATTACTTGGCGATCACTATTTCCCATTTGATGGGTGATGCCCCGCGGTAAAGTTAACACACCTTTTATTGTGTTATTTCATTTACATATTGACTATTTCTGATATCCAAAATGGGTGTAAGTCTGCCGCTTTCCGTGAGCCAGTTACAGTTAATTGTTTTAGTAATTTAACATTGTTTAGGTGTAGCCGGCTGCCTTACGTTGTAAAACACAGGGCGAAGGTTGCGTTTGTTAGACGTAGTTTGTAAGATTCAGGGCAAAGGTAAACGATGTAAAGTGAAGAGCAAGACTCACCTGGCTGCACAGAGACACCTGGAAAATGTTTCCATCGCTGCCTCCACAGAACAGGAAGTACTCACACGGGTCAAAGGTCACGGACATGATTTCCACATCAAACAGGATGGACAGAAGCAGCTCACCTGAGGATAACTCCCACACCTGGTCAAAATGACATGGAGCAGACAGACAGGTGTTCAAATAAACAGTGACTCAAATCATCAAACATGGCAACAAAAGAACACAAAATCATTATTTAAGATTGAGATTTAACATTGTTGTCATAGAGAAAATACTTTATCACAGTGGAATTTATTAACAATTTCATAATGAGGTCTTACATTGATCAATATTTCGTATAAACACTCTCCTGTTTCCAATTATCATGTGAAAGAAACTGCTGTGAGTCGTGTCTGAAGACATTAAAGTGCTGCTCCATGGCCCTAACAAACTAATCTCACTGCAGTAACTAACTAACCTCTGGCCTTGCTCGGCTCAAAATCTTAAGCATCTTCTTGTTTCAGAACACGTTACAGATCCAAGAAACCTTTTTCACTGCTTTTCTTTATTTTTTTATTACTGTCTCCATTGTGGTCATTGCAGATCATTTGCCAATCCACGCCAGTTACAAAAAGATGGTCACTCTTACATAACAATTGTGAATCTTCACAATAGGTGACCCAAAATATACAGTAGTCTAGTTCAATTATGATGAACTTCCCAAACTTGTGATGAATGAGTCAGCCATCTTAAAGCAACTGTAACCTCAGAGGCTGATCAAAGTTTCATGCTTGGTACAATATATGAAAATCTGAAAACACGGACATGATCATTCCACGTCTTATGGCATAAGGGAACAACTAAAATCTGTTTTTAGTGAGTGTTGTAATATGGGGACTAATTTTGTTTGCAAACAATGTCATCGTATTCTTTCTCTCAGTTACATCTAGCCATATTTACTGCCAATCATACATTTATAAATCACAGAAAATGGTTTTTGTGTCTGCTACGTGAACTCTGGGAAACATTTATGCGGGCTCTAATCTGAGGTGCTGTTAATTTGCTGTTTCTGAGGCTGGTAACTCTAATGAACTTATCCTCTGAGGAATCCTTGGCCTTCCTTTCCTGGGGCGGTCCTCGCCAGAGCCAGTTTCATCTTAGTGTTTGATGGTTTTCGCGTCTGCACTGGAGGATACATTCAAAGCTGCTGAAATTTTCCAGATCGACTGACCTTCATGTCTTAAAGTAATGTTGGACTGTCGATTCTCTTTACTTAGTTGAGTAGTTCTTACCATAATATGGACTGGAACAGCAGTCAAATAGGGCTATGCACTGTATACAGCTGTGTACTAACCCTGCCTCTGCACAACACAACTGATGGTCTCAAACACATTAACAAAGCAAGAAATTCCACAAATTAACCCCTGACACGGCACACCTGGTAATTCAAACCGTTCCAGGTGACTGCCTCATGAATCTGACAGAGAATGTCAAGCTGTCATCAAAGCAAAAAGTTGGCTACTCTGAAGAATCTAAAATAGAAAACATATTCTGGTTACTTTAACACTTTTTTGTTTACCACATAATTCCTGTCATGTTCGTGTTCCAATGATGAGGCGGGGTTATTAGCAAGTAACTTATTTTAATGACTCACGTTCTCAACAACATACATGCGTCTTAATGCAGTCTTGCTCTACCCTCTTATATGGTACGGTGAGTTGACTACAACAGTATTGCCGCCTAACGGTCAAACATGTAATAACATCCAATCGTAACATCCCCCTTTTTCTAAGGCAAAATGTATTAACATGAACCATCACATTAACTGTGTCAGTTATTTTAACCATT